>JAZKJV010001854.1:0-375807 GCA_037367405.1 Ottelia alismoides | reverse complement strand
TCACACCTCCACTTCATCAACTGCTTGCACCACCACCGTGACAGCTTCTAAGGAGGACTCACGATCAGAAGCTATCATTGAGTCGGACACAACCTTTGTAGATTGCCTTGATCATTTCGGTGATCCGACACAAGAGCCTAATAATGCCAAGTCAACTGAGATCACTAGCACTTTCTCGAGACACGTGCTGACCCTTCAGGAATATTACAATCTATATGGTGACTCGTCTGATGAGGAACCCATGGTCAGCACCGCACAACATCCCGGACCTTCAAAGGAAACAACCACGATTACATTGACTCCACATAAAAACAAGGTTGCTCCCTCTTCTAGTCGGTTATCTAGTGAGAGGAAGTCGAGAATTGATTCCTCGAGATGTTCCCCGGAACCTCTCAAGGCGCGTCGCTCTCATCTCCCTCTCAATGATTCAGGTTCTAGAAAACCGACTAAGAAAATTTCCTTCAACATTCCGGAGAAGGAAGTTTCAGAGGAATCCTCATCGGGATCGGACAAGGTGATTTATATGAGTGAACTCAGTTCGGTTGTTCTTAAGCCTTATCTGAGCAAGCAGCCATGTGTCGACCCTCGTTGGATAATCCCTACACCTCACTATTATTCATCTGAGGACGATTCCGACAGCGACACATATGTATATTATCCACCTCCTCGCGTCCGCAAGAAGGTTCATCACAAACCTTCTTAACCCTTGTATATTCTCACTCTTTTTGTATATATTTTCTCTCCCTCCCTTCCCAGTGATTCGAATCACTCGTCCCAGCTCCATATAATTTCATTTTGTAACTATACTTAGGATAACCAGATCCTAAGTATAGGGGGGAGAGTGACACGCATCTATTCATTGTACATCCTCCAGATCACATCGATTCTCGCACTCACTCATGTCCTATACTTAGACTGGCCAAACCCTAAGTATAGGGGAACCGATGCCCGCCATGTATATACTCCTCCATTTCCCCTCTTGCCCTCGTCCGCCCCATTTTTTATCTTCTTCTACACTTAGGCTGCCAGAGCCTAAGTATAGGGGGGCGGAGCGACTTCTATACATTTTTGTTATTTTAGCTCTCCTACGCTTAGCACGAGCTATGTCTTTTTCCTCGCTTTTCGTGCTCTGAGGACATAGCACGCACTAAGTATAGGGGGGCGTGTATATATTACATATATACTTTACCCATACCTCGTACTTTCGCGTATTTTTGTATATATTTTACAATAATTACGGGTGGGTAAAAATTGAAAAAAAAAATATATTGTATACTTATATATTTTATAACACTTATACAACTCTTGTAAATTGTTGTAAAATAGGAGGTATACCAAAGTTTTGAAAAAAAAAACAAAAAAAACAACAAAAAAGGGGCTTCTTATTTAATCTTGCATATCATCTCTACATCAAAAAAAAGTCTTGCATTTTCATTCATTTACATAGCATGTCATCCACATCTCATCAGCATATCTTGCATATGCAAGGTGAAAAGCTAGTGGGTTCTGAACCTAGTTATGAGTAGATATTGAGGATGGACTTGATTCGACCTTAATCCACCTAATTTCAGAGGAACCTTATAGGAGATGGAGTTAAGATTTTTCAGGTCGAATGACTTAATTCTTTGAGTCCGCAAGTCTATGTTCACATGTCATCTTGATTAGTCTAAGTAGAATATCTCGTGCACACGCAGGATTCTTTTAGATAATGACCTAACTTGGACAAGCACAATGCACGTAGCTCTTCATTGATGAGGTGGTGAGGAGGTAGAATCCTTTAGCTTGGAGTAGCACACGGGTGGAAACATCCGTCCTCCTCTAGGGAGGGTAGTGCATCTCAACCTAGCCTGGTGGTGTTGACATCTAAGGACGGGATGTTGTGGGTTGCAATAATGCTTCAAAAGAGGGATAGTCTACTGGCTCAAGAGGAAAAACTCCTGATGTACATGCTACACCTTGTATATAATTCCAAAAAAAAGAAAAAAAATGCAAGAACCCCAAAAAATCAGACAGGTCCAAGTGAAAAAAATACATGTCGGAGTATGTATATTAGCAAGAAGTCTGCAGCTGGATGACTTGGCTACACTGGTCAGGCATCCCGGGATAGGTAGCTACACTGGCTACCATCCATTCTTTTCTCCACCCCTCCTCTTGAGCTGGTCGCACTTGAACTTAGAAGGGAATACCCCGCTCCTCGAGGAAAGAGTCACTGGACCGGGTTATTGAGTTACCTTGTTAGAGGAGGTTGTTTCTGAGCCATTTCTGATGTGGAGAGTTACATTTTACTTACACAGTACAAGTAAGAATCATAGTCATCAGAAATTTGCGTTTGAGGATTTGTTCTGACCTGACTGTTGAGGCGTCTTGAATAGAAGACTTGTGGAACTTGAAGTCTGTTAGGTCTTAAGTTCAGGTCCCAATAAGGTTCCACCACACAATTAATCCAAAGATCGAGTCAAGCTCCGTTTTCAACTTTTGTTCATGACCTTGGTATGGAACCCAAAATCATTTCACTCTTGCATTTCATTTAGTTGCTCGGGGACGAGCAAGGTTTAAGTATAGGGGGTTGATCAATCTGTGATTCATCACTCTAAAAGTTGAAAATAGAGCTTTGTTCCCGAGTAATTAGGTGCATATTTCCTTTTATCTTTCATAATTAGCATTCATGCATGCAAGCATAACATCTGCATTTTAGCATTCATATTTGCATAAAATAAGAAGCCAAATTCACTTGTAAATATTCACCTGAATATTAGCTAAAATACCTTATTTGTATGTATTTTATACTAACTCCGAATCCAATAAAACCAACTATATTGTGTATGTATGACTAACACTAATAAAAGAAAAATATCAAAAAAATACTAACTTGTAAAATTACCCAATAAAACCCCAAACCAAGTTGGAGACCTTAGACCTTAGAATGCACATATCTCTCTCATACAACCTCCGAATTAGTCTACTCACTTTTAAAGTAATATACATTCAAAGACCTTTGAAACAAGACCAATTTCATTAAAATCGGAGCTCGTATGCAAAACTTGAGTTTTGGGCCCCTTTTGTATATTGTACATATTGACCGAAATACCCCTCCATTTTATCCTTTTATTTTCTTAATTATAAAAAATCCTAAAAAAATATATTAAGTTGTAAATATTCTTCTCATATTTACTCTATTTTTATTTTGATTTTTCTCTCTTTTAAAAATGAAAATAAATTACAGAAGATAAAATGCGGTATTTTATATATATAAGGTACCACCCAAAATATATTTTGTACATATGATTTCATTTGATTTTTGGCCCTTCACGAAAGTTGTAGATCTTGTCGAGACGAGCAACTTTCATGTTGACCACTTTTTGATTTAATCCCTTTTATTATTTCTTTTTTATTTTCTTTACATTTTATTTTTGGAATTTTCTAGGAGCGACATGTGGCCGCTCCTGGAGCCGCCACATGTCACCCCTTTTTTATTTATTTTCGGATATATTTTATTATTTTTCGGATTTATTATTATTATTATTTTATTATTATTTTAATTATTTTTTTAATAGCCTACTATATTATTTTATTAATTTCTTTTAATCCCCTTTTACCTCTTCTCCTTTCTTTTCCCCCACTCCAAGCCACATCTTCTCCACTTCCTCCACCATTTTCTCCACTCTCTCCATCTCTTCTCTAACTCCATCCATCCTCTTTATAATCTCCTCCACTCTTCCATTCACACTCATCCGCCGTTTTCGAGAGAAGTGAGGTCGAGCCCCTTTAACCTTCAGGTGACAGCTGCAGGAGACGAGTCGAGCGACGACAACCTCAAGGCGAGATCCGCGGTTAATCTCCGCGTAGCGAGCTGCCAGCCAAGCTCACGGAGCTTCTTCGATTTTCGATCGCTAAATCGGATCGAGGCCACGACGACGACAGAAGCCACACGACACAGCTTCACTTTCGGCGAATCACAGGTAAACATCCCTCTTATTTTCCTTGTCATTTTATTTTTATCTAACAAATTTTTTTCTATTGATTCATCATACTCTTAAACATATCACATTTCCATCACCACATTTTCACCACACAACATCACACACAAATCACATCACCAACATCACCTAATTAATTTTTTTCTTCATTGCATTTCCACACCACCATCATCATCACCACCACAATCACCACTTCAATTCAATTCATCCACATTGTATTTCCTATTTACATTAAAAAAATTAAAAAAAATACAAACAAGAAGCAAAAAAATAAAAAAAAAACAGGAGAAGCAGCTCAAGCCGCCTCCCCTTGGAGCCTCAGCCACCGCTGGCGAGCACCACCTCCAGTCACCCCACGGCCGTCAGCCAGCGGTTGCGCCTCCGCCGAGGCCGCTCAGTTCCTCCGCAGCCGCCCTCCAACGGCGGTGCGGCGCTCTCCTCCAGGCCGCCCAGCCCTCGCGCAGCTACGACCCCAACCTGCGGTGGCGTCTGCCGACCCCCTTCGTCTTCCGCTGCTAGGACCACCGTGCACCTCGCGCCATCCGCCCAGGCACGCCCTCCGTTGAACCTCCGGCTCCGCCCTCACAGCCACGCGCCCTAGCCGCGTCGTGCCTCCCCAGCCCCTCGTGGCCTCGCGTGGCCGCTGCCGCCTCGCCTCCTCGCGCTTGGTCGCGCGCCACGCTCCAGATCCACCCGCACAGGCGCGCCACCCTCGCGTCATCCGCCCACCGCCACCACCGCCTTCATGTCTCTACCCGCCAGCTCCGCCTCCCAGCGGCCAACGCGTGCCAGTCACCCGCCCCGCAAACTGCCTCGCGTGCGCCACCCTCGCCGCTGTTGTGCGGCGCGACCTCCTCCTCCTTCCAGCGTGGTTACGCGTCGCCGCCCCCTTGCGGAACTCCCTCGTGCTGCATGCCTCACGAAGCCCTAGCCGCCCCTGCGTAAACCCTTGCGTGGAAAGAAAGAAAAGAAGAGGTTCATTTCCCTTATTTATTTATTTTATTTTAGTTATGAAAATTGCACGTGTCCTTGCATGTTTATACATTTACACAAGTGCCCCTGTGCACAGTTTGTCAGTCTTATTTCAATTTCTATTTGCTTTGACACCCCTGCATTTGCACGTTTATTTTGTCATCATTCTGTCATCCATTTTTAATTTTGAAAATTGCATTGTGTAGCATAACTCTTGTTTTACCATTTTGACATTTATTTGTATTTTTCTGATTTGCAGAACATTTATAGAATTTAATTTGGGAAAAAATGCAATATTTTGCCAATTTTGATTGATTATGTGATTGCTCATTATCTGCTTGTCTAAAAATCTCTCTAAAATCACAATTGGTAGATATAAGTGTATGCTACAACATATCAGAAAATCATACCATTTGCACATATAGGTTGTCTTAGAAAAATCATTTAGTGAAAACCTTAATCGATTTTTAATTAATCAACCGTGAAGTGTTTTAACGAAATTCAAGTTGATTTGGATAGCTCTTAACTAGATCTATTTGGATTAATTTTGTTTCTGAAAAATATCATCGTTTGATAATTATTATAATTGGTTTAGTCATTTTCACTAAAGTCTGCATTTTTTATTATCCGTACATCAGAAAATTCTAAAAAAATATAGTAGCTTAATTTCACCACATTTCATAATCTGGCCAAGTTTCATAATTTTTGGAGTTAATTTGACCATCTTTATAATTTAACTTTAAAACTGGCCTGATTTTGCATGTGTCCTGCATAGAAAATAAAAAAGGAACAAAAAAATACTCTTCGAAAATCACACACTTGGAAATTTGCTAAAAATCTACCTAAGGAGACAGATGCCTCCCTGAGTTCGACCTTGGACTTCACCAAGTAAAAAAATCTATTTTTTTGAAATTAACTCGAATCTAATTTAAGTGGTTTTTGATATTCCCTCTCGTATCCGACTGCAACGAACACTTTAAATTAATTTGGATATTAATCTGACCGAATTAACCGAGGGTGCGGGAGCGTTATCACATGCGTGCCAGGACATTTTGCACAAAGGCCCCGTCGAGTTTTGTAAATTACAAATTGGTCCCCATGCTTAAGGATGAATTGCATATGGACCCAAACAGTTTTGCCAAATTGCAAATAGGTCCATTTAGGGACCTATTTGTGATTATTTCTCTTTTATTTCTCGCATTTTTATTTCATTTATGCCCCTGCAATGTTTATTTCATAACTTGGGCATCGTAGATCCAAATTGCATGATTTCAGTGTCATTTTGTTGCTAATTTAATTCTCTATCTAATGACATATTTAATTTTCTAATTTGGCATTAATTTAAATGTGATGAATTTTTAATGTTAAATAGTATCCCTTGTCTATATGCCACTGCCATTAATAGAAGCTTGCACGTAATTTTTATGCTCATATTGACTTTGAATCTGCATCATATTATGTGCTTATATTTTTCAAGGCATATTTGTAATTCATCTCTTCATGTCTATCCTTTGCATTCATTCATTCATTCTGAACATGCATCATATTATAATTGCATTGAAAAACAAAATAAAAATACATGCATCATTTTGCATCGACTAATCTGCATTTTATTATGTGCATATGCATGAAGGCTAGAAATTGAGAATCTATTCACACATAAATTTAATAGACCAAACTTTGATAAATATATTAAAGAGGCCCGTGTCCCTGTGTTCGACCTTGGTAAACTTGCTAAGAAAAATTCTCCACAACATTCAAATATTGAGGTTTTTGATGAACTAAATTTGCCTCCTATACTACGACAATTATCGACTCTAATGAGGCAAATTTAGCGTTCGTCAAATGGCATCGTTGTCGGGGACACGTCTCACCTTTATTTATTTTTCGAATTTTGAAACAGTTTTCTTGTGAATATTTTCAAAATTTGCAGGTCTTCTCTTCATGCATTTTTGCATTATTTTTTGTTTCTTATTTTTCTTATTATTTTTCTAACTTTTTTTCAGTGGCAGGGCCCATGAAGATCGAGGACACTTGATCTCCATGGAGGCGTGGAGTTGGGAGCTCCCGTTGAGAATGTCACAAAAGAAAAGATGAAGTATTCAAGGAAGATTAGTCAGCCCCTCATGCATTTTCATGTTGTAAAAAAATGTATCATGCACATTTTTAGCAGTCCTCGTTCGAGGGCTCGTTTGTGTAAGAGAGAGAGAGAGAGAGAAGTATATCACTAGATGATCTACCCCCCCCCCCCCACACACACACACATAAACACTCACCTCCCCCCCTCCCCCCCACCTTCTCTGTATATTTCACACAATCACACCCCCCTACATCTTAATTTGTAAAAATGCACACCCACACACGCACACCCTCGCATCTTCATAATCATCTACAAATAGACACTCACCCCTCCCCTCTCCATGTATCTTTGTATAAATACCCTTCTAACCCTAATAGCCTCGGACCCCCCAACATAAATTTTAGAATAAGGAATAAAAGAATGAAGAAATAAAGGAATGAGAAGTCGACCGTCCCCACTAGACTTAGGATGAAATAATCCTATATATAGCAGGTTGTATCTATATGCAGGGGGTCTGATGAATCTCGTATTCATAATGTTAAAATCGACATATTAAACTCCTTGATTAAATAATTCAATAAAAATCACTGATTATTCTTAGTCTTTATCTTGTATTATATATTGTGTATAATTAACCTATATTCTAACTATAATTATTGTATTTAATTACTTCCATATTCCTTGTTTTTATTTAGTATTAGAAACCTCTAAAAATTAAGTTAATTAATTGTCTATAGTTGTTTTTTCTTTAAAAGAAATAAAAAATACAAAAAATCTCAAAACCCAAAATCAATATTTTTTATCTCTTTAAAAATACCCCAAAATACATTTTTGGACAAATGACCACTTTTGACTTCTTATCCAACATGAAACTTGTAGATCTCATTGAGATCTACAACTTCATGTTTTAGCTTTTTCCTAATTTTGCTTCCTCTTATTTCTTTTTTATTTTTCTTTATTTTATGATTTTTGAATTTTCTGATTGGGCCATGCGGCGCCCTCTGGGTCACCCACGTGGCCTACCCTCTCTCTCGCCACTCATCACCTCTTCTAGCCATTTGATCTCACTCCCCTGCCTCCATCTGAGCCGCCCACCCCCGCCTTTACCCTCGTCGTTAGATCAGATCATATGATCGGATCCAAGGGATCCACTCACGCCCTCATCATAGCCGTTGGATCACGAGATCTAACAGATGGAACCTCATCTTCCTCCTCAAAGCACCCCGCCTCGAGGCATTACGCATGGGTCTCCCTCTGCCCCCTTCCTATTTTGGAAGGTGCCTTCGATCACCTCCTCGCTCCATAACGCCACCTACACATAGCCCATTCCTCCACCTTCCTCGTGTAACCCCCAGGACGTCCTCCATCACTCCTCCATCAATCTTCTAAGTTGTTGCAAACTCCTCATAACACATGATGTCATCCGCCTATAAAATCGACTGCTCCGCCCTCCGTTCACTCCGTCCATCAATTCACAGGCTAAGGCACCGCCTCCATCTCCCCTCCAGTGACAGTGAAGGGAGATATTGGAGAGGCAACGACGACCTTCCCGCCCAGGTGTCGACCCATGGTCTCCGACCATGTCGCGGTGGTTCCACCATCGCTGAGCTCCGTGCCCTAGGCTGAGCCGACGATCCGAGCATCCCCTGATGCTCAACCCAAGCCTCCCCGACCACCGTCTTCCTTTTCTGATCTCCAGGTACCTCTTTCCTCTGGCTTCACTTCACTTTTCTCCGATTTTTCTCACCGCACACAACACCGATCACCGGTCACCGACCATCCTACAAGCTCTACCAAACACCAATCACCTTTGCCAATCCCCTCTGTCATCACCTTCCCTTCTCCACGACCCCATCCACCTCCATCAACTTTACCTCTACCTCATCGAAGGGGAAGATCTTGTTCCACCACTCCAGCCACCTTCGCGGACCCCCATCTCACTCACAAATCCATGCACAACATGCCTCGGCTATATCTGACACTTGCAGGTACACCATGTCTTCAATGGTCGGAGCCTTCATGCCTACTCCGACCTCAACCATCATCTCCGGCGAGGCGACGTCGATCTCCACCTACAGCTATCCTCCTAGCTTTGCCTTCCATCAGTCGTCCTTGCATGATACCCACACAACTCATGCAACCTTCTACGAGTACAGAGGAGCTTGGATGGCTCTGGTGAGTTCGCCGGAGTCCCTTTACGCCGCCCCTCCTCCGGTCGGCAACAAAGTGCAGGTGTCGTTGGATGGCACCCCTACGATAGCCATCCAACGGCCTAGAGTAAGCCACATAGCACCAGCCAGACCTACAAGTTACGGTGTCCAAGCCTTATGCTGAAGCCGACAGAAGACGCTACGTTTCCTCCGAAGCTGCGCCTCGACCAAGCCTGGCCCCTCGCGTGCCATGCACGTGAGGGGTTGGGTTATTTGCAGAGAGCACCCTAGGCCTTTCCATAACTACAAAGAGGTCCAAGGGGCGTGCATCACGTGCGCGCTTGGATATTTTGCACAAAGGCTCTGCAGGTTTTGTAAATTATAAATTGGTCCCCGTGCTTAACGATGAATTATAGATGGACCCAAATGGTTTTGCCAAATTGCAAATAGGTACTTCCATGGACCTATTTATGATTATTTATCTTTTCTTTCTCGCATTTTTATTGCATTTATGCACCTGCATTGTTTCTTTCATAACTTAAACATCGTAGATCCAAATTGCATGATTTCCGTGTCATTTTGTTGCTAATTTAATTATCTATCTAATGGTATATTTAGTGTTCTGCATTAATTTAAATGTGATGAATTTTTAATGTTAAATAGTGCCCCTTGCTCTATATGTCTCTGCCATTAATAGAAGCTTGCGCGTAATTTTTATGCTCAGTAAATTTTGAATCTGAATCATATTATGTGCTCATATTTTCTAGGACATATTTGTAATTCATCTTTTGCATGTCTATACTTTGCATTCATTCATGCCTTCTGAACATGCATCATCTTATAATTGCATCGAAAAATAAAATAAAAATCCATGCATCATTTTTGCATCATCTAATATGCATTTTATTATGTGCATCTGCATGAAGGCCAAAAATTGAGAATCTATTCACACATAAATTTTATAGACCAAAATTTGATAAATATATTAAAGAGGCTCGTGTCCTTGTGTTCGACCTTGGTAAACTTGCCAAGAAAAAATGTCCACAACATTTAAAGATTGTGGTTTTTGCTGAACTAAATTTGCCTCCTATACTGCGATAATTATCGATTATTAATGAGGCAAATTTGACGTTCATCAAATGGTGTCGTTGTCGGGGAAAAGACTCACCTTTATTTATTTGTCGAATTTTGAAACATTTTTGTTGTGAATATTTTCAAAATTTGCAGGTCTTCTCTTCATGCATTTTTGCATTATTTTTTGTTTCTTATTTTCTTGTTATTTTCTAACATTTTTCTTTTGTGGCAGGGCCCATGAAATTCGAGGATGCTTGATCTCCATGGAGGTGTGGAGTTGGGAGTTCTCGTTGAGAAGGTCGCAAAAGAAAAGATGAAGAATTCAAGGAAGATTAGTCGACCCCTCATGCATTTTCATGTTGTAAAAAATATATCATGCACATTTTTAGCAGTCCTCATTCGAGGGCTCGTTTGTGTAAAAGAGAGAGAGAGAGAGAGAAGTAGATCACTAGATGATCTACCCCCCCCCCACACACACACACGCACATAAACACTTACCTCCCCTACATCTTAATATGTAAAATGCACACACACACACACACACACTCCCGCATCTTCATAATCGTCTGCAAATAGACACTCACCCCTCCCCTCTCCATGTATCTCTGTATAAATACCCTTCTAACCCTAACAGCCGTGAATCCCCTAGCATAAATTTCAGATCATTTACTTGGGCTATTTTCAGCCTAAGTATGGGGGGACCCGACTCATGCATCCATCCCTCCATCTGTCTTCATTTTTGACCTAATTATAGGGGGGCCCTCCTCCTTAGTTCCGATATCACCCTATATTTAACCAGAGCTATGGCTCCATATCACTTGTGCTATGAGGACATAGCAAAAGTTAAGTATAGGGGGGTATACCGTATAAACTGTATATACACTTTAGCCATAGCTCGTGTTTTTTAAAAAAAAAATTGAGCTTGATTTAAGTGGACTTGTGAACTGAATTTTGTAAAAATTCTTGTAAAAAATTTTTCTTAAAAATTAGGGATTAACTTTTTGTAAAAATTGACATTTTGTAAATAAAATCAACCTTTAAAAAAACTCCTTACAGATTTGAAAAATTAAAAAAATTCTTCTGTAGAGGTTATGACTATTAGGCTTAAAAATGAGTAGCTACTCTTTAGTGAGGGAACTTTGGTCTCCCTTAGTGGAGTGGGTGGCTTAGAGGACATTGTATATGGCTCCGTACTCAAGTAACACGGGTCTGTCTAACGGTCTGGACTTACATCCATACTGGCTGGGAGTGGACGCAACTATTCATATGAGCCTGGCCAGTCATTTTCTCGTAAAAGAATTAAAAAAATGAAAATTAAAAGATAAAAATTACAAAAAGTCACTAACCACGGGGTTGGTGTATTCCTGACACATTCACATTCACTCAAGGCTTAAGGATTTTGAGGACACTAGATTTTTGAGATCTTGAGGAGTCTGATTTAGCCAGCCTCAGTCACTAGGGTTTTGAACTTAATTATCCACACTTCCCTAGTTTGAAAGATTTGAGCGCTATATTGAACTCTTCATCTCTACCTTCTAAAGAATATGATCAGCACCATACAATCACAACTGCATGATTGATGAGATGAGTTTAGTAACCACTTGAGGAACTAGGACTAGAGATTTGAGTCTAGACCTGATCTAATGATGCTCGAGGATGGGATAAAGTTAATAAAGGCTTCAAGAAACCTGAGTGTCAGCAAAACCCTAGCCAGTATGTGAACAAGTTCATGTGCTATTTCTTTGATAGTTACCTATGTGCCAAGGTGTGATGAAATCTAATTAAATTGTTGATCGGTGTGCGCCAACTTTTGGTAAAAGTAGTGGAGCTAGCCAAAAAGAAAAGAAAAGAAAAGAAAAGAAATGTTCAAAGAAAAGCTCTAACCTCCAAAAGTCAAATTATAAATGAGCTTCCACCAATGGCGAACGCTCCTAACCATTTTCAAAGTGTCCACTTGGACCAAATGCTTTTAGGACAAAGGAGTCGGGCTAGCACCATAAAAGGGTGATGCATCGTATAGTGATATAAGTCTGGTTGTCGAAGGTATCTTAGATACTCAAAAGAGACACACCTCGGTGTACTCCCAGAAAAACAAGTGCAGACGACTGCGAATTCTCTTGACGGACACATTGATCAACAAAATAAAAATATACAAGTGTTGAGTAATAAGGCACTCGAGAGGCCCCTTGTTCCAATGTGAGGGAGAGAAAAATAGACACAATCCTATGCCCTCCATCAGTTGGTCGTCCATATGCATTTTCAAGTCTGACAAACTAATGAGACGGTTGACTGAAGCAAGAATAGTCTTATTCCCTAGTGTTGAGGATTAGGTCTAGAGGAGAGTCTCCTGGACTAGAACTTTGGGTGATGTCTCGACTTGACTCTCATGATTGCAGTACACTAAAATTCATATCTTTATATTTTACGTACAAAAAGAGAGTCTGATAATTAGATAAGTTGGATTCCTTTTTACTAGAGCATGGTTGAGCTCAGAATTTTAGGATCGCTCAAATTAAGGGTCTTCAATGAATTGTGCCTTGAAACATTCACATGCACTGTCAGGAATTAATCCAACTCCTTCTTTCTTTAGATGCTCGAGGACGAGCATAGTTTAAGTATATGGGTATGATGAATCTCGTATTCATCATGTTAAAATCAGCATATTAACCTCCTTGCTTAAATAATTCAATAAAAAACACTGATAATTCCTTATTTTTATCTTGTATTACATACTATGTATAATTATCCTATATTCTAACTATAATTATTGTATTTAATTACTTCCATATTGCTTATTTTTATTTCGTATTAAAAACCTCTAAAAATTAGGTTAATTAATTGTCTATAGTTGTTTTTGCTTTAAAAGAAATTAAAAAATACAAAAAAAATCTCAAAATCCAAAAGCAGTATTTTTTATCCCTTTAAAAATACCCCAAAATACACTTTTGTACAAATGACATCTTTTGACTTTTTGTCCAACATGAAACTTGTAGATCTCATCGAGATCTACAACTTTCATGTTTTACTTTTTCCTAATTTTGCTTCCTTTTATTTCTTTTTTATTTTTCTTTATTCTATGATTTTTGAATTTTCTGATTAGGCTGCGTGGCATCCTATGGGCCGCCCACATGGCCCACCCTCTCTCTCGCCACCCATCACCCCTTCTGGTCGTTGGATCTCACTCCCCTGCCTCTATCTTGGCTGCCTACTTTCGCTTCACTTCTAGTCGTTAGATCTCCCCTAAGATATGATGTCATCCATCCATCCCCACCTAAACCTCAGCCACCCTATTTCCCTAATATCCTACGACCACCCTCACTCCACGTCATCCGCTCACCCCCCACCGTTGGATGAGATCCCCAGATCTCATCCTATCCGCCCTTACCCCCTGTGTGGTCGGTGATAGTGGGCTGGTGCCCCTTCTTGAGGCGTGATCCAGAGCTTCAAGCTTTGCTGCATCTTCATCGAGTTTCTAAGCTCGCCACCTCCGTCGTGTGGCTTGAGCGATAATCAGAGCTGCTCCACAATAGATCCTACCTCCAAGTGAACCCGGTCTCCTTCTTCATATGTTATCTCCTTCCTTGTCTAGATCGTCATTCAAACTTCCGTTCCTCCGCTTCACCCACGGTCTCCCCTTCTTCACCATGCCGCCCTCGGGTCGTTACTTCCGCTCGACCACGCTCGGTCGCCCCATCACCACCGGGCATCTCTGCTCCCAGCTCCTTTGCCCTCGTCGTTTTGCTTGCAGGTACATGAGCTGACCGAGGTCCCTACTCCATCGTTGGTCGATGCCAGCCCAGGATCCCTTTTCCTCTTCTTCCTCCGGTCCTACTCCACAGCCACCCTTGCCTCGGCCAGCCCACACCTCCACCTCCGACCTTGCACAGGCCGGAGCCTCGCCCCTCTCATCGCCTCCACAGGAGCATCACTCCCCCCTCATTTTTCTCTGTGTTTGCACACTAGCCCTCTATAGGAACCTCTACTACTCATCATCGTCACCCTCGCGCACCCACCTCCGGTTGTGACTCCACCTCCGCGCACAGTCGCGCTCCAGGACTCAGCCCCACCACCTTCATCTTTGTCTCGACCTCGGGTGTGTGTCGCCTGAGGTCGAGCCCATTCGCAACCAGATGCTCCGCCAGCCACCACCGCCCCTCGATGCCTATGTCGTTGACCCATCCGCCATCTTCAGAGGGCACGGGAGGAGCTCCTGCCACTTCTGGTGACAACAGTAGGTCACGGGCCTAGAAGCTCCACCGCAAACCTAGGCGAAATCCAGTGAAGAATTATCCTCCATCATCGCAGACTTCGCACGAAGCCTGCTCCAGCTCCAGCCTGCCACCTATTGAGCGAGAATCTGAAGCCCTTCCACAAGCTTCTTCCCAAGCACATCACCTCCATTCTCAGGTATCCTTCTTTTCTCCCCTTCTCCGCTATTATTCTCCCTTCCATAGATCTCCACCTCCTAGAGCATCGCTCGGCCCTTCGCCTCCAACCAACCTCCGACCGAAACTCCCCCGCACACGCCTCCATTGAGAGCTGCAACCTCCCAGTCGACCTTTGCTCCTTTTCGTACCCTTTGCCCCTCCGCGCTAGGCCGCATACATCACCCCCGAGCACCTCCATACTGCATGCCTCTTGATTCTCCGCCTCCTGCTCGTCCCTACACCGTTGGTCGACGTCATGACATCTCCCTTCTCCGCCTCATGTCATCCAATGCCGCTCCAGTAGATCTCCGCCTCCGGCCGCCGCAGCTCCGCCTCAGGCATGTGTCGCCTGAGGCTGAGCCTGGCTGCCCTTTACGACTTCCAGTCACCTGGGCCTACCAGACCACTATCCCTCACGCCTCCACTCGCCACCATCGGATCAAGGGTACATCTTGATCTGATGGCCACGAAACATCCACGTGGCCCTCCCCCGAGCCTCGGCCCCAGCCTCGAGGCTCGGGCCCTCCGAAGCTCCCACGCCTCGGGCGTCCGAGCCTCTGCCCCGCACTTTCGAGCCTCAGCCTCCATCACTCGAGCCTCCAGGTCTGTCCAGACCGTACGTGCCTGTCATGTGTGATTTGGAGAAATTGCACCAGGTACCCTCTGAGTTTCAAGAAATAGCAGAAAGAGTCCCGCACTCTCGGTCGCGTGCTCCACATGTGAGTGCAGGGTAAATTGCAGAGAAATCCTAGAGACTTTCAAAAAATGCAGATAAGCCCTGACGAGTCCTAAATTGTCGGGTTTAAGAATGTGTTTTTATCGTTCGGCGTATGAGATTTAGAGTGATGAATACGAGATTCATCAAGCCCCTCTAGGGACATCTTTGCAAAGAAAGTAATTATTTTTATTATGTTTTAGTCCCTAATATGTCAATTTAGCATATCTTCTCCATTTAATCTCCTATTTTAGCGCATAATATGTTATTTTGAAGCTATTTTCATGCTCTATCATATAATAGTTTGCAGACAGATTTGAGGCTACTTTTTTAGATTTATTATTTGAGGATCTATGCTGACAAATGCAGGATGATTTCTGAAGTTTTGTGCAGTATTTTATTGAGAAGATCGTCAGATTAATTTACAGGACTCCGGTTGAACATATTTTGAAAAAAATCATTCTATTACATTACTTGGAAACTATGGAGTAATTAATCTGTGCAGGGCCCCCATTAATCAGATGTATTTTGTTGGAATAATACAAAGGAGGAGTTAATTCCTTGTTGGAGGATATTTCATTAATCCTCTCATAATTTGTGTTGAGTATTATTGAGGAATTCAATCTATTGCAGAAGCTCAATTTAGGATATTTGATCTCTCTTTGAGGATTTAATATTTGCAATCTAATCTATTCCCTTTGATTATTAATTCGAGGATTAAATCATAGAGAATTTCGAGGTCAAAATATTCTTCGATAAAATCATTTCCTGCAGCTTAGAGCTAAACATATAAACATTTCTTGACATTATATCCTTTGGTCTGTGATTACATTTCGAGTAAAGATCATAAAATCACAGATCTTGTGATGATTTATTCTCTTTGTTATTTTTCGCATTGCATCATCGTATTTTCCATTTTAGTTTCTGACATAGAAATTAAACTCATATTTAATTAATTATTTAATTTAATTTAAAACCACACAACTAAAAATCACAGTTTCCTGTGTTCGACCTTGGTAGACTTGCCAAGTAAAAATACTCCACAACATCTAAAGATTGTGGTTTTTGACGAATCGTTTTTCGCCTCCTACACTACAATTATCGATCATTGAAGAGGTGATTTTTGAGATCATCAGTTTCAAGGATGGGAATAAATAAATAATAGCTCGGTCTGTCACTTGGCTGTCCGGAGAGAAAGGTCGATTCAAATCATAGGACTCTGGAATGAAAAAGGTGCGAAGCGAAAGATGACTGACTATCCTGCAAGTTGCGAAGTGAAAGATCGTCGACTATCCAAATCGCATCCCTCAGTCCTGGACGTCTGCCTGCCCTCAAAGAGTGGGGTACATATTCGATTCTTTCTCATGAAAAAAGATATTAGCACTGGTAGTCGGACTTGCTTTCTCGTAGTCTGAGAAAGAGGGACTATTAGCTTTGTATTAGTCCTACTAAAGCCTGGAATCTATACTATCCTGTCCTACTAGGATTATTAGAGAAAGATACTTTCCCAATACTTAGGGTAAGATATCCCTAAGTATAGACAAAAATATCAATATGAGAGGAGATAGTGGAGAGGATCAATAAAAGAAGAGGATAAAATCATAGGGAGAATGTACACATCACTCCCCATATACTTAGGGTAAAAGAGACCCAAGTATAGGAAACAACAAGAGTGATGAAACATAACAAAGAAAGAACAATCTAACTATACTTAGGATAAAGTATGTCCTAAGTATAAACACACAAATATGGCAAATGATCTGGGGTACACATGATATACGAGAGAATGAAGGAATTGAAAGGCAAAACATATATATACAATTAGGAAAGACTAGTGAAGTGCAGGGCAGTCACTAACAGTCGAATACCGTACTTCCGTCATCATCTCCCTATGAGAACGGTGATGCAGTAAAAAAAAAAGACACCTTAATATGCAATCAGGTTGGTGTTAGCTATCGGGAAAAATAGATTGAAAACTAAGCCAAGATCCGTTAGCAAGAAGCAGAACATCGTTTCATAGGATAAAGTGAGATATCATAGCCAATATCATAAGACATGGAGGACGAAGGATCAGTACAATTTCCTTCATGTCACTTATAGTCTCATGAAGATATGAAAAGTGAAGAACAGGAGACTCTCTACGTAGCTCGATATATGGTGGACATATGGTCGAAAGATCAAGAACACACCGAATATCACACGACACGACTCAACCTTACAAGGGTCGTTAAGGTGAGCAGACTCAAATGTCAAGAGTCTCAACAAAATCAGAAGACTCAGTCTCGTAATCCACCAACTAGGATAAACAAACAAAGAGGAGACCAAGTACACGAATCAAAAAACTCAACTTCATGCTCCATCACATTGGAGACACCATAAGTGAAGCCGAGTACACACAAAATGATGTATCCTCCATGGAATCCCCTCAAAGAGTGATACATACTAAGCAATGAATAATTTGAACTGAACTCATCATTGTGAGGGTTGTTAATGAGAGCAGACTCAAAGGAGTCAAATCCATCAGAAGGATAAGAAGAAGTAGTCTCGGTAGGTGACAGATCAGCTACCAAGCAGAAGATACCGAAAAACCTCGAAGATGTCACAATCTCCCGCAAATAACCCTTAGAGAGCACTATAAACTAGGTGGGGAATAGTCAGGCGAATAAGGCTCATCCTCGCGAGGATCACCAAGGAGAGAAAACTCAAAGGAGTCTAGACAACTAGGATATGCGGTCTCGTGCTCCGATAGATCAGACACGCAATCAGACAGTGAGACCGACAATTCATATTAGACAACTCACTTTCTTGCTCCATCAATATGGAAGCAAAACCAGTGAGTGAAACCGATCGTAAAGAAAATGTTGCATTCTCGCGCAGATGGTCCTTGGGGAGTAATGCATGCTAAGTTAATGAAAATTAGGGTAATGCTGGCATCAAGTCTAAGGTCCTTAAAAAATAATCAATCAATCATCGATAGGAGGGCATAAGGCCATGGGAGGGATAAGAGATCATCATGGCAATCACAATGTAGACCCTCGAATCAACCAAATCAGCTGAGACGGATCAAGAAGTCAGACAAGGATCCTCTAAGTGCTAAATGGGGATAGGGGAGTCAGGAGATGGAGGATGGATCAGTCAAGAAGATGAGTGAAATCAGGTGGGTTCCAAGTACCGTCACTTTGAAGAACATATAGAGATAGTACATCAAACATCTGAATCAAGACGGGTGGGATTGATTAGAAGAAATCATCATTCAAAGCTCAAAATCATCATCAAATCATTGAGAATAAATCACATCCTCAATCCGATTTGCAAGATGAAAAATCCTCAATGAAGAATCACACCTGAGATCGGGCCAAAATCAAAATCCTTAATAATATCTATGCACATATCAAATTCAGATCCACCAAATATAGCACACCAATTTCAACATCCTCAAATCTGCCCAACTGACCCAAATAATTCTTGCAATCAAAACCTTCATGCAGGCCTCATCTAATAGCACAACATTCCCAGGTAAAAGAATGGATGATATAGAAGGGAACGAGGAGGGTGGACGAGAATTGCGGAATGAAGACAAAATTGTGGTCCACGAAGGGAGTCTTCTTGAACCAGACCAGAGATAGGGTGATATGGGCAAGGAGACAACTGCAAAATCCGTCTATTAAAGTGAAGATCAAGACCAGACCAGAGATAAGGTGATATGGGCAAGGTGACAGCTGCAAAATCTGGCTATTAAAGTGAAGATCAAGACTCAATATCATGACTCAATAAAGGAAATAATAGAGATAAAGAAAAGGAGATGGGCCCAACAAAAGGAACTCAAAGACTCAGGGATCTACAAACTCAAAGAGTGATGAACGTAAATGGACCCAAAATCACAATCAATGTACAAAGCAACCTCCATGTTCACCTACTCAACACAACGAAGACCAAAGATAGTGGTCATTATCTTTTCTATTTTAGAGTTGGGTGAGCTTCAAAACAGTTCTACAAACACATAGATAGGCCTAGGATTGGAGCACTAATCCTTCATGTACGTATCACATATAAAGTGCAAACGACAATGAGGGTTGCTCTCCCCAAGACAATGAATCCATTACGTTTATTTTAGGAATTAGGTAGAGTTACCAGTCCCGATTTTTTTTAGTTATAACTTTTTTTGGTATTTTTAAATGCAATCGTCTAATGAGCCTCAAAATCAGAGGGATAAGGTCAGAAAAGCGATGCAAGTCGAAAAGTGACGATGCATGCATAGTCAGAAGACTTACGCTTCCCAGCTTTCTCTATGCGGGATGCATAATCGAATTGAAAGCAACATTACATGAAATGCAAGCTGATGAAATTGCCCTAGAATATAATATGCTATTAGCATGAAGCACCATATGCTAGCTATCTAGATATGAGACTTAAGTCCGGTCTTTGATGCCACTCGGTGCCCGCCACAACAGGTCTTGCAAGCGTTGTATGTGACCTCTCTCGGCACGCAGTCTCAAGTCTAAATAGCTAACAATTTTGAATTGATTATGTCCAAAAGTGAATCTATATGTACATGCAAATATATTATGGCTTTGGACCCTAATCTATCGAGCAAGCAATTCGTAAGCTAGGGCTCAATCACACAAAACAAATAAAAATAAAAGCGAAAAATAAAGAAAATAAAAGCGATGAAAACACGATAGAAATGATGAGGCCACCAAGAGAACAACCACTAGGGAACTGGACGTCGTGAAATGTGAAGCGTCCTGGAGAGTCCAAGTTATTACAATCAATGTATCTCTCTCTCACTTTTAATTACAAAATGACACAAAAATTAAAATAAAAATAAATGTGAAGAGATTATCTTCAAAAATTCCTCCAAGTCTTCATTTGATGCTCTCTCCTGCCAGCTAAGTCAGAAAGCTGGCTCCGCCTTGATTGGTTGCACATGTCCCCCTAAGAATTCCTCCCTCGTGTAGTGGTCCCTCGCAACAAAGTCAAACAAAGAGGGTGATTAGACAAGTCACAAATAATATCAAATAAAATAAAAATGAATCAATGATAAAAATAGGCAAGAGTAAAGAGATAAGATAAATAATTACAATCTATGCGACGTTGCTCCTTGGCAATGGTGCCATTTGATGACAAGGGTTTTGCAAGGGTTTAAAATAATATAATCACAGAAGCACAGATATACAATGTCGTTGAGGCGACCGCTCACGAAACCTCAGGTCAATCAACAATTAACCCACAAATGAATATAGTAATGTAAATAAAAAATGTGGAATTAAAATTTATTATACCTCTACAACAAATATGTATAGTGTGCAAGCATGTGTAGAGGTTGAACTCAGGGAGAAAACGGTAGATTGGGCAATAGTGCACAAAGTTTGTTCTTTTCTCTTATCTTTTATTATCTTTTTCTGTGGGTTTTTGGTTTTTGACTTTTTTATGGATTTTAATTTTTATATATTTTTTTAATGACTTTTAATTTTATATTTTTTCTTTTTATATTTTATAATATTTAATTTCTTTTTCTTTTTAAATAAGTAATATAAAAAATATAAGGCTATATATACAATATAAGTTGATATAATTATGAATACCAATAAAAATAAACAAAATACATGAAATAAAATGTTTTTGGGTTTTAACTAATTTTATAATGTTTTTATGATTTTTCTGGAGTTTTTACATATTATATATATATTTAAAATTAAAAAATCCCAAAACATGGATAAAATAAATAGGCAGGATTGATTTGAAGATTAAAAATAGTAGATAAAGTCGAAAATTTTCCAAATCAATTTTAATAGATAAATAATAATATAAAGAAAATAAAGAATCAAAAATAATTTTTGGGGGGATTGTTGGTGATTTTTCCTATTTTTTATTGGATTTTGGAGCTTTTTAATTTTTTTATCTTTTTCTATTTCTATTTTTAGGGATTTTTGGCCTGGATTAGCAAATATAATAATAAATAAAATATATTTTGACGGGAATTTTTCAAGACATTTTTATATTTTTTTGGTATTTTCTAAGTCAAACCGGGACAAAAACGTGCTCATTTGATTTCTAACAAATAGTTAAAATGCCTAAAATGCAAAAATAAAAATGTTGTGAATGTACATACAAACATGCATCTAACCCTATTTTTGCATAATTTTTAGAATGGATGCTATTTTTAATAAATGAAATACAAGTACAAAAGTGCATGTACTAGCGAGGGCCTAGTTGCAATTAAAAATAAAGTCAGGGGTACATCTGTAAATTTTCCAAAAATGTACAACTAATATTCAAACTTTATGGGCCATTTTACCATTCACAAATCGAAAGGGCATATATGTAATTTTCCCTGCTCACGTGGGACGACACGTGAGCTGAGCTATACTGGACCTATGTGCAAAGGCATGAAAGCTTGAGGTTCTCTTTGCAAAATACACACATTTATTTGAACTACAAAAAATATTAATAGGACGTACACAAAATGTGGGGTATAATGTATGCAATTTACCCCCATTATGCGCTCCATCGTGCGGCTGATGGCGATCCACGTGGCATCACATAAGAGTCGACTACCACGATTAGAAGGTAATGGTTCATGGATGGATGGTCGAGGCTCGATCGGACGTTGAATCAATGGTTGACGACGCCCTAAATCTGATAGTGGGATCTCAATCTGGAGCGGTTAGATCATCAGACGGCTCGAACATGCCAAGGAAGAACATGTGAAGAACACTGCTCAAAGTTGATTCAGTCTGCTCTAGATTGCACCTCATATCCTCTCTGTTGCTGCAAACATGGAGGAAAGGTTCTTGATGATCTTTCGCGGCTATGGTGGTGTTCAGAATGGCTCGGACCCTGACAATTTGGCTTCTGGAGATCTCGTGAATACTGGGGTACCTGGAGCCTTACTTCTATGTCAAATTGCCATGTAAAGGGCCCCTTTATGCTCAAGATCTGCATAGAAAGAGTCACAGGTCGAGGGCAAAGTACCTCGACCTGGTGAGTCATGGAATCGAGGTGGGATGGTCGAGGACGGAATGCTCCGATGATTTGGGGGTTGGAGGAGCACGGATGCTTTGGTCCCGAGGGGATTGAAGGGGAATAATGGATTGGCAAGGTGGAGAAGTGAAAGGGGAAAGAGGTAGAGGTGGTTACAGGTGGGAGACATGGGAGTCAAGGCGGCATACGGACATCGGAGCTCTAGAGCTCCGGCAAGGTAAGTAACCTATTCTAAGCAAAATCATTGATTAAAACACAATATTAAATGCATAAAATGAAAGACACAAACTATATCTACCTAATATAAGTAAAGTCGCAGCTCGAACTTGGCTGGGAGGCCAAGGAGCAGGACGATGTCGGAGCGTCGTCGTAGGTGCACCTCCCCCCCCCCCCCCCGCTGCGCCAACACCTCAGGGGACCTCCCCCTATCACCAGGATGCTTGCTTGACTGAGGGTGGCTGGTTTTAGGGTTTGAAAATGACTAGAAATGGAAGGGAAGAAGAAGGTTGTTATTTTATAAACAAGGTGGGCACCCTTATTGATCGACTATTTGGGAATGTACATAAGGTCCATGATTTGGGTGAGGATGACTGATGATTGAGGTTGATGTTGGCGTGAAGAGTCAATGAAAATGATCCATGAGATGCCCATGAAAATGGAGGAAATCGGGGACTTGACACTTCTGACAAGGTTCAGAGGCGCCAGGGGGTAGTTGACCAGAGGTCTACAGAAGAAAAGATTCGGTTGATCCACGTGGACCAACCGGATAAATGAAGGGTTAAAATTCCATATAAAATGAATAATAACTAATAAATGATTTTATTAAATTTTGGTTATAAAATTAAAATTGTTTATTATTTTATGTTGTATTTTAATATGATTTTTATTTATTTTTATGAGTTCATTTATTACAAGTTAATTTCTAGGGTTTTATTTATAGGTATATTCATCTATATTTTAAGTATTTTATTTTTATTTTGTATTTTTTAGTTTATTATTTTATTTTATTAATTTCTATATTTATAACTTATTTTTATACATATAAATATATTTTTATTATATTTTCCTGATATAATATGTATATTTTAAATAAATATAGTAATATTTTATATAGGTATAAGTACATGTATTTCATCTATGTATTTATATATACTATTTTGTTTATGTGTTTTCTTCATGGTTTTATTCTATTCTAAATATGTACATATACTAAATGTTACAAAATTATAAAAATATAAATTTATAAAAACGGTAAAGAATAAATAAAACGAATATTTTATTCAGGTATACTGTACAATAGGGGTCCAAAACCTAACTTTTACATCTTAACTCCAAATTGGATGAAACCACCTTCATTAAATATCTTATTAAAGTTATATACAAGTAAAGTGATTATGATACATTTTTAGTTTTTATTGAGGAGATATGGGTATGGAAATTTTGGCATTAAAAAATATATTTTATACACAATAAATGGATTAAATAATGAATGTTAATTTGTACACAATAATGTTATTTACATGCATTAGCTAGGGTTTTTAAGGCCAAAATGATAGAATAAAGGTGATGAAATGGAGATTCATCAGATATGTACTCCATAGTGTTGTTTTTTATTTTTGGATTTTTCAAGTTCTATTCAAAGTTGAAGGAATTGGAATAGAATCAGAAGAAATATCATACTGTTCATTTCCTTACTCAAATCAGAATCACCATGTACATTTGGACAACTAGAATCAGTCTGTACAAAGTTATCCGATACAGGAGTAGAAGAAACAAAGGAAAAAACATGACGGGCTGCTTAGTTTGCTTGTGTAGAAGAAGACTCCATGACAGGTGTGTTCTCTTTCATGGCTGACTCAACAATGCATCTTTCTTTATTCTCTTTTTGGCTTTTTCTGAATAATGATGGTGTTGGTGAAGAAGATGGTGAAGAAGTGGAAGGTGATGGTGATCCCCCATGCTCTTGTACACTAGATGGTTGCTCAACTTGTGACGAGGATGATGAAGTCGGTGAAGCTCTCTCAACGACTCTCCCAAATCCCAACATTTTGTATAGGCAGCTACAATCTCCTACTGCTCGTGAGATGAATGGTGTCAGACAAACAAGTAAAATCAAGGGACATACTTGTCTCGGGGGTGGGTGGGTCATGAGTTACCTGCTCCTTGCGTCTGAAATTATTGGGATTGGCTTTGACCTGGGCTAGAATCAATGTCTTCATGGTGGTCTGGTCATCAAGCCAATGAGTCAAATCATTTATATTCTTCATCAGTAGTGCAAGCTGATCTAGCGCAGGATTTACCGAAGGTATCGCTGGATGCTCAACTACAGGTTGTCGCTGAGACTGGTAATGCGGAGACTACTGGTACCCATAATACTGATGTTTATAGTAAGGAGGAGGATGCGAAAATTGTGTAGACTGCTGTTGATAATAGGGTTGGTGAAAATATGCAGGCTGCATCTGTTGTTGTCCATGTCTCCAATTCTATAAGTGTTGTGGAGACGGGTAACAAGGTTGTAACTGTCGGTGCTGGAATTGTGGTCTCCCTCCCCGAAAATGGAGGACTGGCCTCCGACTATGATGTGAGCTCAACTGAGCTTGCCCTGACGGATGGGGCTAGTTGTGCTGTCGGTCGAACCAAATGTCGTTCGCCTCCTTAATGAGAGGTGGAGGTGGAGACTGCTGCTGAGGAATGTATAGAGGCTTCTGCTGGTATGATATAATGCATGATGAAGGTGGCTGTTGCGGCACCTGATCTGGGGTCTAGACATAGTAAACATGTTGGACTGTAGGGGGTGCTCCAGTGACTCTGTTGTGCTGAAGTGGAAGAAGTTTACTCATGCGTAGAAGTGTATGTCGTGGCACTCACACTCTAACATGCACTAATCGTACTGATAAGAAGCTCCAGATGCTTCGTAATCTCATCCATCTTATCCAGGTTCTTTGTCCGTTGCTCTATCACTTGAAGCTACTCAAGCTCCTTAGATCGTTTTTCTATCATGTCCACTTTAGATAGGTGAAGGTGATTTCCTATAATGTTCATATCTACACTGTCCACCCTATCCACATATTATGATGCCATCATGTTAACAACATTGTGGGCTACTGAAGGAGAGGAAACATGACGCTTTGTAAAGCACGTGAAGAGGAAAGAGCTGCAGAGCTCTCCACCATCTCCGCAAAAATATGATAAAGTACTTCCTCATCCTTATTGAAGTGGGACCCCTTGATGAATCCGTGATTCATCACTCTAAAAGAGATTAATTAAGCTCAGATCTAAAAAAATCATCTACATTTTATCAATTATCATGCATAATTAGCATTCATGCACATGTAAATAAGAATCACATTTTAACATGCATAATTACATAAAATAAAAAGCCAAAAATTCAGCCCAATTGACCTCTAAAATAAGCTAATTTCCTTATTTTTAACTAATTTATACTAACTCCAAATGACTTCAAAACCACCTACATTGTGTACGTATTAATAACATAATAAAGGAAAAATATAAAAAAAACACTAACAAAAATAAGTGAACAAAAAACCCAAACCCCAATTTCAGGATTTCTGGACTAAAACACGGATATCTCTCTCATACAATGTATGATTTGATCCTACTCACTTTTGAACTAATGTACATTCAATTACCTTCAAAACAAGACCAAGTTCAACTGAATCGGAGCTCATATATGAAAGTCGGGTTTTAGGCCTCTTTTGTACATCGTGTATTTTACCCGATTTTGATATATTATTTTATGTATATTTTTAACTCTTTTTTTCTTTTATATTTATTTTCTTTGACAAAAGTTTTATCAAAATGCATAAAAATTCAAATGCAAAATAAAACCAAAATCAAAGAAATTGACTGAGTTTGAGTGTTCACTAACTGTCTGTACAAAAGTCCTCTTTTTTGTACTTTATTTTATTTCTCCATTTTCTTAATTATTAAAAAAAATCAAAACATTAGAGTAATGTGTAAATCTTCTTCTTTGATTTTATCTTATATTATTCCCGATTTTTTATCCTATTTAAAAATGAAAAAAGTATTACAAAACACAAAAATCAAGGTGTTTTATATACATAGAGTACCCCCCAAAATCACTTGGTGTAAATGACATGTTTTAGTTTTAGCCCCTTCATAAAAGTTGTAGATCTCATCAAGACGAGCAATTTTCGTGAAGAAATTTTTTTGATTAGAAGTTGTTTGCTATTTCTTTCGTATTTATCTTTATCTTTTAATTTTTTATTTTCTGGAGCTGACACGTGGTAGCTCCCAGAGACGCCATGTGTCACTCATTTTTTGCATTTCTAATTCATTTATTACTTATAAAAATTTAAAAAAATAAATAAATAAGAAAGAAAAGAAAATCCACATGGCAAGCCATCGACCGACCGATCTCGACCGATCGGATGACCGAGGATCTTCATATTCCTCCCCATGATTTTGTCCCCCTTCCCCTTCTGGACAAAGTGTCCCTCTTCCAAATCGGCTCACCGCCTCCACGATTCTCGGCCAATCCATATTCCACCAACGCCACCTGTCCCCGGTCTCTTTTCATCTGCGGCATGAATCTCCCTCAGATCTTCAACGTCGCCCCTTCCCAATTTCGTGTTGCCCTAATCCCCTAAATCCCATGCGATCTCCATCTTTGATTCACCATCAATCTCACTCGTCGAACCCCCTCATCCCTGTACAAATCACCATCGCGCCCCTCCTCGAGCTTCATCCGTCGGTAACAACTTGAATCAAATCTCGGCGATGATAGCCCGAGCATTTAACCTCAACGAGATCCAAGGAATTTCATCCTCGTCACATCATCGCACCTCCGTTGCGCATCTGCTCCCGCTCCAGCTATCATTTTCATTGAGCCCACCATCTCTATCATTATCCTCTACTGACTCCTTCGCCAAGTATAGCTCTTCTGCCACATCCTCGATGCTCATCTGCTCCAGAGGTGTTTCACCGTCATCGACAAACTTCTCCATCAGATCTCCTTCGACGCTTCAACTGAGCCTCATTGTCTCTGGCATCCAAGGCTCCACTTGCACATGGAGATACTTCCAAGTCTGCTCCTAACACCACCTGGAGGCATCTACACTAAGCACCGGTGGCTACATTGGAGCCACTGCCTTTACGTCCTTGACTCGCTTCGCCAGGCTTCACCGTTGTTCGCCATCAACATCCTCGAACCGGAGTACTGCGGTAGATCCAACATCTACCACCAGCACCACCAGTGGCCAAAGCCCCCAATCGAAGGACGCTCCTCTGCCCGCGATCAGCCATCCCTCCGCCGGGCATGAAGTACGAGGGACACACGTGCTTTACGCACCCCTCCTGGGGAATCTTGCAAGCGAACCCCTGGAACTCCGCCTTATTCCTAGCTGCTCCCTGCTGAACAGAGGGTTACGTGCCACGTGCGTGACCCCTTTATAATTTTGTAGAGACACCCTTCTATATTGTAATGTTGTAAACAGAACCATGTGTTCTCGTTATATTTTGAGCACCTTTGTTGCATAATTTTATCATAAAAAATAGCATTTTGTTCTACAATTAATTCTCTACATTGTGGCATAATTGATATATTTTTAAGCTCTGTGGTTAAGTATTAATAATTACTTTTGTTGAAAATTACATATTTTACCCAATATGTGATTAGAAATATGTAGATAATTAACCATTGCTCGAAAAATTACCGAAAATTTGTGGATAGTAGAATTAATTGTATTTCACGTTGTGGCTAAAAAAGAGTTACTAATTGATTGTTTGTTTTACAAAGCACCATTCAATTTTGCATGAATACAAACTTTACGAAGAGGCTTTTCATTCTATAACATAGGAAATTGCTCCAATGTTGGATGACAACTATTAAATACTAATAATAGAATTGCAAATTTACAAAGTGGATACATAGTTTACATAAAATC
The DNA here is from genome assembly GCA_037367405.1 of Ottelia alismoides. Classification (NCBI taxonomy): domain Eukaryota; kingdom Viridiplantae; phylum Streptophyta; class Magnoliopsida; order Alismatales; family Hydrocharitaceae; genus Ottelia; species Ottelia alismoides. The sequence continues at coordinate 347,501 of JAZKJV010001854.1, read as the reverse complement.
AGTAAGATTACAAATACATGTGTCGAATAATTTTGATTGATCACATATTTGGAAATTGATGAAATATGGTATTAACAAAACATGCCTAAGTTAGATGAACTAAAAAGTAATTTGGAAGACTAAATAAATTTGAAAACAAAAGTTACTATGAAAATGCAACCACTAGATTTCCATCTAATGACTATTATATAGGGATTTCTTAAAAAATTAAAATGCTACACCTCATTTTTGGCATGCATGCATATACCTATATGCATAATGCATTCATGCATATATCTTTGTGTGTGTATGGCTTAATGGGGTCACCTCACCTTTATATTTTTTTATTTCTCAAGGTATTTCCTAAAAACGCATAGGGAGATTTAGTCCACTATATGACAATATGTTGTCAATCAAATTTTTTGTAAAATATACATTGCTAACCCGTCCATATATAAAGGATCAACTTCAACAATTCAAAAAACGTTAAAAACCGACAGATGGATGGGATATGCGTCTCAAATTGAGTTGAAATTTGAATGAGTGAATGTTGTCATATAGTGATCTAAATCTCTCCTAGTATTTTTAGAAAACATCTTAAGAAAAAAAAGGTGTAGAGGTAGCCAAGTTAGCTCCCCTCTGGAGGTAACCCATTCATAATTTGAGTAAGAAAAGGCCTCCCCACAATCTAAAGGATCCATTTGGGAGATTTTAAGATAAGTGAGTCAGACTTACCTCATCATTTTTTCTGCCGCTTCTTTTCTTATTCTCATAGGAACGATGTCCAAAAGAACTTGTTAATCAATTTTGCCTTCTTATATTCCCACCATGCACCCTTCCAAGACCCTAATATTTTACCCGCCTCACACTGTTCCCGCCTCGCCAACTACATATATCTACTCACCCACTAAAAAAAATGAGTTTTTTACTTTGCCATTGGACTAATTCTCCTCTGCATATATTTACTTATATTCTTAAGAATTTTACATATTTTCCTCTATTTGTATCTTTATTTGCTGAGTATTTTGTTTCGGCTTGATTCACACTAAAAAAGAAGCGAGCTATTTCCACTAAAAAAGAAGCGAGCTATTTCCAATAATTACCGAGGGAAGTATTCTCGTTGTTAGTAGGAGGCATAAACTCGATATAGGTATTAATGTCATATAAAAACTCTGTAGGGGTGTATACTTAAAATCCCCTTAAATAACATCATTCACTCTGCCCCCCAGACTTCTGTCCTTACCGACGTGATAATTGCATTTGAGCCCCCGAAGAAAATGTTTCCATCCCCCCTACACGTCATGTTCCCACGTTCTCTCCCCTTCCGGATCTGAAAGAGCGAGAGAAGAACAAAGACCAAAAAACAAACATAGCACCGATACATCGCTCGCTCACGCGTGATGTGTCCTCCTACAGATCCGTGACAGTCCCTCCGATCTCGTCCAAATCCCCACGGTAAGCACCGATCCCCCATTTTTTCGCCCAAATTTTGGCGTTTCGATCGAGTCAATCCGTTCCCAAATGCCGGAGATCGGCGAGGTTCTCTGATTCGGGGCGTTTTGGTGTCCAGATCCCTAGATCTACTGGCGGATCGCGGATCTGTGGTGCCGATCTCTGTGGAAAGGCGACGACTTGCGTCGGATTTAGGGTTTCCGGGAGCTTAGGGTTGCATGGCGAGCCATCCTCATCTGTTTGAGGACCAGACGGATGAGGATTTCTTCGATAAGCTAGTCGATGATGAGTTCGGGATCGGCGGATCGAGCTCCGGCGCCGGTGGGATTGAGGGGGATCTTTCGAATCTGAGCTTGGGGGTGATGGGGGTGCATGCGGAGGACAAGGAGATCGTGGAGGATGTTGTGTCCTCGGAAGAGGGCAGCAGCTCCGTCGAGCCGTCTGATCCGCAGGTGTTACGTGAAGCGGACACGGAGAATTCCCCGGCGGAGGAGGCCACATCCCCGGACTCGTCGTCTGGGAAAGGCGGTGGCCTAGTGAAGGGAACTAGCGTTAAGGTGGTTCAGTGGAGCGCGTTCAGCACCGGTTCCGAGCAGCCAGATTTGGGTGGGTTCGGATCGTACTCTGATTTCTTCCCTGAGAATTCGGGTGTGGCTTCCAATTATGCCTCCGGCGTGCTACAACCTGCATGGAGCAGTGTAGAAAGTCACACTGCAGATGCAGGGTCATACTTCGAACAACAAGAAGGGAGTCATGTTTTTGAAGAGTTCGGTCAGCAGGAATCATACGCCGGATCGGCAGATCAACACAATGCACAGCAATATAATCCCGATGTTACGGATTCTCATTATTGGGATGGTTTATACCCTGGTTGGAAGTACGACTATAATACCGGGCAGTGGTACCAGGTCGATAATCAGGAGACATCATCTAATGCTCAGTTAGATAGTCAACACACTGGAACGGTCACTTCTAGTGAATTAGGATCACATCAGATAGCTCGTAGTCAAGCTCATTTCGTTGCTGGTGAGGTCGTTTCAGAACAGAGATCTGAAGTTTCTCATCTGCAACAGACTGCTCAGACAGCGGTGGCAACAGTGGCCGAAAGTTCAGCAGCTAGTATTGTTACCAATTGGAACCAGATCTCTCAAGAAAGCATGGGGTACCCACCAAATATGGTATTCGATCCCCAATATCCGGGTTGGTATTACGACACGAACACCCAACAGTGGTACAGTTTAGATTCTTATATTCAGACTGTTCAGACAGCTGCTGCAAAGGAGCAGGAGAAGCTGACGGCGGGGGGCGGTGCCATGCTGGATGCTTACTCTTCAACGCAAAGAGATGGTTACTACAACAATGTAAATAGTCAATTCGGCAATCAGACGTTCCAAGGTCAGAGTGGTGTTGAGATTGGTTCACAATGGGATGGGCAAATGAGCAGCTATTCCCCAGCAGCCGCTTGGCAGCCCACGGTGGCAGATCAGGATAGTACTCAAGACAAGTTGTACGAAAACCAGATGATTGGAAGCTTTCATGGTTCAACAGGTTCTACTGGGAAATTCTCAGAAATACTTGCTGCGGGAAGTTTCTCTCCGCTAGCCGCTTGGCAACCTGCAGCTGCGGATCAGATTAGACAGTCAAATAACTTTTATGAAAATCAGATGAGTGTGAGCTTCCATGATTCGACTGGTTCTGTGGGGAATTTTCCGCAGAAGCATATGGCTGGAACCTTTTTTCAGCCTGCTGCTTGGCGCCCCGGAGAAACAGACCATAGCAGATCTCCAGACAAATTTTCTGAAAGCCAGATGCCTGGAGCATCGTCTCCGGATTCAACAGGTTCTACGGGAAAGTTTTCTGAAAAATATTCCAGTATTCATAAAAATGAAGCTTTTCAGGGTCAGAACTTTGGCCAAAGTAATGGTTCAGCTTCTTTCCAGGGATTTAATCCTGGAGAAAATGTATCCATGTTTACTCAACCAAAAGTAGTACATATGCCACAGGGACAAGAAACTAGTTTTTCACAGAGCTATTATGGAAACTTAAGCCAATCAAGCTATTCTCAGCAGTCATATCAAAATGGTAACAAACCCTTTCATAGTGGAAATATGTCATACTCACAGTTCGGTACTGCTTCAGCATCTGGGAGATCATCGGCGGGTCGGCCTCCTCACGCTTTGGTCACATTTGGTTTTGGTGGAAAGCTTATAATCATGAAGGAGAATGGTGCAACCTTGCCATATGGAAGCCAGGTGTTTTTTCCTAATCAAAAAGCTTCTCTCTTTTTCTTTCCTGGAAATTTTCAGAAGATTCTTGATTTTGTTATTGTTAAAGGTATAATTTAGCATGTATCAAATCAAATCCGCAAATGTGTAGGATGCCGGTGGGAAAACAATCTCAATACTTACTTTATCTGATGTGGTTACATCAAGCGGTGAAATCTCAAGTCTAGGGTTATCCAGTCGTGGATACTTTGATTCTCTGTGTAAGCAGTCTTTTCCTGGTCCACTCGTGGGTGGGAATGCTACAAACAAGGAACTGAATAAATGGATTGATGAGAGGATTTCTGGCTGTGGATCTTCCTTTCTTGACTATAGAAAATCGGAACATCTGAGGTTGATTCTTTCATTGTTGAAAATATCACTTCAACATTATGGGAAGCTCAGGTCACCTTTTGGGACTGACCCGTCACTACTGGTACGCTCATTTCTATACTCCCCTTCTGCTTTGCTAAACTGAACATTTACACTGTTTACGAATTTGTGAGAATAATAACAGTTTTCATTATCATTCTTCTTGACTATTGCTCTTATGGAAGGAACAGTTAAAGCCAAAGAAGATGTGAACTCTATTTGTGTTGCATTCTCTTGATATTATTTTTGCTAGATGTCCAAATTTTATATTCATTGGCATCTTGAGATATTTACTTTGATTATGGACGAGTTGACAAGTCACATTCAGGATGAGTTACCTTGGTGTATGTTATTTGCTGATGATATTGTGCTTATTGACGAGACTAGAGATGGAGTAAATGAGAAGCTTGAGGTTTGGAGACATGCATTAGAGACTAAAGGTTTTCGTATAAATAGGGCTAAGACAGAATATATGGAATGCACCTTTGATGGAAGCAATGGTGAAGGAATCGAGGTTAAGATTGGTGACGATAACATTCAGAAGAGAGATTCTTTTAGATATCTAGGATCTATTTTGCAACATGATGGGGAAATTGATGGAGATATTACTAATAGAATAAATGCAGGTTGGCTAAAGTGGAGAGGAGCCTCCGCTGTTCTCTGTGATAAGAAAATTCCTTTAAAAATTAAAGGAAAGTTTCACAAAGCAGCCGTGAGACCTGCTATGCTTTATGATTCTGAATTTTGGCCTGTGAACCATAGACATGTGCAGAGAATGGCTGTAGCAGAAATGAAAATGCTAAGATGGATGTGTGGACATACACGTAAAGATCAGATTCGGAATGATGCAATCAGAAAGAAAGTTGGTGTAGCTCCGATCGAGGATAAGATGCGAGAAAACCGCTTAAGATGGTTTGGTCATTTGCAAAGAAGGTCAACTGATGCACCGGTTAGGAGATGCGAGTGTTGGGATGTTGAGCCGGCTAAGAGAGGGCGAGGACGGCCCAAGAAGTGTTGGAAAGAGACTATACGAAGGTGATGCAGCGTGACCCCAAATTAGGGGGCCACATTTATTTAATTAAATAGTTATCAATTTTATTTACGTTTTTAGCGGTCGTATTGGTCCAATTGAATAATTGAGATCGCATGTGGTCTCAACGTTGATTTCGTAGAGTTTAATTATAATTGTTGGTCAATTACATAATTAGAGTCTAATTAAAGTAATTAGAGGTCAATTAGGATTTGTTAGAGTCCAATTAGATAAGTGGTTGTCAATTTTACTATTTTTGTACACCCTCTCTCCTATATAAAGAGAGGGTAGGTCCTTGTTTTTAGACAACCCATTATGAATTGCAATTTGAGTTGATCTCATTTTATTCCCCCTCTTTCTCTCTCTCCCTCCACGCGATCTCTGCGGTTCTCTCCTTCAACCCCTCGTTACCGACGAGTATTTCTCTTCTCAACCCCTCTCTTTCTTCTACCAAAAATCCCCCAAAAATATATTTTATTATTATTCGCCGTCGCCGAAAACTGTTTGCATCAATTGGTATCAGAGCATGGATATCGAATCGTTCTCACGATTCGACGGTCCTGTCGTATATTGGAGAATGAAGCTCGATCAAGCCACCCTATCACGAGGATCACATGCGCATTCGCGTCAACAAAAATACAAGAAGCGCCTCCGGAAGAGCATCAAGGTTCAACAATGGATAGACTCATGGTACAACGTTGATATTTTTATGGTACAAGTTGACGATGAACAAGATCTTGTCGTCGACGATGATCTGTGCGCTATTCAGATCGTCGTGGATGGAAAAAACGCCAACAACGCTGCTGTCCAGGCCCTTTTAGAAGGGAAAGGCGACGAAACGGTGGCTGACCAGCACGTCCCAGCACCAAATCCGTCGCCAGAAGCAACCCCGCGGCCTCCTCCAACCACCCCGGCGCCGCCCCAGCCCCCTCGGGAGCAAACCGCGCCAACCCTCGCAGCACCGGCAGTTCCAACACCCGCCATCACCCCTACCCCGCAGCCCCAGCCCCATCAACTCCGGCGCCCCGTTTCCCCGCGCCCGCACCCGCAGCCCCATCGCCTTCCTCCCCACACTACCACCACGCCACGCCACCCCGAACCAACTCGCCTGCCGCCTGCCCTCTCCTGGCACCATCTTCCCTCCCCTCGACCCCTGCTCTTTCTCCCCCAACGCTATCTCCTCTCCGCCCTGAACCGCACCCCCACACCACGCCGACCAAACCCACCCCATTCCGCACCCCCCAGCACCCCGGCGATGACCAGCTCCTCGCCGCCCCGATTCCATATCACGCCACCCTCTCGCCCGAACCAGCCACCGACGCCACCAACAACCCCCTGCAGTCCCGCCCTTCGCGGAACCTACGACACGGCGCAACCCCACCATCCAGGCCACGCGCACAGTCACCCGCGCGAGATGGCGCGCCGCCGTGCGGCCTTGGGAGGGAAACCGAGGCCACGGGTTCGGCGCCGCCCTTGGGATCCCCGACTCAGATGTCGGTGCCGCCTTTTGTTGAGGAAGAAGGATGCCCTAACGAGAATTGGGGGAACCGAATCCCTGAGATTGAGGGATTGGAAAAATTGCAAAGAAAAATGCCCCAAAATCCATATTTGCAGAAAGGTCCAAAGCCATAGAATTGTGAGGCAAAATGAAGGGGTACGAAAATTGCACCCCTACCCCTGGTGGCGAAAATTTTTAAAGAGAAGGGCTGAAAATCAGGATTATGGGGACTTTCCTTATTCAAATAGGACTAGGACCTTGGGTTTTTCTTATATAAGGACCCCATGGCTCTACTTTGTGGACACATCTCCCCTTCTCCTCTCTTTGTGCCATTGCTTCATTATGGTTGATTCAAGGGCCATATTCTCCATGCCGCATCAAATTTTTGAGCACCATGGGAAAGAGTCAACGGTCGCGACACCGCCGCCATATGCCCCGCACATGTTTTTCAACCACGGCAGCCGCGCCTCTCCCGCCTGCACGTGGATTCCGCCATTCACGCCCCACATGTTTTTCCAGAAGATAATTAAAGCCGCCGAGCCTGCAGTTCACGCAATTCGTCAGGAGCCGAATTTTTGAAAGCGGTGGAGAGTTGATGCAGCGTGACCCCAAATTAGGGGGCCACATTTATTTAATTAAATAGTTATCAATTTTATTTACGTTTTTAGCGGTCGTATTGGTCCAATTGAATAATTGAGATCGCATGTGGTCTCAACGTTGATTTCGTAGAGTTTAATTATAATTGTTGGTCAATTACATAATTAGAGTCTAATTAAAGTAATTAGAGGTCAATTAGGATTTGTTAGAGTCCAATTAGATAAGTGGTTGTCAATTTTACTATTTTTGTACACCCTCTCTCCTATATAAAGAGAGGGTAGGTCCTTGTTTTTAGACAGCCCATTATGAATTGCAATTTGAGTTGATCTCATTTTATTCCCCCTCCTTCTCTCTCTCCCTCCACGCGATCTCCGCGGTTCTCTCCTTCAACCCCTCGTTACCGACGAGTATTTCTCTTCTCAACCCCTCTCTTTCTTCTACCAAAAATCCCCCAAAAATATATTTTATTATTATTCGCCGTCGCCGAAAACTGTTTGCATCAATTGGTATCAGAGCATGGATATCGAATCGTTCTCACGATTCGACGGTCCTGTCGCATATTGGAGAATGAAGCTCGATCAAGCCACCCTATCACGAGGATCACATGCGCATTCGCGTCAACAAAAATACAAGAAGCGCCTCCGGAAGAGCATCAAGGTTCAACAATGGATAGACTCATGGTACAACGTTGATATTTTTACGGTACAAGTTGACGATGAACAAGATCTTGTCGTCGACGATGATCTGTGCACTATTCAGATCGTCGTGGATGGAAAAAACGCCAACAACGCTGCTGTCCAGGCCCTTTTAGAAGGGAAAGGCGACGAAACGGTGGCTGACCAGCACGTCCCAGCACCAAATCCGTCGCCAGAAGCAACCCCGCGGCCTCCTCCAACCACCCCGGCGCCGCCCCAGCCCCCTCGGGAGCAAACCGCGCCAACCCTCGCAGCACCGGCAGTTCCAACACCCGCCATCACCCCTACCCCGCAGCCCCAGCCCCATCAACTCCGGCGCCCCGTTTCCCCGCGCCCGCACCCGCAGCCCCATCGCCTTCCTCCCCACACTACCACCACGCCACGCCACCCCGAACCAACTCGCCTGCCGCCTGCCCTCTCCTGGCACCATCTTCCCTCCCCTCGACCCCTGCTCTTTCTCCCCCAACGCTATCTCCTCTCCGCCCTGAACCGCACCCCCACACCACGCCGACCAAACCCACCCCATTCCGCACCCCCCAGCACCCCGGCGATGACCAGCTCCTCGCCGCCCCGATTCCATATCACGCCACCCTCTCGCCCGAACCAGCCACCGACGCCACCAACAACCCCCTGCAGTCCCGCCCTTCGCGGAACCTACGACACGGCGCAACCCCACCATCCAGGCCACGCGCACAGTCACCCGCGCGAGATGGCGCGCCGCCGTGCGGCCTTGGGAGGGAAACCGAGGCCACGGGTTCGGCGCCGCCCTTGGGATCCCCGACTCAGATGTCGGTGCCGCCTTTTGTTGAGGAAGAAGGATGCCCTAACGAGAATTGGGGGAACCGAATCCCTGAGATTGAGGGATTGGAAAAATTGCAAAGAAAAATGCCCCAAAATCCATATTTGCAGAAAGGTCCAAAGCCATAGAATTGTGAGGCAAAATGAAGGGGTACGAAAATTGCACCCCTACCCCTGGTGGCGAAAATTTTTAAAGAGAAGGGCTGAAAATCAGGATTATGGGGACTTTCCTTATTCAAATAGGACTAGGACCTTGGGTTTTTCTTATATAAGGACCCCATGGCTCTACTTTGTGGACACATCTCCCCTTCTCCTCTCTTTGTGCCATTGCTTCATTATGGTTGATTCAAGGGCCATATTCTCCATGCCGCATCAAATTTTTGAGCACCATGGGAAAGAGTCAACGGTCGCGACACCGCCGCCATACGCCCCGCACATGTTTTTCAACCACGGCAGCCGCGCCTCTCCCGCCTGCACGTGGATTCCGCCATTCACGCCCCACATGTTTTTCCAGAAGATAATTAAAGCCGCCGAGCCTGCAGTTCACGCAATTCGTCAGGAGCCGAATTTTTGAAAGCGGTGGAGAGTTGATGCAGCGTGACCCCAAATTAGGGGGCCACATTTATTTAATTAAATAGTTATCAATTTTATTTACGTTTTTAGCGGTCGTATTGGTCCAATTGAATAATTGAGATCGCATGTGGTCTCAACGTTGATTTCGTAGAGTTTAATTATAATTGTTGGTCAATTACATAATTAGAGTCTAATTAAAGTAATTAGAGGTCAATTAGGATTTGTTAGAGTCCAATTAGATAAGTGGTTGTCAATTTTACTATTTTTGTACACCCTCTCTCCTATATAAAGAGAGGGTAGCTCCTTGTTTTTAGACAGCCCATTATGAATTGCAATTTGAGTTGATCTCATTTTATTCCCCCTCCTTCTCTCTCTCCCTCCACGCGATCTCCGCGGTTCTCTCCTTCAACCCCTCGTTACCGACGAGTATTTCTCTTCTCAACCCCTCTCTTTCTTCTACCAAAAATCCCCCAAAAATATATTTTATTATTATTCGCCGTCGCCGAAAACTGTTTGCATCAGAAGGGATCTTAGTTTTTTGGATATAAATCCGAGATTGACCCAAGATAGATCTGAATGGAGGCGAAAAATCCATGTAGCCGACCCTACTTAATTGTGGGAAAAGGCTTTGTTGTTGTTGTTGTTGTGGCATCTTGAGATACTCAATGCTAATCCTTTTTGTTCAAGTTTTCACAATATAATGATGTTCACCTAAGGATGGGCCATTTCTCCATGATTGTCTGGACTCTGGAGTACTATCTTTAGCATCTTACCACTTTTTTGATGCTAGGAAACTGATGGTCCGGAGTCCTCCGTCACTAAGCTTTTTGCTTCTGTCAGAGGGAATGATGGTCACCCCAGAGATTATGGTTCTGTTTCTCATTGTATGCATAACTTGCCTGCTGATGGGCAGATTCGGGTATTCATTAAAATTATTTTTCTTTGCGATTTCCACAAGATACGAGAATGTATTTGATAAAAGCTTGTTTCCATTTAGACAACTGCTGCTGAGGTACAACACCTTCTTGTTTCGGGCAGAAGGAAAGATGCTCTTCAGTGTGCACAAGAAGGCTTGCTGTGGGGCCCTGCTCTTGTGCTCGCTGCACAACTTGGTGAGAAGGTTTGTTCTCATTTCTTGGAGACCCTTGTATTCTCGCTGTTTAAAAATCTTTTAACTATGTTTTCTTATAATGTCAATTTTTATGGTGGGCCTGAATATTGATGACATTGGTAGTTTTCTTTTGCATTCAGTTTTATGTTGATACTGTGAAGAAAATGGCACAATATCAATTCATTTCTGGATCTCCATTGCGTACACTGTGCTTGCTTATTGCGGGACAGCCAGCTGATGTTTTTTCTGCAGAGAGCTCAAGTAATGACATCTCTGGTGGTGTATATGCAGCTAAGCCGGTGATTTGTTATTCTTTTGCGCCCCTTCCGAATAACATCCCACATTATAGTTGTGTTTATCCTTATCTTGTATGGTTCTGCTTTCCTTGTCATTCACGCAGATAGTAGCTAATGGCATGCTGGATACCTGGGAAGAGAATTTAGCTATAATAACCGCTAACAGGACAAAAGATGATGAATTGGTAATGGTTCATCTTGGAGATTGCCTTTGGAAGGAGAGAGATGAGGTGTGCTCGTTTACCTATGTGATATGCTTAAATATGTAGAGGTCATTAGGGATTACATATTGCATTTGACAACTGCCATCTCACAGATAATCGCCGCTCATACTTGCTACTTGGTAGCAGAAGCAAATTTCGAATCGTATTCGGATAGTGCAAGGTTGTGCCTTGTTGGTGCAGATCACTGGAAGTGTCCTCGAACATATGCAAGTCCAGATGCTATACAGGTCTCCTTTTTATAAAAGTTGACATTGTCACTTTTTTTTATATGCGACAGCTAAAAGCATTTTTTTTCTTATTGTTTCTTAATAATAAAGTGTGTTTATCATTTGATAATGCAATAGACATTTTTGCATGGTATCTATGGTTATGGAATAATCTTAAAGCGAATCCAAAAGCCATCAAGTTTTTTTCCCACTTTAGAAGAATGTAATGAGATAACAATGAAGAAATTGAAACGGGCACTGCCAAAATATAATGACTCGTCAGGGGTTGACAATGCTATGCCATCCCCCTCTGGTCCGGCTCACGATTACCCCTAATATTCCAAGCTAATCACCTGATCTAGCAGCCACAGCCCAATCCTCAGCAAACTCACCACCTCGGGATTAAGAGCCCCCACGAGTAGATTAGTGGAGTATTGGATCAAAGCATTTGGCGTCAAACGGGCTGAATATGAAGGTTCATCTTTAGAGGGAAAGATGGTCCTTGTGAAGGCTGGAAAGCTTGCTATCTGATTTGCGAGGGTGTAAGATGTTTAGTCTTCTTGAAGACCGTGGTTGAGGGTTTGGTTTAGATAGGGATCCAGAAAGGGCTGAGACTCAGACCCGGTTTTTTGTGTCATTAGCTGCGATGCTTTGCCAATCAAGCGTCAAGCCTGCCCAAGCCATCTTGATTTTCCCTCCCCTATCCTATGTAGGTAGTACGTTGATGATACTTCCCGCTCCTCTTGCTTTCTGCTTCAACTGATACGGGAGTTACCTACCTCCTTTTGTTTGATTGACTTGCTCGGCGGTTTAACAACCAATGCCTGTTAGATAGATGCAGCGGGATATTCGAAGCTTGTATATATTTAATAAAAGCTGCTAGTATGGGAAATGTAGAGTCCTCCAACAGTTATCTCAGAAACTATATATATATATATATAATGGCTAAGTGGGTTTATTTGATTAATTGCACCGAAATCCCATACTTCTCCTTTTGTAACAAGCAGCATTGCTTTATGGGAAATTGTGTCGAAGTAGAGAACCTGAGATGGATAAAGTTTGGCAGGCATGCACCTTACTTATGTAGAGACCCGAGGTTTTACATTTGGTGGCTTTTTGTTAGATGTTTGGATTTCCATTACTGGGATGGTGCTGTAAGGGATCTAGACTTTACAATTGTTGCTTTAGAGCATGGGTTGGCGGGATCCAATTATGCATATCCAGAACTTAAGATGCATGTGCGATAGATGGAATATAATTTCTTTTGAAGATATTTTATTTGGACTTTTATGTAGTGAATTCTACATATTGTCTGTGATTCCATTTATGGCATCAAATTTGTGTTGATGAGTGCTTTATGTAGAAGCAGGAAGGTTAATATAATATATTATGTAAAAAACTTATCTGATGAGTATTTTCATGGTTAAGAACCTCTCCTCAGGAGCTCTCCTGTTTACCCCTCCTCTCCAATTACTCTTTCTCAATAGTTATGATATCTGAAGATGCTTATTGGCTGGATTTAAATTTCGTACACTTATTTCTACCTGTGGTCTGTGGTTCTGTTTACGGCGTCAAGTTTGTGCTTGTTTTTTTCAACTTTGAAAAGAGAAAGGGCATGCACCCAGAGTGATGCATACTCCCTTGTACTTGTGCTTTTATGAGTAAGCAGCAGTGTTGCTGATGTGAGGTGCTATGTAAAGAACCTATCTGATGAGAGACACTATGAAAGAGCTTATGTGATGAGGATTTTACGTGGTCTTGGCCATCGTCCTGGGACCTTTCCTGCCTGATTATGCCTCGTGTGCTATCGTTAGTTGTAAAAACTCACTAATTTAATGGTTGGAAACAGACCAAACTTTTGAATGAGCAACTCATGTAGATCTCTTGTTCTTCTCATGTCCTTTCCCAAGTGAGGTTTGATATGAGATTGGCAGCAATTGGTTGGATGTAACCAGTTTTGATTATTTATGGAGTTCTGTGTCAGGGATATCAAATGGAGCAGGATTGGTATACATAGGACAGGACCAAACACTTCTTTCGATGGTCATGTGGATTTTGTGGTTGGAAAGAAGTGAGATGGTGTTCAAGGTAGAGATATTTTGTGGAGAATGTTATCCATTATGGAAAAATTGTAGTTCTAGTAGATTACTCTGTTATGTCAGGGGATAATTTGCATGTGGATTAGTCTTTGTAGTAAATCAATAATAGAATTTGGGTACCCACGATGGATATTAATCCTATCCCCCAAAAAAGTGAATAACTGGAGTATATCTTGCAAAGACGCGGATGTTTTTGAAAAGCTGGAAATCATGAGTTTACCACAAGGTCATACGATTTTAAGTTTTGAATCAAACAAATCTGATTATAAGTTTTGAGGAGGCAGTTCTCCTTGCAAAGGTGCTGATGTTTTTGAAAAGCTGCAAATCATGAGTTTACCACAAGGTCATATGATTTTAAGTTTTGAATCAAACAAAATCTGATTATAAGTTTCGAGGAGGCAGTTCTCTTATTTTATAGAGGTTTGTAGTTGGAGATCATTTATGCTCACAAAAGTTGGTGGGCCAAAGGCGACAGATACAAAGAGTTCTGATCGAAGGTAGATTTAGTAAGGCTTACAGTACATTGAGTGCAGTGTGCCTAACATCCACAAGACCATGGTTCAAATCCCTCTTGCGGGGGTTGCGTTAAGTAGTCGACAACCAACGTAAAAAATAGTTGAATCCATGTAGTCGACCCTACTTATAGTGGGAGAAGGCTTTGCTATTTTTCTACAATACATTGAGGCAGTCTTTTACAAAGCAATCTATGGATCTAAATGTTGGCCTGTGAACCATAGACATGCACAGAGAATGGCATTAGTAGAAATGAAAATGCTAAGGTAGATGTGTGGACACACACACACACACACACGTAAAGATCAGATTTGGAATGATGCAATCAGAAGGAAAGTTGGTATAAATTGGATCGAGGATAAGATGCGAGAAAATTGCTTAAGGTGGTTTGGCCATTTGCAAAGGAGGTCAACTGATGCACCGGTGAGGAGATGCGAGTTTTGGGATGTTGAGCCAGCTAAGGAGGACAAGGAAGGCCCAAGAAGTGTTGGAATGAGACTATACTAAGGGATCTTAGTTTTTTTGGATCTAAGCCCGAGAATGACCCAAGATAGATCTGAATGGAGGCAAAGAATTCATGTAGCCTACCCTACTTAATGTGGGAAAAGGCTTTGTTGTTGTTGTTGACATTGAGGTGGTCTTTTGTTTAGTTGGTTCTAAAGAGTGTAGTTTTAAAACCTACGGGTGACCTGGATGAAACTTTGCATGATTGCGGTTTCATATTTTGTTCTCACGAATGGTTGCTCAAATGATGGTTGGATGGGTTATCTTTTGGTGCATTAATGTTTGTGCAAGTACTTAATGCCCTAGTAATGGGTGCCATGAATAATTGTGCCATGAGGGGGGATGAGGGACTGCTACTTGAAAAATTGATGACGACGATCTTTGATGAGGGATTGATACTTGAGAAATTGATGATGCCACAATCTTTCTTCCTTTAACATGCAGATGACACCATCTTCTTTTAGGGAGCCTACAAATCAGACCTTTCTGGTGAAAGCTCGTATCAACATCATTGGTAAGGTCGAAGTTGCATACATGGTTTGAAAAGGCTAGTTTCAAGGTGTACATCTCGGGGCGAGGTTAGAGATCCTTCTCATTGAGGCATACGCTTCAGCTAATTTCGGCGAAGTGTGCCCCTCGTAAGCAAGGCGGTGAGGTGAGACTAAGATCCCGCTCAAGTTTCAAAGACACTTTAGTGCCTTAAGTGACTATGCTTATAACCCAATTTAGTAATGACATTCCTTTCCTGTACGTGCTTTGTCAAGAACTACTCTCCACTGTAGCTAGTCCTTATCCCTACCCATCTTAACAATTCATGAGGTTGTGTCTGCTTTATACTATATTTTTGTATATTATTTTGATATTTTTGGGCTTTTTAATACTGTAGATGATGAGTAGGGATTGTCCTTGTTACTCTTATCACCTTATTTTAGATATTTAGCCATGGACTATAATAAATGCATTTAGCTATACTTTGGATTGTTTCTGTTGAAAATATCAACAACAACAACAAAGCCTTTTCCCACACTTAAGTAGGGTCGGCTAAAATCACTTTCTAAAGATATTAATATCATACCAGTGTGTACATATACTAAGTTTACAATGATATGATATTAGTATTCTAGTGGAATGTATGATTGAACTGTTATGTGGGTCTTGAATTGTCGTGGATTGTGGCTTAATCACGTGGAACTATGAGGTACTATATTTATATATGTATTTATTGTGTTATAGTAATTAAAACATAGAACTTGTATTATGTTTTTGTGATCATTATTTTATCTTATGTTTGTTAACAATTAATTTAGTAACTGCAAGAATGTTTGTTCCTCTTTCATATCGAAGAGTTACACTTAAAACTCTTTAATTACTTTAAATGCAAGGTGTTTTTTTATAATATAGGCTTTTTGGAGGGCAAAATTGGGGAAACACGTGAATGTGTCTGTCCCATGATTCGATTAGCAAAAAGTAGAAGAAATTACAAAATCCATTACTCGAGGAGCGTTCTAGCATGATGTAGTACATTCTCCAAATAACATCCCCCACAAAAAAAAGACAACATTTTGAGCTAGCCATATAGCCCAAAGCAAAGCTATCGATTCGGCCAGATAGTGGTGGAACAGAAGTGAGCATGGAACATCGCCTCCCAAAAATTTTCCACATTGAGATTGTTGTGCCACGACGTATCCATATTTAACATAAACAATTCACGTTGTCGCATCCTAGGAAAATGTGATCCACTGGCTCAACTTCCTCTCACCTAATGGGGCAACTACTGTCAACCACCGAGCAGATTTAACCCGTCGCTCCTTAGTCATCAATCTCCTGCATCTTAGAATCCACAGAAAACCTTAACCCAAGAAGGAACATGCATATCCCAAATAAATTTACAATCACAAACCATCTCTCTTGGTAGGGGAGGCGGTTGTGGACCACTGCATGGTATACTCGCTTCACTGCGAACTCACCAATCCCGCCCTCCAATTGGACTAATAGAACTCAAAACCTCCATTATCTTTGAGAACTCTTGGAAGCATTGATCAACATACTATGACTGAAAAGTAGGGAGCCATGCCCCTTCCACGCAGGTCTTTGGCATTGCATGCCACAGTTTGTTGGCAAGACAAAAAGCCGTGGAAATATGACCTTCAAAGACCCTTCATCGGTCCAATCATCCCTCTAAAACCTGAACAAGCAACCATCACCTATAATTGGAGGGAAGAGAGTAGGAAGTTGCAACAGAACATAGCAGATCTTCTTCTAGATTGCAAATCAATATGCTACATAGGTCCTTATTATCTCCTCATATTCTCTCCACCTACTTCAACGAAGGTGCACGATTCATCATCTCCAGCCTAGGAACGCCAATGTCCCCATCCTCCTTGGAAGCGTAATCATACTTCACTTTACCAAATGGGCTCCCCTAGGACTCTGGGAAGCTCCCCTCTCCTATGCTATGTACTTGATTATTGCCAAGGTGCTCGCCAACCATCCTCATTGAGTGTTGGACCACAACATATCCCTGCTTCAGTCCGTGTTTATCCGTAAGAGATAAATGGTTGATAGTCTAGTGATGGCATCATAATTGTAATAGACCGGAAAAAGGCACACAAAGGGCATGTTATGGAAGGTGGATTTTTCGAAGGCATATGAGTGCATGGATTGGCACTTTATTTGAACTTCACTGTTGCACATAGGCGTTTCAGAGACTTGGGTGGCTTGGATGAAGAGGTGTGTCACTACAGTTTCTTACATGCAGTGATCAATGGTCATCCTGAGGGAGGCGTCTTTTAGAACCGACGAGGAGTTCACCATGGTTTCTGTCACAGGGGTAAATCTCAAACTCTAATTTTTGAGACTAACCTGTGCGGCGTTAGCTTCCCCAAGCTAACCAGCCTTCCCCTTTGCGTGTAGACGTACACCAGCACGTTAAGTAACCACGCCGCTAGAATGCTCGTACACAAGCACACAAGCACAAGGACACAGGAGCTTTGGCACTAAACCCTCTTTGTATTGCAAGAAACTCACTTTGAGTGTGATATCTACAAATGAGCTCTACCCCTCCTTATATAGACATCCTGGGGGTATACGAAGGGACACCATTATTACATGTACAATGAATGCAAGGACTCTTAGTCTTCTATGGAGACCCTTTGCCTTCTTAGATGACTCTTCGTGCGCTTGGCTCTTCATCTTCCGTGCAATCCCTTCGTCTTCTGCAACCGACGCCACGTCGCCCGCTCCATCAGCATGCCATGTCGTCTGTCTCCTCAGCACGCCATGTCATCACGCCACGTCATCAGTGGGCCCCACGCTCCTACGTAGGATGTTGCAGCTCAAGCTCATCAAGTGCCGCCGAACATTTGTGTTGTGCCAAGGGGAACCCGCGGTCATGCGGTAAACCCCATTCTTAGCCGTCCGTAAGCTAAGGTGAAGTCCTCCAGAACTTCATAGTGTGGCCACCAAACCACACGGTCGTGCGATACCGCTATCGCACGGTATTACCGTATCTCGGGAGTTGGGGGTGTTACATGCCTCCCCCACCTGATCCATCAGGCGTCCGCGACTGATCCTGCGTCTTCAGGAAATCCTCAATGAGGTCCTCGAACTGTCACAGGGTTGTATCACGTTCCCAGCTTGCCTCCTCCTCTGGGAGTCCCTTCCATTTGACAAGGAAGAAGATCCTCCGGTTCTTCTTGCTCTGGCCCTCCACGCGCTTGTCAAGAATCTTCTCAGCAACCCTCGTGTGCTGAACCCGGACGTTAGGAGGGGCACGTTTCGATGCCCTCCTGGTGTTATCTTCTCTGTCCTCATGGTACTCCTTCAGGAAGCTGACATGGAACACGGGATGCAGCTTCAGTCTCTCTGGAAGACGTAGTTGATAGGCGAGCGGTCCCACGCGTCGAACTATCTCAAAGGGTCCATCGTAACGAGGAATCAACCCTTTGTGCGCTGTCTTCCTCAGAATTTTCTTCCAAATCTGGGGCGTAAGCTTCAGCAACACCTTCTCCCCAACCTGGAACTCGATTGGCCTACGGCTCTTATCAGCCGCCTTCTTCATCCTGCGTTGAGCGTGAGCCAACGCATCCTTCGCTTCCTCCCACCGATCCTGCCTCTCCAAAGCAAAGCGATGTGCAGCAGGGCACCGTCCTTGGCTATTCTGCTTAGCCACTTCATGCGGTGTCATGGGTTGCCTACCCATCACGATCTCGAATGGACTCTGGCCTGTGGTGGAGGTCTGTTGTAGGTTGTAACAGAATTGGGCAGTATCTAGTAAACTCACCCAATTATGCTGATTGGCCGTCACGTAATGCCTCAGGTACTCTTCCAACAAGGCATTGATCCGCTCCGTCTGACCATCCGTCTGCGGGTGATTGCTGGTAGAGAATTTGAGATCGGATCCCAGCATCTCAAATAAGGTCGTCCAGAACCGACCTGTGAACCGGGCATCGCGGTCGCTCACGATGTCCAATGGTATCCCCCAATGCTTCACCACGTTCTGCAAGAACAACTTCGCTGTGGTCTCCGCTGTGCACTCCTGGGGTGCTGGTACGAAGATCGCGTATTTAGAGAAGCGATCAACTACCACCATCACCGCATTATTCCCGTCCACCTTTGGGAACCCAGTTATGAAGTCCATGGAGACGCTCTCCCACGGACGTGAAGGGATAGGCAGGGGCTCTAGTAGTCCTGCCGTCTTCTTCCTCTCAGTCTTGTCTTGCTGGCATACAAGACAAGTGCGCACGTAGACTTCAACGTCTTCCTCCATCTTCGGCCAGAAGTAGCTTGAGGAGAGGAGTACCAGTGTGCGCTCCACTCCTGGATGACCAGCCCACTGTGCGTCATGTGCTTCCTTCAGCAGCATTTTCCTCAAGCCGCCGCTCGAGGGGACATAGGGCCTCCTGCCCTTTCATAGAGGACGCCTTCCTCTATCCAGAATCTCCGGACTTCGCCATCGTTCACGCGTTGCACCAAGCTTGAAGTGACCGGATCCTCCTGTGTGTGCTCCCGAATGCGTTCCAGCATATCTCCAGACACGCGGGTGATCGATGCAATCACCGCAACCTTCGGCTCTTCTGGTTCGCTCTTCCTCGAGAGAGCGTCTGCTACCTGGTTGGTCCGTCCAGGCCTGTAGCGAAGCTCGAAGTCGAATTCGACAAGAAAGTCTTGCCATCGCGCCTGCTTGGGAGTCAGCTTCTTCTGTGTGGCAAAGCAGCTCGTTGCCACGTTGTCCGTCTGCACCACGAACCTTGATCCGAGAAGATAGTGGCGCCATGTCCTCAGACAATGGACCACTGCTGTCATCTCCTTCTCATGCACGGAGTACCTCCTCTCCGCTGGATTCAGTTTGCGGCTCTCGTAAGCCACGGGGTGCCCATCTTGCACCAGTACACCTCCAAGTGCATAGTCGGACGCGTCGGTGTGGACTTCGAACGGCTTCTCGAAGTCTGGGAGTCGTAGAATGGGTTCTTCCACCACCGCCCTCTTCAGCTTCTGGAATGCCTCCTGGCATTCACGCGTCCATCTCCAAGGCTGATCCTTCCGAAGTAGGTCCGTCAGGGGGGCTGCCTTCTTGGAGTATCCTTTGATGAACTTCCTGTAGTAGTTCACCAATCCGAGGAAGGATCGTAGCTCTGTCGCCTTTGTGGGGATTGCCCACTCTTCTATCGCCTGCGTCTTCCTTGGTTCCATGCGTATCGTGCCTCCGCCCACGATATGCCCGAGGAAGGAGATGGTCTCCTGACCAAAGGCGCACTTCTCCGGCTTCAAGTACAACCGGTTCTGCCTCAGCTTTTCAAGCACCATCCGCAGATGCTTGACATGCTCCTCCAAGGTCCTGCTGTACACTACTATGTCGTCCAAGTACACTACAACAAACGAGTCGATATACTCGCGGAAGACATCATTCATAAGCGTACAGAAAGTTGCCGGGGCGTTAGTCAACCCAAACGGCATTACAAGGAACTCGAAAGACCCATAACGCGTAACACACGCCGTCTTTGGCTCGTCTCCCTCCTTGATGCGGACCTGGTAATATCCTGACCTGAGATCCATCTTCGAGAAGTACTTGTCTTGGCCCAAGCGATCGAACAGGTCTTCAACGTTGGGGACGGGGTACTTGTTCTTCACCGTCACCTTGTTCAGTGCGCGATAGTCCACGCACATCCGCATGCTCCCATCCTTCTTCTTCTGGAACAGCACCGGTGCTCCATATGGTGCTTTGCTTGGACGCATCAGACCAGCGTCCACCAGCTCCTTGAGTTGTCTCCGCAACTCCTCCAGATGTGCAGGGGGCATTTTGTAAGGTGCAAGTGCAGGGGGCACCGTACCTGGCAGTAACTCGATGGCGTGATCCATATCTCGCTTCGGTGGAAGCTCCTTGGGCAGCTCCTTCGGCATCACGTCCTTGAACTCGTCCAACATCTTCTTTACTGCCTTGGGGCATGGCTGTGTCTCCTCGCCATTTTCCTCGACGCGTACCGTAGCAAGATACGTCGTCTCCCCTTTCTTCAGCCCGTTGCAGACTTGCATTGCAGACATGGCTCCAGTCTGTCATTTCTTTTTGATAGCCCTGATGAAGTACTATCTGCAGCCGCGAAGAAGACGCCTCCCAGATAAGGCGTGACAGACGCCTTCGCCTTCTTCAAGAACTCGACTCTCAAAATGACTTGGAAGTCGTCAAGAGGTACCACGAGGAAGCGTACCTTTCCCTGCCATTCACCCAACTGAACAGTGCAGTTTGCCATACCTTCGATCTGTAGAGACTCGGAGTTGGCAAGCTTCACGCGGCACTGGCTCTTCTCCAAGGGAACTCCCAAGCTCCCGAACTCCTTGCTGGAGATGAAGTTGTGTGTCGCTCCAGTGTCAATCATGGCCGAAAGGGTCTTCTTGTGTACCACGACATCGAGGTACACCAACTCTGGATCCTCGCGCTCCACCTCCACTTTCGCCTCTTTAACCGACTTCAGCGGACACAAGCGAACGTTGCGCAGCAACTTGAGGTTCGTCATGCGCGCCTCTTCGTCTGAGTTCTCCTCCATGGTCATGGAGTTCAGCTTCTCCCGCTTCGGACACTCCCGCGCCCGATGTGGCCCATCACAAATAAAGCAGCCCTTCCCCTTGGGTTGCTCGACCTTCTTGGAGGATTCCGCACCCTCCCTTGAAGTTTCAGCCTTGCCGAACTTCTTGAACTTTCCCTTGCTCTTTTCTTTGGGTTTGCTCTTGGTCTTCTCAGTTTCCTTCTTCTCGGTGGTGGGTTGGACTTTGTAGTCGACCAACGCATCCGCAGCAGCAATGGCCGTCTGGAGGTCCTTCACTCCTTGCCTCCTGAGCTCCGCCTGAGCCCAGTTCTGAAGACCCACCATGAAATTGAAAAGTTTGTCTTCTTCAGACATACCTTTTATATCCAGCAGCAACGATGAAAACTGCTTTACGTACTCCCGTACGGTTCGTGTCTGCTTCAGCCTTCGGAGCGCCTCCCTCGCTACCCAAGCAGTGTTGGTGGGTAGGAACTGCTCCTTCAGCTCCTTCACCAACTCATCCTAAGACGAGATGTCTGGACGTCCTTCGGATGCACGGCTCCTCCACCATAGCTTTGCGTGGTCGGATAAGTACATCGCCGCCAAGGATACCTTCTCCGCCTCAGGAGTCTTGACAGCTTTGAAGTACACCTCCATGTCCCACAAGAAGTTTTCCAAGTCTTTGGCACTCCGCGTACCTGAAAAGGACTTGGGCTCTGGGACCTTTGGCCTTCGAGACTCGCTGGATCCGCCCCCGTTCGCGATCGCCCTCTTGACGATGGAGAGTTCCCCATGCAGATCTTGCATCAGGGACTCAAGCTCCTCTAGCTTCTCCCCGAGTGCCTTCATTACGTCAACCGAGCGCTGGCTATCGCCAACGACATCTGACACCACGCCTGCATCATCCTCCAGACGAGCCAAGCGTTGGGCATGAGTACCCAGCTGAGACTGGATCTCCATCACGATTCCCTCCAAGGAAATAAGACGATCTCCGGTGTTGGGCGCCATAACTCGCTCTGATACCAGTTGTCAAAGGGGTAAATCTCAAACTCTAATTTTTGAGACTAACCTGTGCGGCGTTAGCTTTCCCAAGCTAACCAGCCTTCCCCTTTGCGTGTAGACATACACCAACACGCTAAGTAACCACGCCGCTAGAATGCTCGTACACAAGCACACAAGCACAAGGACACAAGAGCTTTGGCACTAAACCCTCTTTGTATTGTAAGAGACTCACTCTGAGTGTGATATCTACAAATGAGCTCTACCCCTCCTTATATAGACATCCTGGGGGTATACGAAGGGACACCATTATTACATGTACAATGAATGCAAGGACTCTTAGTCTTCTATGGAGACCCTTTGTCTTCTTAGATGACTCTTCGTGCGCTTGGCTCTTCATCTTCCGTGCCATCCCTTCGTCTTCTGCAACCGACGCCACGTCGCCCGCTCCGTCAGCATGCCATGTCGTCTGCCTCCTCAGCACGCCATGTCATCACGCCACGTCATCAGTGGGCCCCGCGCTCCTACGTAGGATGTTGCAGCTCAAGCTCATCAAGTGCCGCCGAACACTTGTGTTGTGCCAAGGGGAACCCGCGGTCATGCGGTAAACCCCATTCTTAGCCGTCCGTAAGCTAAGGTGAAGTCCTCCAGAACTTCATAGTGTGGCCACCAAACCACACGGTCGTGCGATACCGCTATCGCACGGTATTACCGTATCTCGGGAGTTGGGGGTGTTACAGTTGCCCCTTGGCTTCCCTCTTCTGTGTGATTGTGGCAGATGCGTTGATGGTGGTGATGGGATTGGCAATCAACTGAGATCTTTTGGCGGGAAAAAATGATGATATCTCTATACCCCTTATTTTTTGGAGCCAAAATTTTATATCCCTTGTGCAATATGCGAATGACCATTATTTTTTATAGAACGGGGGAAGGAGCATGCTAGGAATGCCTTTTTGATTCTCGATATCTTTGGAGATATCTCGGGCCTTAAGATCAATTGTGACAAGTCGACTGTTGTTCCATTTGGGTTTCCAGATGATGTTGTGTTAGTGATGGCGCATGCGTTATGTACTCCCATCACCACCCTTCCTCTTACAGGAGGCAAGCTACACACATGGATTGGATTCCCATGATTGAGAAATCAGAGAGGAAGTTAGCGAGTTGGAAGGCATCAATCCTATTTAGAGGTGGCTGGCTGGTTTTGATCAAGCATGTATTATCATCCATTCCTATTTTTTCTGCTCGAGAAGATTGATTCCTGCTCGCATTAGAGTGAGATTGGAATCACTCATGAGGAGATTCCTTTGGGCGGACAAGAACACTGAGAAGCGAGGTCCCCATCTACTTGACTGGGAGATGGCGACGAGATCAAAGAGGAATGGCAGCCTTGGTATGCATAGACTACAACAAGTGAACAAGGCATCAATTTCAAATTGGATCATGATGTTGTGGGGCAGCATTTAGGGATGAGAATTGGGTCAGCCCGACCCACGAACCCGACCTGAGCCTGAAATTATATTGGGCCGACTTTGAGCCAAAATCTTGACCCATTAAATATATGGGTTGAGCTCGGGCTAATTGCGGCCCATGTCTAATAACCCGATAGCCCAACCTGTAGTTGGGCCCAATAACCCAACCCGTAATTTAGCCAGATAGTCCTTCAATAGTTATAATGTTTTTCCTAACTTAAATATTTGTTCCATAGTCCTTTTTCATTCCAACAAAAACTAAATATAAAGCACAAGTTGCAATAGCCATCATAATAATCCCAACATTGCATATATGAAATTAATGTACTATGTTAGGCAGCCAACACATATTATCCTTTACAAATATATATTCAAATTTATGAACCCAAAAGCTGCATGCGGCCTTTCATATTCCTAAAAGTCTTTCCCAATTCCCAAATAGGATATTATCTTATTCATAAAGTATGCATAAGATGAGACTTTAAACCGCTACTGCCTCGCTTGAACAACAATGTAGTTTTTGTCTCTAATCATGTAGGAACTCTCTCCAACTCCAAATAATAAATTTGTTTGTATGTGTTAGAGTTAATAAAATACAGACTTGTGAAATAATACATTTATACTATATGTTTATAATATCTTAATCAATTTTTAATATCACTGTAATACATCGACAATAAACAATAAAAAATATTACTCCATATGATACGGCAACATTAACCATAATATTTTAACCATAAAAATGTATTCCATCTTTATAAGATCTTAACCATGAACTTTGAACCCACTTCAATGGTTTGTTGGTAGTGCAGTGTGGCTACCACACGAACAATGGTTCAAATCTTGGGGCGAGCACCTGTGCATGTTTCCCCCTCTTGTTTCAACAAAAAAGATCTTATATCAAATGCTAATGTACATCGTAGTTGTACAAGTCGCTCGACTGACTATTGATTAATCAGTCAATAGTCGGTCAATCGACTACTCGACCGAGTACTCGGTCGATTTTTGCATGAAGATACAATATTTTTTTAATTTTTTGCTTTTTTTAAAAAGCAAACTTAATCTAAGATGCTTAATGTTTTTATTGAAGTTCAATTATTTCTTTTATTTCAATATGATAGTACAGAAAATGTATAAATCTATGTAAACATATAAGAATATATGTATAAGATATTATTTATATATTTAAGATAATTTTAAAAAAATAAATTCGACTAGAGCCTGACTAAATCTGATTAGTCAGCCCCTATTGTCGATTAATCCTTAGTTTGTGACCCGATCGATTACCAACTTCTGCAACCTTGATGTACACCAAAGCAAAATGTGATCATAATCGTGGCATAAAGAAATTGAAAATAGAGCCTTACTTAAATATAGAAATGCACCTAGGATGTAATTAGTTATTCATTTGGATAACTTGCATAACATTGACAATAAAAATATCATTATGCAAAAGTTCAATGTATGGTATACTAAATGGGCATGTCCGACCTGAACTTGAACTCATTCTTATTGGGTCAGGTTGGGTCTGGGTCGACAAAAAGAACAATTAAGGGGTTATAGCCTGACCCCGAGTGCGATATAATAAACGATCCTTGGGTCGGGCCGATCGTGACCTGTAAGGATTTGACCCGATGCTCATCCCTAACATCATTGAAAATTTGGTATGGTGTATATACGGATGTGTCCCGGACCTCTCGCTTTCATGCGATCTCATGCACATGCGTTCTTCCCTTTGGCAAGGTATCTACAAGGTGCTCCCTGAGATTTCACCTTTCTTGCAACTGGTGGTTGGAAGTGGGAGATTTTCATATTATTGCTGAATGATTAGTTAGAAATGGGAACATTAGCAAGCAGATTTCCCCGCCTTTTTGCCTTGGCATAGAAGCAATGTACAATCGTAGCGCAGGTGTGGAACAACAGATCATGGGACCCACTTCATGGGTGACTTCTCAGACCAATGAATGCGCATATATACCGAGTTGATGGGATTGCTTTAGGGCGTTAGTCAAGAAGGCATACAAGGTGTTCAACACTGTGCTAAATGTATTTCAGAATAATTTGTGGGAATAAGATCCCACCTTAGGTGAAGATTTTTCTTTGGATGGTGCGACATGGGCCGCTCATGATGGATAATCATGGGAGACAGATTTACGTGTCGGGGATGGGACGTGTTCGAGATGCGTGGTGGAGATGGAAAACATGGACCACTTTTCTTTGGATGCCCCTTCTCGAGAAAAGTTTGGAGGCACTTTTTCTACCATGGTTTCACACCAACAACTGTGGGATTTTGGGATTCTATACATTTCGTCTGCGGTAACTCACATGACAGCTACAATGGTGCTCTCGTTACTGTGTGGGCAATATGGTTTGGTTGGAGTGAATCGGTCTTTTGTTACCAGAGGTGTTATTTTGAGAATATTATTGAGCATGTCAAGGCATTGTAGGATGCCCAATCATTGTAATCGAACTTTAACTTTGACGTTTTGGATGCATTTTGTGGGGTATCCCGCCTTGGAATACCACCCTTTTCTTTTTCAATAAAATCATCTCCAGTCGATGCCGAATGCCTAATGTGAGAAGTATACCCGACATAAAGAAAATTGTGATAGCTTAAGAACTCCTTCAACCAGGACTAAATGCCCCCCTTGATACAAATATGAAGCCTTCCAGCTATACAACTTTTGTTCCACCTGCTCAATGATCGGTAACCAATATGCTAAAAGGAGTCTGCGACAACTAAGCTGTACCCCCATGTACCATAAAGGCATGGTACCAATGGATGTGCCCAATGCCACACCTTAATCTCTGTCAACCTGCGAGGAGCAAAATTGGACTTATCTCAGTTGATCTTCATCCTAGGGAGTTCCCTAAATATGTCAAGCACAATAGTAATGCCTTTAGCCTCATGTACCCCACATTCTGTCAAAAGGATCGTGTCATCTACGTACTAAGGATGGGGATTGAGATATATCGTTAATCTATTCATCTGAAAGGCCCTGACTAGTCACTTGGTCAAGCATGCGAAAGAGCACATCTGTAGCCATGACAGATAAAAGTGGTGCCAACAAACACCCTTGCTGAATGCCACACTGGGTCTAAAAGAAACCCCCTTCAGGGCGTCCATTCACCAAAATCGAGTAGAAAACCGTTGTGACACATCTCTTCATCCAAGAGTTCCACAAATCTGGGTACTTATATCTGGCCAAAGTTGATTACATGAAATGCCAAGCTAAGCTATCATATGCCTTTTGAAAATCAAATTTCCACAGCAAACCTCTAGTCAGCCTCCTCTTCCAATCTGCCAGAATCTCTGTGACCCGTAGTCAGTCTGCCTTCAACCTGCCTTCTCGGGATAAAAGCCGATTGCACCGAAGAGATAATGTCATCCAATACTACCTTAAGTCTGTTTGCAAGGACCTTTGCCACCAATAATTAAATTCCGTTACAAAGAGCGATGTGACACGATCTCTCATTAAGCCACCTCGTTTAACAAAGGAATAAAAGCACTTTGTTGATACGATCAAACCTAGTATTTCCCTGGGTAAATTTGTTCACCACGGTCATGAGATCATCACAACCTCCTAGAATCCTAGTATAAGAATACGGGAAGCCTTCTTGACCAAGTGCACCGTATGCATTCAAATCAATTACTATCCTCCTCTCGCTCAAAGCTTCGCCTAAAAACATACTTTTATTCTTTGATATGTTGGGAGCCTCGTACCCAACCATTTCCATCCTTTTGTGGTCATTCTCCATGATGTCCCAAAAAAGTAGGATGCAACTGCTCGATCCATATCATGGTCCTCTTTTAAACACATCTTGTCTACTACAATGAAATGGATCGGGTTCCCATGCCATGTGCTGCTAGTCACTGTATGGAAGAATCTAGTATTTGCATTGCCTTCTCTGACCCATTTCAACCTGGATCTCTGTCTTCATTTGGGTACCCTTTTCTTGTCCTTGTGGATAATTCTATGGAAACCAACCCGCTCCTCAAGTTAGTATTTTTGACTTTATTCAATATGCTAGCATAGTTCTAAATGTCGTGATATATCAATGATATTAACATGTATACCGTTTTCAAAGATATCGATGTCCTATGAGGTATCGACGTATCGACATGTGTCAGTCGAAATTGGAGGTTTTCAAAGCAACTTCCCCCTGAGATTGACTGATACCATTGATATTGGCCCTATATTGCTCGAAATCTCCGGTTTCTTTACTTTTATTGGTTAATTTGTTCAGAATTTTGCTCGTATAGATTCTCCCACAATAAAAAATGCAAGCGTTATAATTTTATGTCATAGTTGGGGTGTTGCCCTTTCACCCTTATAGGGGGAGCGCACCTGCTCCCCCTTAGACCTCCCCATGCTTGCTGGCTGGGCAACGAGACCTCCATTTTGTATAAGGGTTTCGCTCCCTTTTGGCAATGGCTATGAAACAACTTTAAAGTTGATCAAGGAAAGTCTATATACATAAATGGTTATTTTTGTGAGTTAAAAGAGGGGGAAACACCTTGGAGGTGTCCTCTCCAGAAGAGACCTAACCATATGGTCTATATTGTCAACATAGAACCTTTTCAATCGGAAGATGACACCGTTATAGACAAACAGATTGCTCAGATCATGGCAACAAGGCGTAGAAGCTCCTTCATGGGTCTGAACTGATTGGCCACCAGGGCATTCCAAAAGCTAGAGTAGGTGGAAAAATCCACCAATGGATATCTACCACATGCATCCCAAATTGCACGAATGCACGTGCATGGGTAGAAAAGGTGGACTAGGTCCTCGTCGTTTCTGCCACACATGGAGCAACTGGTGTCATCCCCATGCATAATGGCAGATCTTCTGAGCTTGGTAAGCACCCGCTCAATCCTATGAAACCAGAGAAAAATTTTTACCTTCAAAGGGACCTGGTTGAAATTTGATCGGGAAGTAAGCACTTTGTAAGCCTTCTTGACAGAGAAATACCCATCACACCAGAGCCAACGGTCAAGGCCCTCATATAGGGCTCGAGCACTCGACAATCTCCTCAGACATCTGCAGAAAATCCTGAAAGCGTTGATTATGCAAAGATGAGGAGAAATACAACATCCACTGGCCCTCCACCCAGGTCACCTTTATTGGTAGATCATGATTCTCTATCACTGCGAAAAGCAAGGTTCATAAATTCGGTATGCGGTATTCGTTCGGTCAAGCGCTCTGAAGCGAGTAAGCGTGCATGCGGAAGTATATGCGGAAGTACATGTGGATTATGCGGTTTCTATTATTTTATTTAAAAATAACTAAAAATATAGTAATAAATTCAAACATTAGATATCATGTTTCAAAAAATATAACATGGAAGAAATATGAACGCAAACTAAAATTTTATTTATGGCAAGATACAAATATAATACAAATCTAATAAAGTTTTATTTGATTGAAATCCAATCTATTCGGTAAAATCCAAAAGATCATTTGTATACATTGAAACAATTGTATTTAAAATAATCTATGCAAACTAAAATTTTATTTAATAGTGGCATGATGCAAATCTAATGTTGGCAAGATACAAATCTAATAAAATTTATTTGATCGAAATCCAATCTATCCAGTGAAATCCAATAGATCGTTCGTATACATTGAAACAATTGCATTTTAAAAAGTCTGTGCAAACTAAAATTTTATTTAACAATGACATGATGCAAAACTAGAACCAAAAAGATATGTTTTGGAAATGATCCAATAGATCATTCGTATACTTTGCATGGCTCGTCCCGCGGGAATGATTTCACACGTCCTTTCGGATCCTCCCCTCGGGTCCTGTGCATGATATCTTCAAGGGGCGGTTTGTCTGCTGAGGTGGCAGGGGTGGCTACTAATTTCTCCTTGCCTCATCACTTTTGGGCTCGGGCTTCGGATTCCGATTTACGGGTTCAACATGCGGATCCTTTGCCGGGTCGGGCGGTTATGGGTGCCAGCTGCTGCGTCTCTTTCGGGTCCGGAGCGGAGGAACGATCAGACCCCCCCTTTAATTCTCTCCTCCTCTACTGCGGTCTTCACGACCCATTTGGCTGGCGTGGCTCTCTCCTCTGGGATTTCGGTCGACACTTCGATGGGGCCTGACTTCTCTTGGACCTCTTCGGGTGCTGAGGATTGCTTTCGTGGCAGCACGACGGTACCCGTGTTGGAGGGCCCTCCGTCCACCGCCTCAGGTCATGTTTCTACCTATCGTTCTTCTGTGACGCTCCTGGAGGTGGAAGGTGCTGGCGATGCGGAAGGGTTGTCAGAGAAGAGATCTGGGAAGAGGTACATGAGGAGGAATAGGGCTCGGACGGTGGTCCCTGAGCCTCAGTGATGCAGAAGAACTTCGAACGTGGCGCGGAAAATAATTTTTTTGTAGAAATTTTGGTGGAGAAAAGTAGAGGGGTTGAGAAGAAGAACTCGTCGGGAATATGAGAGGTTGAGGGAGAAGAACGCGGAGATCGCGGGAGAAGAGAGGAGGGATAGAGAGAGATAATGAGATAAACTCAAATTTTCTTAATACTTGACTTAATAAAACATTGGACCCTTATCCCTTTATATAGGAGGGATGAGATTACAAAAATAGGAAAACAACTAATTATCCTAAATTAACTCTAACTAATTAACCGACTAACTACCTAATTTGAAATTCAAATTAAGACTAATTGAGATCACACGCGATCTCTTTATTTAAATAAAAAAATGCGACAACTTAAAAACGTAAATAAATTTAACCACTAAAATTAATTAATAATTCGGCCCTATACTTGGGTCCGATGCTGCATCAACTCTCCTCCGCTTTAAAAATTCGTCTCCCGACGAATTGCTTGGTGTAGGTGCGTCGTTGGAGGAATCGTCATTGTGATTGTAGTTTGTATTTCTTTAATTAGATCCCTTTCAACGTTACGTTTGTAGTTCTTTCCAATTGGAGGGCGTCTCTGCAATTTTTGTACCCCTTCAATTAAACCCATATTGAGAGAGTGTCTTTTAACTTTTCCCTTTAATAAAAACTCATGTCAGGGGGGGCCCTTTTGTAATTTTTCCAAATCAGTTTCCACACTCGTAGGGATTCGTGTTCCGCCGATCTCGGTTCTGTTAGGGCTCGAGGCTCCTTTTGCTTCTTATGCGCGGGGGGGCGGCGCAAGGCACGGGGAAAGCGGCGCCCAGGGGATCGCGCGCGGGGCTCTGAGCGGCTGTAGGGATGGCAGTGGATGCGGTCGCGCAGGGGTCGCGTGGATTCACGCAAGCTGTAGAGATGGGGCGAGGTCGCGTGGACTCGCGCAGGCTGTAGGGATGAGGGCGAGGTCGCGAGGGTGGATGGGTATCATAACGAAGAGATGGCGAGGCACATGAGGAGTTGACAGGCCGGGGGGTGGGTATCATAACGAAGAGAGGGAGGGGAGCGATTGGCGTTGGGGGTGAGAAGGGGGAAAGGGCGGCGTGGGCGAAGGTGTTAGGGTTGCGGGAGTGCATGCTGGAGTCGATGGGAGGAAGGGGGAGAGAGATGGGGTTGACAACGGCGGAGGCGGGGGGGTTTGGCGAGGGAAAGAAGGTGGCCGCGGGAAGGGGTAGGGATGAGGGCTGTGCTGCAGAGGGTGGGGAAGGTTGCCCCTGGACAGCAATGACGAGGCTGCTGGCCGTGAGCTCGTCCCCCACGCTTTCATCGTAGATCGGTCCGTCATCTTCCGGGACAGCAAGGTCTCCGGTGAACAGATCGAGATGTTGGCCTTCACCCTCTACCGGATTCTCGTCAAAGATGGGCCCCATGTCTTCGATTTCGGGCTGTATCGAAGTTGTATCAATGAAATCTTTAATAAGGCTGAAATTACCTTTGATTTCTTGGCCGAAATTGGATTGAACAGCATGTCCAGCAACCTGATTTCTGCTGTTATCGTACGAATCTTCATCGATTTGCGCGGCTAACCATGCTTGGACTTTGATGCATGATATAAGTCGCTGCTGGAACTTCTTTGAACATGAATGTGAGCGCGAACCATGAGACGGACGGCTGAGACCAAACTTCAAACGCCAATACTCGACAGGATAGTCGAATCGTAGGAACGATTCGGTATCCATGCTCTGATACCAAATGATGCAGAAGAACTTTGAACGTGGCGCGGAAAATATTTTTTGGTAGAAATTTTGGTGGAGAAAAGTAGAGGGGTTGAGAAGAAGAACTCGTCGGGAATACGAGAGGTTGAGGGAGAAGGACGCGGACATCGCGGGAGGAGAGAGGAGGGATAGAGAGAGATAATGAGATAAACTCAAATTTTCTCAATACTTGACTTAATAAAACATTGGACCCTCATCCCTTTATATAGGAGGGATGAGATTACAAAAATAGGAAAACAACTAATTATCCTAAATTAACTCTAACTAATTAACCGACTAGCTACCTAATTTGAAATTCAAATTAAGACTAATTGAGATCACACACGATCTCTTTATTTAAATAAAAAAATGCGACAACTTAAAAACGTAAATAAATTTAACCACTAAAATTAATTAATAATTCAGCCCTATATTTGGGTCCGATGCTGTATCACTTAGGCTTGCTTGACTCTTAAGGATGCTGTCGTGGCGGCCGCTGGTGTGGTCCGGTTCAGGGATCATCAGGAAGGTTCCTTATGAAGATTCTATTTCTTACTTGGAATGTACGAGGGTTGGGGGAGGCGGACAAGAGGAGAATTATGGGGTCACGATTCACAGAATGGGGTTGCGATGTTGTCATGCTACAAGAAACGAAGCTGCAAGGGGTTAATGATGTTCTGTGGCGATCGTTTGGTGCGGGAGGAGTGGATGAAGTCAAGGCTCTTGATGCGGAGGGTGCGGCGGGTGGATTGCTAATCGCATGGAGGTCTGCGGCTTTCGTCATGGACTCGTTGCTCAGGGGGAGGCATGTAATTTCCGTTCTTTTGGTACGTGTGGACTCTTCACTGCCTATTGCTTTTTCTTGTATCTACGGGCCTTGCTGCCAAGTTAAAAGAAAAGAACTTTGGGAGGATCTGCGAGAGGCGGGTCGACGGTTCGAGGGGATCCCATGGCTCCTTGGGGTTGATTTCAATGTTACCCTTTGTACATCGGATAGGCCACGGTCCAGGGGTGGTCAGGACTCGAGCTCGTTGGACTTTGCGGACGTTGTGGATTCTTTGGCACTCGAGGATTTGGTTGCGGGGGATATCGCTTACACGTAGAGGAATTCCAACTCCCGCTCTCGTATTGACAGGTTCCTGGCGTCTACGGAGCTTCTTGAATGCTTCCCTCTTTGTACTGTTTCTGCTAGGCCTCGGAGCTTGTCTGATCACTCTCCTATTATGTGGGATTCTGGTGATGCGCCCACAGTGAGGGGCTTTTTTAGATACAAGAGGTGCTGGTTACTGGAGGATAACTTCAGGGAATTGGTGGCTTCTCATTGGTCCCGGGTACAGGTCGAGGGCTCCGCGGTGTCGAAGTTTGCCCACAAGCTCATTTCTTTGCGCAAGAGATTGTCTTCGTTCAAGAGGGAGTCTAGGGCGGCGAGGACTGCCATCAGGACGGAGGCGGAGGGGATGGTCAACAACCTTGATGCCGTGGAAAATGATAGGGAGCTTCTGCCGGAGGAGTTGGTTGCGCGCTCTCTCGCGCAGAAGCAGATCGCGGCTGAGGATCAAAAGCGTGTAACCGAATGGCGTCAGAGATCGAGGGCAACCTAGCTTAAGGAGGGGGATGCCAATACGGCGTTCTTCCATCGATTTGCTAGCGGAAGGCGACGCTCTAACACTTTACGTTCCATCACGATAAATGACATTCGTATCGAAGGGGACAGGGAGATGGGGAATGCAATTACCGCTCATTTCAAGGAATTCTCGGCGAGGTGCATCCCAAGGGTTTGGCAGTGGTCGGGGGTTGGGGCGACACCGCTCTCGCCCACGTTGTGTGAGGGCCTGACGCAGGCGGTTTCGTTAGAGGAGGTTAAGGCGGCGGTGTGGGACCTGAACGCGGATGGGTCTCCGGGTCCTGACGGCTTCCCAGTGGCTTTCTATAGGGACTTTTGGGATTTGGTTGGCGAGGAGGTGCTGGAGGTTATCGCCGAGTTCTGTGATGGCAATGCGGGCTTCGATCGGATTAATATGGCTATCGTTGTGCTGCTTCCTAAGTCCCCCTCGGCAGAGCGAATTGAAGATTACCGTCCCATCGCTATTTCCAATGCTCTCTACCTTATCGTGGCTAAGGTGTTCGCATTACGGCTGTCTCGGGTCCTCGACTCCATCATTTCCCCGTTGCAATCGGCTTTCATACAGGGAAGACAGATAGCGAATGCCTTACTCTTGCCTCGGAGCTGGTTACGGATTGGATGAAGGAGGGAAGGCATGGAGTGCTGTGGAAAGTTGACTTCGCGAAGGCATATGATTGCCTTGACTGGAAATTCTTGTGGTCGATTTTGCGGAGGAGAGGGTTCCCGGAGGTATGGATCTCTTGGATGCGTCGATGTGTTACCACTGCCTCTTTCTTCATCATGATTAATGGCCGCCCAGAGGGGGGCTTCTTCCAGCCAAGAAGGGGGGTCCGTCAGGGCTGCTCCCTTGCTCCCCTTCTTTTTGTCGCAGCTGCGGATGTCCTTGCTCGCATGGCTGGTCGTGTTGTTGGGTGCTTGCTTTCGGCGGGTTACTCCAGGGGCGGGCTGAGCGTGCCCTTGCTTCAGTTTGCTGACGACACCATGGCTTCTTCCAGCCAAGAAGGGGGGTCCGTCAGGGCTGCCCCCTTGCTCCCCTTCTTTTTGTCGCAGCTGCGGATGTCCTTGCTCGCATGGCTGGTCGTGTTGTTGGGTGCGGGCTTTCGGCGGGTTACTCCAGGGGCGGGCTGAGCGTGCCCTTGCTTCAGTTTGCTGACGACACCATCTTTTTTATTGAGGGGGGCCTTGCGGAGGTCTCGGGGATGTCTGCGACCCTAGACTTATTTAGCGAGCTCTCGGGCCTATACAAGAATGTCAACAAGTCGAATGTGATCCCTTTTGGCCTCCTGGTGGAGGAGGCGGACGCTTGCGGTTGTGTCTTGGGGTCTCGTCCTGGATCCGTGCTTATTGATTACGTGGGGATGCCTCTGGTTGCGGGCAGAGCTAGGCTGAGGGATTGGCTCATGGTCGTCGAGAAGGTGGAGAAGAGGCTGGCCGGGTGGAAGTCGGCCATCCTTTCTAAGGGGGGACGCCTCGTCCTCCTCAAGGCGATGCTCTCCTCTATCCCGGTTTATTTCTTGTCTAACCGCCGGTTGCTGGTGGGGATTCACAATCACCTCGAAAAGCTTATGCGGAGATTTTTGTGGGGCAAAAATGGGGAGGTATCGGGAGGGATTCATTTGGTGGAGTGGGATTAAATAACCCGGCGCAAGAGTGAGGGAGGGTTGGGCATGCGGAGGTTGGAGCATGTTAATGAGGCCTTCCTTCTCAAGTGGGCCAACAGGATTTGGGGCCCAGGTGAAGATTTTTATACCAAGATCCTGCGCGAGATTCACGGTGTTAGCGAGGCACCTCCTTCGTCGGCGGAATTGGTGGGATCTCAGACGCCCTTCTGGAAGGGGGTGCTGGAGGTTTTTTCAAGAAATCTATCTCTGTTTGTGCCAGTGCTTGGTAATGGACTTTCTTTCAGGTTTTGGACGGATGATTGGACGGGGGGGGGGGGGGGAGGCACTGAGCTCACGGTTCCTCGCCTATTCGCGTTGGCTGCTGATAAGGATGCCTGCGTCGCCTCTTGCTGGTCGGATGGTAGTTGGTTCCCGCTCTTCCTTGCCAACTTCTCCGATCAAAGGCTCGAGGATTTTCTCGGCCTTCTGGACGCCATTAGGGATGCCGATCGTCCTTCTGACGGGAGGGACCATTGGCCCTGGCGGAGGGGCCCGTTCTCATCTAGGAAGGCTTATGGAGCAATTTGTAGGCCCCCGCCCTCGCGTTCTGAGATCTTGGTACGTGATTGCGGTTTTTTTTGGGTCTGAGGCTCCCCGAATGATTGGGCTTCTTCCTGTGGATTTTTCATAGGCAGAGGTTGATGACGAGAGATCGTTGCGCAAGGCTGCTTGGCTATATCTCTAATAGGTGCGTCTTATGCGAAAATGCAGTAGAGTCCATTGAGCATCTCTTCTTCGCGTGCCCTAAGGTCATTGGGGTTTGGGAGGAAGCGGCTGTGGGTTGGGCTTGCACTTCAGATTTGGCATCCTTCTGTGACTCGTTGGTGGCTAACAGAAATAGGGAGAGGAGGGAGCTCCTGTGGCAAGCTTGTGGGCGATCTGGCTGGGCAGGAACACAACTCTTTTCACGGGACATTGATTTTACAAGGAAAACATCGTGGTACACTGTGCGAGATTGGTCGGTGATTGGGTGTTGGGTTAGCTTCCTGTATGTCATCTTTTTCTTTACCTTTGTAAACTGCTTTTTATCTTTGTTGATTTTTAATTAATTGGGGCGAACACCGCTGAGTGTCTCCCCCTCCTTTGGGCCTCAAAAAAAGATATGTTTGGAAATGATATAGATCCATGGTTTATACGAGGGTTTTTCATCAAGTTGAGGGAGAGGGTTTCATGCAAGGCAATGTCCTAATCAACCACTTAATCGGGTCCTAAAACAGATCCAATTAATTGGATTCTGTGAACCAATTGCTTCAGTTAACCGGGTTCAAAATCTATTACATATGCGGCCGCATATGCGGCCGCCTGGGCCGATTTTCTGAACACCGATGAAAAGGCACGAAAATCGCTCCCCAAGCGCATCGCCTCCGGATTAGTTATCCCTTCAGAACAAATAGGAATCTCCACTACCTAGAACCGGACGCATCTGAAGTGGAATCTCGCGAAACCTTGCAAATCCCCTTTCAGAAGGTAGGTGCAAGATGCAAGGTGGAACGAACAACCAGAGGATGCGCCCGTATGCCGTAAACGCCCCTCAGGAGACATCATGGAAAGTCCTCCCCTTGCCCCACAAATGTAGCACACACTTTAGTAAAGGGCCTTGACCATCTCCTCCAACCTGAGCACTCCTAGCCATTGTGGTCTGTCGGCGACGTGACCAACTCCCAATTCATCAAATGCAAACCTCTCAACTGCCCATAATTCAGACTCCAAAAGAAGCATCGCATATAAGCCTCCATGCGTCGACGAAAACCCACATGTAAGACCCTCGTGGAGATGAAGATCATGATGGCCACCGAAACAACTTTCAGGAGAGAAGCACGTAGCCTTCCACCCCACTAGCTTCCGCTCCAGCCACTCAATCACCGGAATCCAATCAGAATGCTTCAGTCTACCACAAGTGAGTGGCAATCCAAGGTAGTCAAAGTGCATGGATCCTCACGGGGTGACGATGACATCTGCACAATCCACGATCTCCTCCTCTGCGAATCCAAAAGGCACGAATGTAGACTTGGCTCTATTCACCGTCAAGCTGGAGAGTTCACTAAACACGTCCAGTACATCACTCATAGCCCAGACCTCCACACACCACCCCTTGACAAAGAATAAGGTACCATCAGTGTAACTGCAAAAGAGGGATGGGGATTCCCCTCCTCGAATAATTGGAAGTCCTTTCCCTCCGTATCAGTTGCCTGGACATAATGGCTAGCACATCCACAACGAGAATAAAAAGAAGCGGTACTAGGGGTATCCCTGGTGAACTCCTCTCTAGGGTTGGAATAATCCACCTTTCATGCATCCATTGATCAAGATCGAGAGAGACAATGTAGTGACATATCTCTTAATCCAAGTAATCCACAACTGGGGAAAACCTCGCTTTGCCAAATCAGACCTAAGAAAAGCCAATCAACGCAATCATACGCCTTGGAGAAATCGACTTTCCACAACATGCCATGCACCCCATTCTCTTCCAGTCGCACACCATCTCAGATGCCATCATCGTACTGTCCATCATCAAGCGCTCATAGATGAGATTCGACTACACCGTATCAATCAAGCCCTCTAGGACAAGGCCCAGGGAGTTCGATAGAACCTTATCAGCAATAAGAAAACAACATTAGATAACGCAATGTGGAGGAAGTCCTCGATCCTCTCCGCCCCTCCCTCTTGGGGAGGAGGAAAAGCAACGCCTTGTTGAACCTGTTGAACCTTGGATTGGCCCTCACAAATTTACCATCATTAACATCAAATCACCCCGCACCATGTCACATAACTCCTTATAGAACAACATAGACATCGAGAACTCGTCTGGGCCCAGCGCCCCTTCAGCATTCAAATTCCAAATAGCCGAACGGACCTCATGCACCCCAAAATCCCTAACAAGCACATCCCATCGTCTAGGAGAGAAGCCGGATGCCCCTTACCTAGCCACTGCCAACCCCCATCAGGTGACCTGCAAGCCATGCAATGAAAGTAGCTAACCGTCGCCCGACCAACTTCACGATCTCCCTCAAAAGTGTCCCCAGCTATGGAAATATTGTGGATGAAATAACGACGCCGCCTCCCATTCGCCACCACATGAAAAAGCTTCGTGTTTGCATTCCCCTCCTTGATCAAAATTTGCCTGGTCTTTGATGCCATTCCACCTCCTGTTTCCTATCCTCCACTTTGGTTGCCCTCGTCACCCCACTTGGTCCCACTCCAAAATCCCCATGCACAGGCGGGCGAAACCCTCTGGAGAAGGGTGGACCCCTCTACGCCCGACACTCCAGCCGCATGGACCCCACCGCGGTTGGGAGATCGATCGCACTGCCTCCAAGAATCCTTCAGATGTTGCATTCGCGAGATCCCTAACCCCATCGCCCCTTCCTATATACACATATTATAAACGTTACTATATTAATATTTAATACTTGATGTAGAAATATGAAATACAGAATCAAATAGAAGTAAGAACAACATATAAAGAAGATTTTGATTTTACGTGGAACCCTGCTCTCTAAGGAGCGGGATGAAACCACTGGAGAAACACATAGAACTGATATTCCATTCACGTTCTCAAGGTTACAATGAGTGTAGGGCTCTTTATATAGCCCTAAGAGGACACCAAATTCCCAATATCACATGATGTGGGACAAAACATGAGAGCCACCAAAGACATTCTTCAAGATTCCCCCTCATGCTGGAGCATGCAATGCTCAACTTGGACAAACAGAAAGAAGACACTCACTCATACTGAATACATGACATTACAAACAAATATCGACTCAACACATACGCTTGCTGTTGCCATCGAGGATGTCTCTTCTCATGTCATGCTGGTGATGAGGAATTGGAGGCTGGAGTATGAACTGGCTCGAACTGAACCGAGTCTCCCACCGAGAGAACTCTGACCTACAACATGTCTCCTTCACTAAGACTGCTCCATCTCTCTGAAGGGTCGAACAACAATCGTCGTGGGAATATCCACGTGGTGGAATTCATGATCACTGAAACTTGCCTTGGGAATATCCATGCGTACTGGAGTTCACCGTTACTGGACTTGCCGTGGGAATATCCATACATACCAGAGTTCACGGTCACATGCCGTGGGAATATCCTTACGTATTGGAGTTCGTGGTCTATAGAAAATGCCATGGGAATATCCATATACAAGGAGTTCACGATCTCATGCCATGGTAGTATCCATACACAAGGAGTTCACGATCAATGGAGCAAAAACATGAGTCTCCTACCGAGAGAACTCTAAATATTGGGTCACTTTAACATAGAGCACCTCAAACATTGGTAGAGTATGAAACATCTACTCAACACTCCCCCTTTTTCTTCCATACTTGTCGGAAACATGAAGATACATGACCAAGTTAGGAGAACAAATGAAAAAGGGGGTCAAAAAAACTTCAACTTTTCTTCTCCCTTTTTTTCTTTTTTTGTGCTCTCTTTTTTATGCGCAAATCAATTTTTTCGTAGCCGTTTCTTTCCCCCTTTTTTTATTATTCTTCCTTTTCTTTTGGTCTGCAATTTTCCTTTTTTTATCTTTCTTTTCACCACATCCTTTTTTTCTTCACAGCCCATCTTTATTTTTTTGCACTGCTCTGGATTGTTTTTTAAACAGCGGCTGCTTTCCCATATTTTTCACAGATTTCATTCAGGCTACATCCCACAAGAGCATTACAAAAAAGATCAATCATACTGGGCCTGAACTGGAGCCCACAAAAAATCAACCTCTGTTCAGCCTATTTTTTGTGTGGGCTTTCCTTTTTTTTCAGCACATTCATTTTTTGAAAGTTCATTCTGCTTCACAGTTTTTTTTTTCATTCTCAGCAGCACCCTTCTTTTTATTTTGCCTCTCCTTTTTTAATCCATAGCAGCTGGGGGCTCAATTGGGCCCATAGATTTCACTCTCTTTTTTGTGTGGTTACAGCTAGGGATGCTATTCGAACTGAAAATGTCTGTATTTGATTAGTGTTCATTCGATAATAGTTCGAAAAATATTCGTTCGTTTCTAAACGAACTGAACATGAACTTCAAATTTTAGTTCGATAGCTTAACGAATCGAACATGAACATAACATTGCTCGTGCGATAAAAGTTCGAGTTCGATATATGTATATGTGTGTGTATTTGTGTATGTAACTTCGTATTTATACACATGATAAATTTTCAGGTTAAAGAAATTGGGGTATTTATTAGGTTTTGTACCACTTTAATTTGAGTAATTTCTTATTTTTACTGCTTATCGAACCTTATTATCGAACTTTATTATCGAACTTGTTCATATAAATATGTTTTAGTTAAGTTAAATCGTTAGCAAGCTATTATCGAACCGAACTCGAACTTTTGTTTTCTAAACATAGCCGAACTCGAACATATCCTATCGAACATTTATCGAACTGAACTCAAAACCAAACTTTCAAACTTCCTTATCAAATTGAACACGAACATAGGTTCGTTCATTACAGTTCGATTCGATTAAAAACCTTAGTTACAGTTGTGGTCTACATGGGCTCGAACATTAAATAAAATATAGTGCCATTCTCTCTCTCTCAAATCCAGCAACAGTGGACTGTTGGGCATACTAAATAAAAAGTAAATAAGGCTCATTAGCCAACTCAGGACCATACCGTCCAAGAGAAACAATGAAGGGTCTTCTGCTTCGTGAAGTAGGGTTTGTAGAGAACCCATAGCATGATGCCGCGACTGCGTCTCTTGCTGTCCACACCAAGCACAGTTTGTGGTCATCGCCACCGCATTTGACAGCCATGCAATGCCACAATCTTGACTTATCTGATTGGGTGCACCTATTGCTCTTCTTCTCCCAAAGCCAACACCTCCTTCCGTTCTTCATCTTCTTCTCCAATGCATGTGCCATCACATCTTGCTTAAGTTGCTCCAAGGTACCCATATGCACAATGTGCAATATAACCCTCCTCTGATCTGATCTCGTGGTTGCTACTGCTTCGTTTTCCACCACACATCAATGGTCATG
Organism: Ottelia alismoides; assembly: GCA_037367405.1. Taxonomy (NCBI): domain Eukaryota; kingdom Viridiplantae; phylum Streptophyta; class Magnoliopsida; order Alismatales; family Hydrocharitaceae; genus Ottelia; species Ottelia alismoides. The sequence goes on along the minus strand of JAZKJV010001854.1, from coordinate 306,437 downwards.
TTGCCCTCCAGCGTATGTACCATTACCAAGGGACTTGTAGCCTGGAGATCTTTTTCCATGCAATAAAATTAAGGTTTCAATAGGAAGCACATCACAATCGCATGGAAGATAGCGTGCTAGGGTTTTGATGCAACCATCGTCTTTTTTCTTCATATCCTTGCGTGAATCAACGAGGCACAACGGAGGACTGCACGTCTGGGAGAGATCTCACGGGAATCGCCGTCTTGAGATCGCGAGGAACCGCCGTGGTTCTCAGGTACTTAGATCTTGATTAAGATCGAAAAATCTTTGGAGGAAAAAAATCGTAGCACGAACATGTAGAATAGAATTGACAACACAAACAACTCCCAACAAAAAAACAATCAACAGATCCAAGAACAACCGCTCGGATACCATGGAGAAATATGGAATATATAAGCAAATAAAAGTAAGAACAACATATAAAGAAGGTTTTGATTTTACATGGAACCCTACTCCCTAAGGAGCGTGATGAAACCACGGGAGAAACGCTTATGGCTGATATTTTATTCACTTTCTCATAGGTTACAATGAGCGTGGGTGATGCAAACGACTTTTTGGCGCGTCGATAAATTAATTTTTGTACGGTAGAATTTATTTGGTAGAAGAAAGAGAGGGGTTGAGAAGAAGAAATCTCGTCGGTAACGAGGGATTGAAGAAGAAGAACACAAAGACCGCGGAGGGAGAAGGGAGAGAGGAAAAATGAGAGAGATAAAAATCTCAATTTTGATTCATACTTGACTGTCTAAAAACATTGGACTACCATCTCTTTATATAGGGGAGATGGGGTTACAAAAATAGTAAATAATTAAAACTGACAACCAACTTATCCTAATTGGACCCTGACACATTTAAAATTCAAATTGACCCCTAATTGGACTTTAACTAATTAATTGATCAAATTAAATCTACGAATAAACGTTGAGATCACATGCGATCTCAATTATTTAATTAAACAATTACGATAACTTAAAAACGTAAACAAAATTGATAATTAAAATTAAATAAATATTTGGCCCTATATTTGGGGCCCACGCTGGATCAACTCTCCTCCGCTTTTAAAAATTCGTCTCCCGATGAATTGTTTGATGTAGGGGCGTCGTTGGAGAAATCATCCTTGCATTGAGGCTTCAATTTCCCCCAATTCGATCATTTTCCACGTTACGTTTGTAGTTTTTTCTAATTGTGGGGCATCTCGGCAATTTTCGTACCCCTTCAAATTTCCTCACATTCCTATTGCCTTGGACCTTCCTACAAATATGGATTTTAGGAACTTTTATTCTGCAATTTTTCCAAAATATTCCTCCCCTCAATTGAGGGGATTCGGTGGGAGGGTCTTCCGCATTCCTCGTTAGGGCTCCACGCCTCCCTGATAAGAGGCGGCGCCGGAGTAAGGGGCACAGGCGTGGCGTGGGGCGGCGACGACCTGGACGACGCGAGGGGGTCTGCGCGATGCTCGAAGGTGGAGGCACGGGCGCCGCTAGTGTGCGGGGGTGGCACCGACGCGGGTACCTGGGCGGTGGCGGAGGGGCGCATGGCCTCGCGCGGGCTGGGGAGGGGCGCGCGGTGGAGATGGGGAGGGTGATGGCGAGGAAGGGGCTGTAGGGTAAGGGGGTCCTGGGGAGAGGGTTGGGGCGCGGGGGACAGGGGTTGGCGAGGGGCGATTGGCGCGGGAGGTGGCGCGGGCTGGTGGGGTTTTCCGCGAGGCTGGTGGAGAGGGGCTGGTGGGTTGCATGACGAGGAGGGGGGTGTTGCAGGTGGGTGGTGGGTTCGGGACCGCTGGTTCGGCGGGGGTGGGGGAAGGTGCCAGCGAGATTAGAAGGAGGGTTGGGGTTTCCGGGTTTACGGGAGAGGGTGGCGGGGCTGTGGTCGGGGGCTGTGCCGTGGGGGGGTATGGGGATGACGGAGGGGTTGTTAGGGGGTGGATGACGGCCGCGAGGGCTGGGGAGGATAGGGGAGTTACCTGGGAAGGCTGGGGTGGTGCCAGGATTACCGGAGGGGGCCGCGGGATCGATTCCGATGGCGGAATCGGTTCTGGAAGGTGCTGGACAGCGGTCAGATTCTCATTCACAGCAACGTTTTCTTCGTCAAAACTCGCGACAGCGGCTTCGACGGGTGGAGGTTTTGTTTGGGCATCGCGGAAGGCTTGTCCCGAAACATGGATTGGAAGTTGTTCTGCAAATCACATATCATATGCTCCGTCTCTTTGAAGGAGGCGTCGATGGTGGAGATGGATCGTCGTGTTTGTTTGGATGAACGATGATGCCGGTGCGAGCGCCTGGACGGATCGTTAGGTCGTGAGGACGACCTAAATGCCATGCTCTGATACCAAATGATGCAAACAGAAATCGGCGACGGCAGGAAATAGAGATTTTTTTATGGTGGAATTTCGGTGGAGAAAGAGAGGGGTTGCGAAGAAGAACTCATCGGGAGTACGAGAGGTTGAAGGAGGAGAACCGCGGAGATCGCGTATAGGGAGAGGGAGAAGAGAAAGGGAGGAGAGAGATAAAATCTCAACTTTTCATTAATACTTGACCCCCTAAAAACATTGGACTACCATCTCTTTATATAGGGGAGATGGGGTTAAAAAAATAGTAAATAATTAAAACTGACAACCAACTTATCCTAATTGGACCCTGACAAATTTAAAATTCAAATTGACCCCTAATTGGACTTTAACTAATTAATTGACCAAATTAAATCTACGAATAAACGTTGAGATCACATTCGATCTCAATTATTTAATTAAACAATTACGATAACTTAAAAACGTAAATAAAATTGACAATTAAAATTAAATAAATATTTGGCCCTATATTTGGGGCCCACGCTGCATCAGTGGGGCTCTTTATATAGCCCCACCAAGACACCAAACTCCTAACATCACACGATGTGGGACAAAACATGAGAGCTGCCAGAGACATTCTTCAAGACTTCATACTTAGTAAGTATTAGCAGTCTAGTGATTCATAGTCACATATTTAGAGCATACTCCAATTGGTATTAATTTTCTTTAGTCGACTTAGAAAGTTTTATTTCTACTTTATTTTAATTGAACTTCTCTAATTCAAAATTATGATTATTAAATGTTCTTTCAAAACTATATGTTATTATGCTCATTTGCTTGTTTTTTGATGTTCGATATGAATGTTTTGTTACTACATAGTATACGATGTAATATAATGCTAATGTGCTAATTATACCTCTTTTATGCATCTAAGTTCTTATTGTTGTCATCATTTCCTTTCTAATACCTCTAAGCATTGTAATACATGCGATTTAATGTGTATTGATATGTCAAAACGTACCCCGCTCTTGCATATAAATGTGTATTTATTTGTTGTTAAATGTTTTTAGAAAAAAAGGACGATCTTAATTTGCGAGGAAATTCTTTTTCGGGCCGACCGATATCGATATTGATATCTCGAACCTTGTCTGCTAGCGCCATCATGTGCCATATCACGAAGGCGAGATCAATTGCGTACAGACCCTTCTTGTACACACATGTGATTCCGCGAAGTAACAATCTTTTGAATCCCTCCTATTGATATTGAACCTTCGTAAATGACTGATCTCCAAAGCTCTGCAACCATATTTCTAAACCCCTCCTTTTGGAGCTAGGACTTTTTGAACCTAAATAAATAATGACGTACCACATTCTCCTCTGATTCCCACACAATGGGCATGTGATCGGATCTGGACTTCGGTCACGAGGAAACTTAGGATAGAGGGAAATCCTCCAAGAGCTCAACCGACCCCAAGAAATGGTCCATCCAATCTACATCTAGAGCTCGAGTTCCTCCAAATAAAACGATCATTAACCACATCCAGTACATCCATCTATAAATCATCCCACCACCTCCGTAAAATCCACATATCCAGAATCATTGCCACCCTTCAATCAAGGTCGGGGTGATGAAAGAAGTGTAATGTTTAAGTCACCCACCATCATCCATGCTTTCTTTGGGTATCTCTCTCTTATTGAGCGAAGTTCTTCCCACGGATTTGTTCGCAAACCTGATATGTTGGCTCATATGTTTGCGCCACATGGAAAACAACAGACAAAACTAAACGGCATTTAACCTCCTCGCCGCCGACACACAACTGATGTTCCACGCAATCAGAAAACCACTGGCACTTCCAACCACATTTAAAGTTCTGAAATCTGTCAAAGAGGCACTCCAGCTGACCGTCACAAAAGTTCCGATCATTCAGAAATCTGTCTCCTGGAGGAGAAACACATCTCCGCACCAACAACCTAGGAAAGACTCCGAAGATCTTTTCTCTAGGTCCCCGATCCCCCTCACATTCCAATGAACAACTTTCACTTCAAACAATTATTAAAACTAGAGACCCATTCAACCATACCTCTAAACTCACTAACTTCTTCGACACCTTTCCCAACATGCAGGATTCAGACTCCAAACCCCCATTATGTTCAAGATCCATCAAAACCAAGCTAAAGCGACGCGAGCCCCTTTCATCTTCAGTATTTGGTAGTACACCTTCATGGGGTTGCCATTCTCGTTGATCACCTTCTGAGAGGAAGACAATTGCTTCAAGCCATGCATCTATCTTCGTTCTCCTATTTCCTGCTAATCCCGTACCATCGACAGCTTTGTCAGCACTAGCGATTCTACTTAGAGTACCTCAAGTGGAAGGAGAGGCAACTTGCAACTTGGAGACAACCAAGGTTCCATTGCACGACGCCGTTTCCAGGGGGATGATATGTCCATCAACGCATTAGATAGGTTTTCCGGACCCAATTAAATGAGTTGGAGCTCACACCTACTAAGGGGTCTCCGAGTTCTGATACCAAAGCATGGTTAGGTCTAGCAAATGGGTTAAACATTTAACCAAGCTCTCCATCATAACTAGATCCCCATCTCGCCTCAGATCTGATATCACTAAGTCCCATCTCCACTCACCTAAGGTGTGGTAGTACGAAGCCCTAATTGCACTTCGATTCAATAGATCTCCCGATTAGTTTCGTCATGATTCCACTCATAACGCTTCCTTCGAACTCGCGTCAGGTCCACAATCTTTGCCCACCAAACTCGCACAACTAGAAGTGGTAATCGCCAAAGCCTCTCCGCCATTGGGACCCGTCGAAACAACCACTTCCAACCCCTCAACATCAACTCATCTGACCATGGAACCGCACACCACCTCACAACCACCGAAAAAGGTCTCACCGCAAGAGCCAATGATGATGTAATCTCCACTAGCGATTCATGCTTTGAAGGCATCGATGAGCACTTCATACTCTTATGCTAGCACTCCTGCGATGGAGGAGGGGGTTTTGCCATTAGAAAGCACCTCCATAACCTCCTCCACTTCAACAAGAGCAACATTCATGCACCTCGGATTGCTAGAGAGAAGAGGTACCCCTACGAAAGAATAGGAAGAGGAATTCGAATTCCCACCACAATCAGAATACCGATATGAAGAATAAATGAATGAACTTCAGGGAATCAATCCACCGTTCATTGAACTATTCCTCTTTCTTCTTCAAATCCTATATCTTATAAGAATCATATAACGGAACTAATCCACCGTGAACAATTCCACCCTAAGGGGCTCTCTCTCTTCATTAAGGAGGACAAGTACTCGATCAACGCTCCCGTGTCTGGAAGAGGTCAGTGATGCCGCTGAAAAATGGAGTTCGACCACAGGCCTAAACTAGGCATTAGACGGGGCAATCAAAATATAGACTGACCTGGCAACTACATCGTATGGCGACACTTGGACCTCTCCCCGTCCGACCAACACGGTCTTCTTCAAGAAATGCACATCTTCGACGCAACGTCATTCAACAAGATGTGGGCCTCCTGGCTTGACAAACCCCTTACACAAGCGAAGTGATCTGCAAGTGAAGTCACATCGCCGATGAAGCCCTTCTCTAAGGTCTTCAGAACCGCCTCTTCAACCGCATCAAGATCACTCTGCCAAGTACTGTAGATCCTACCGGGAACAAATTATATGCATCCGAATCTTGCACTGGATTGAAGGAAACTCCTACAAAATCCACACGGGAAATCCCTTCGACAACATCGGCGAATGATCTAGCTGCTACTACCCTTGACGTCTTTGCCATGAATTTTACAGGCTCCTCCATGCTCGAAACTTGGTTACAAGCGCGCGACCTCCACACATGTTGATGGTGATACTCTTTCCTATGATGCCCCTCTTTCCCACACCTTAAGAAATGCGACACCAGTCAGATGTGTGATGCAGCGTGACCCCAAATTATAGGGCCACATTTATTTAATTAATTAGCAGTCAATTTTATTTACGTTTTTCGTGGTCGTAATGGTCTAATTAAATAATTGAGATCGCATGTGATCTCAACGTTTATTTCGTAGATTTTAATTGTAATTGTTAGTCAATTAATTAGTTAGAGTCTAATTAGAGTAATTAGAGGTCAATTTGAATTTGTTAGAGTCCAATTAGGATAAGTCGATTGTCAATTTAATTTAGTTTACTATTTTTGTAAACCCCTCTCTCCTATATAAAGAGAGGGTAGCCCATTGTTTTTAGGCAGTCAAGTATTATGAAAAATTGAGTTTATCTCATTATCTCTCTCCCTTCTCTCTCTTCCTCCACGCGATCTCCACGGTTCCCCTCTTCCAACCCCTCATTACCGACGAGTTCTTCTCCTCAACCCCTCCGATTTCTTCTTCTCAACCCCTCTCTTTCTTCTACCAAATATCCACTATCAACAAAAAACTATTATTTATCGTCGACGCCGATTTCAATCCGCATCATTTGGTATCAGAGCATGGATATTGAGTCGTTCCTACGATTCAACGATCCCGTGGCATATTGGCGTCTCAAGCTTGATCTCAATCGCATATCTTATGGGCCGCATGCGCGTTCGCGTCAACGGAAGTACAAAAAACGTCTTACGGCATCCCTGAAGGTTCAAGCATGGCTGGACGCGCTAACCGACGAAGAAAACATCGTCGAACAAGACGAATCGGCCGCTGTCCAGGAACGTCCAGATCTGAATCCGTCGTCGGAATCAACTCCGCCGGCCCCTCCGACCATCCCGGCGCCACCCCAGCCTTCCCAGGTACCTCTCCCGCCCTCCCCTCCGACAGCCCCCAGGCCCCCAGCGGCTGCCCTAGCCCCGCAACCCCTTCCCGAACTCTCCCCCAGTCCCGCATCGCCTGCGGCTCACCCCCAGCCCCACCCCGCCGCCTTCCCTCTTTCTCTTCCCCTCCCTCTCGAAATCCCTCCCTCTCCCCCGATTCTTCTTCCCATTCCGTGCACCTCCTCCCAAATCCCAACTCTTCCTCTCGCCGCCTTCTCCCAACATCTCTCTTTCCCCATGCCATCGTTCGCCTTCCCCTCCCTTCTTCCCCGCAGCGCGCGCCCTCAACCTGCGCATCCCGCCCCTCTCTCCATCGCCAACTGCGCCCCCGCCTCCCCGCAGAGCAGCTCCGACCCGATGCCATCGCCCCACCGCCCCAGGCCTGCGCGCCTCCTGCGCGAGGCTTCGACCGGCTCCCGCCACCCCCCGGTGCCGTACCTCCTGCGCAAAGCCCTCGCCAGCCACCGCCGCATCAGGCGGCGATATATGCACGAGAAATCCGAGCGTGCCCTAACGGGCACTCCGAAGATGGCGCCTCGTGAGTCCCACAGAATGTGGGATTGGATATTGAATTGGAAAAATTGCGAAAAAAATTCCATGAAGCTCCTATTTACAGAACAGTCCAAAGTGATAAGAAGGTAAGGAAATTTGAAGGGGTACGAAAATTGCAGAGATGACCCCAATTGGAAAAACTACAAACGTAACGCGGAAAATGATCGCATTAGGGGAAATTGAAGCCCCAATTCAAGGATGATTTCTCCAACAAACCACCTACATTACGCAATTCGTCAGGAGCCGAATTTTTAAAGCGGTGGAGAGTTGATGCAGCGTGACCCCAAATTATAGGGCCACATTTATTTAATTAATTAGTAGTCAATTTTATTTACGTTCTTCGTGGTCTTAATGGTCTAATTAAATAATTGAGATCGCATGTGATCTCAACGTTTATTTCGTAGATTTTAATTGTAATTGTTGGTCAATTAATTAGTTAGAGTCTAGTTAGAGTAATTAGAGGTCATTTTGAATTTGTTAGAGTCCAATTAGGATAAGTCGGTTGTCAATTTAATTTAGTTTACTATTTTTGTAGACCCCTCTCTCCTATATAAAGAGAGGGTAGCCCATTGTTTTTAGGCAGTCAAGTATTATGAAAAATTGAGTTTATGTCATTATCTCTCTCCCTTCTCTCTCTTCCTCCACGCGATCTCCGCGGTTCTCCTCTTCCAACCCCTCGTTACCGACGAGTTCTTCTCCTCAACCCCTCCGATTTCTTCTTCTCAACCCCTCTCTTTCTTCTACCAAATATCCACTATCAACAAAAAACTATTATTTATCATCGACGCCGATTTCAATCCGCATCAATGTGCATCCGAACTCCAACGCGACAACGTTTCCTGCACACCGTGATCAAACCATCACCATCTACCCCCTCGGCTCTTTTATTAGTGGCCCTTTCTCTTAACTCCCCCCCTCCAACTTCCAATAGGACACGACTAGGAAGAAGACCTCATGGCCAGTCGAAACCCGGAACCCAACCCCCTCCCTCACCTGCAAACTTCTTCCAAGCACCCTCTTTCGCATCTCATTGGCTTCTCACACCATCATTATATTCATAATAATTCTTTGGGGGAATAATGAGGCTAACAACTTGACCGCCTTGAGGCTACACCTCACCTCGATTCGTGGGAAATCGTCTCGACCCATCTTTCATTTTTAGAACATTGGCTACGTGTTAACCATCAGAAATTGAGAAGAGTGCGAGTTATGACAGGTGCTAGACGAGCCAGGCTTTTTCTTTCATGGAACTAATGAGGAATGCAAGAAGTAGGTGTGGTAGAGTGGCAAAAGATGTGGATCACCGTTTTTTTAGTGCTCTAGATCAATAGAATCGTGGCGAAATGCGGACCTTCCTGGCGTCCAATGGAGTGATAAAGACCTTTTGGACTTCGATTTGTTGAGATTGGGCAGGATCAATGGAAGGGAGAATAAAGGTTTGCGTACATGTCTGGGCTATATGGATAGCCAAAAGCATCGTTTTTTTAGTGAAGGAGATTTTATTACGAGAACGTACTTGGGCATGCCAAAGTCTTGTTTGGAATTCGACGCTTGTAATTACTTTATAAATTTTATATATCTTTTGGATGGGTCTTTAATGAAGGTCCATCCAACTGTTATTCAAAAAAGGAAATTGAGCTTTATACCTTTTCTTATGGACAAGTACACTACCCGAAGATAAGGGTGTCTATCGAGCTCAATGAGTAGAGTTGACCGTAACTCAGGCTCGAACTTGATAGGAAAATCAATACTAGAGCTTATGCTCGATAAGGTTCGAGCCTTGGATCACCGGCTCGAGGTTGAACTCATCGAGTTTGAGATGGCTCACGATCCTTTGTTCCATTTTGTAAATGAAAATATGTAATATGCAACATTGGTTTTTTTACTCTTTTCTGTAGCTTTTTGTGCAGATGAGCAAAAAGTTAACCTCTATGTCGAACTCAATGTGCATCAACTTTGAATCTTACACATGCAGAATTTGAATCCATTATGTCATTACTTTGTTCCATTGTGGAATTGCAAGCTACAGTAACACTACCATACAAAGACAATGAACCCAAACCAAAGGGGGTCTCATAACAAGTAACATTACCATACAAATACAATGGACCCAAGCCCGTCTCATAACAACACAGATTCCCTACACACAAAACTATCCTTTCTTTACTTGCACACCTTCTTTGGCACTAAACTGAAACATTCAATTGTCTTCATTCTTGGAAAGTAATTAAAATAAAAAAACAAAGGCACATCTACCATTTTTCTAAACATACAGAGGCAACAAAACAACTTCTACATGACTACATCCATGCTTCTCCTAAACAATCCATAATGCAACCAAGCACAAACAAAAGAGATTAATAAAAGTTGGCTTTCCATGTCTACCAAAAATCATGTACAAACCTAGGAAAAATAATCAAACAACACTCCCAACATGTCATGCACTTTAGAAAGTAACTGGTTTCCTATTAAATACAAAACAACTACATATCATTCAAGATCGCATCCAAAGCAATTGCAGGCTTTATGAGTATCCAAATTGAGCGAGCATAAACCAAAAGGTCCAAAATGCTCGTTGGGTATGTTGTAATTATAGGTGGTCGTGTCATATCCGATGCTAGGAGTTCACTGGCGACCATTACAATGGAGGCTATACTTTGTTGTGAGGACTGGATAAAGCAAGAGTTCAAAGATGAATACTTGGCATTGGTAGGAGTTCATTTATTGGCTAATAAATTCTTCTTTTGGTTTGCATCTTTAACTTGACGTTTACTTATATTTTTGTAGAGTGATCTTACCATTATAGAAAATTACATAGAGATCGCCTACTCGACTGTAGTTGCTGAAAGAGATTTGTGAAGGTGAAGATTATAAATTTTCTTTTGGATTTAGTTTCTTTGATTTTATAGATTTTTAATGAAGTAAATTACTCTTGATTCTTTGACTTTTAGATTTTTGCTTTGTGCTATTACTACGGAGGGGACCTTGTCTTTCCATTGTTGCTAACATGGCCTCAAATTTCAGCGAAATTCGGTCGAATTTCTGTCGAATATCGATATCCAGTCGAAATCGAAATTCGACCGAAATGACCGAAATATGGGGGTCCTAGTACAAAAAATGACCGAAATGACCGAAATTTCGGTCGAAATTCCACCGAAATTCCATCGAAATTCTGTTTTGGTCGATACCGAAATGGTGACCGAAACCGACATTTAAGGCCTTGGTTGCTAATTGATGTGCCATTAATTACAAGTCACCAGAGCAAAGACACAATGCTAAGTAGCTCCTCCTCGAACGCTGCCTAGCCGACCGTAGCGAGCCCCAAAAGGTGTCGAAGGACCTCACACATAGCCAATCAAAGCCGATATCATCCCAAAGCACTGCTGTGCGAGAGCAGGTGAAGAAGAGATGGTCCACAGATCCAATTCCAGTTTCGCATATAGGGCATCTGTCAGAAACCGAACCGAAGAATCTAGCACATCGATCCCTCGTCATCAAACGCTTAGGTCTAAGAAGCCAGAGGAAGAAGCCGATCCTCTCGGGGATCCGAAGACCCCAAACAAATCTGCAATCCTCAATTAGATCATCAGAGCACGCAGGAGGCGGTCTGCCAATTGCCCCGTACGCCTTCCTGACGGAGAAAGAGCACCCCCTCCAAACACAGTGGTCCCTACCCCCCACAGGGCCCTCATAACAACCTTTTTTAAAATACAACTCAAGTTCTGACATCGAACTATCAATTGCATTCTTGCTTTTATTCAAGGATAATAGAAATTATTGATGCTTATCATACCCACTTGGCTTGCATTTGAAGTCTTGTCTCTTACACTAGGTTGGGACCCACCTTTTGATTTGAGTGTCAAATGCATTCTTTCATAGCATTTAAAGACAGAATTATATGAATCCACTATTTTTTGAATTTGAACTTCAGAATCTATACCTTTATACAACATTGGAATGATATGCTCCAATTGCATCTTCTTTCCTCGTGGGTCCAATATCACAGCAGTACATATCAATGTCACAGCATTACATTCTCCCCAATAAGTGTTGAAATTGGTGCGCATATCTCCTAGCATCGATGGTATTGGAAAGAGCTCACTCTATGCATCTGTCAATGTATTATTAACATTTGCAATATGAAACAAAAAAATGTTGGAAGTGGGATATTTAAACCCTGAAAAAACTTGAGTAGCATCATAGAAAACCTCTAAAAGATCACAAATGTTCGATGCATCCAACCACTCGATGGGTTCTGGCAAATGATTATATGAAGAATCCCATACTGACAACGCTTGAATTCCAACGAGTTGGACAATCCAAAACCAAACCCTTTCCCTTTGTATTCAAATGTTAATCTTATATAATATGCTGAAATTTTCGAAGTCTAGAAGGTGAATACTTAAGAAATTTGGCGCTAACTTTCAATGATTCCTTTTATCCTTCGCAATCCGTCCTGAACAACTAGATTCAATATGTGAGTAGCACAACGAGCATGAAACAATGATCCCTCACTTATCAAAGAACCACACCCCGATAAAAGATTCTTTAATTTTCTAACAAGAACATTGTTAGCGCTGCAATTATCTATAGTTATTTTTTTAGAGTAAAAAAGGGGGTAACACGTTATCGTGTCCGCCCAAAGTTTTATTAAAGGAAAAGTAGAAAGAAACTTACATAAGCCAGGATTCAACAAGGAGCCCGGTATGCATGATTACATTTTCAAGATAAAACTATTAGTTGGAAAATAAGACCCCATTTCTAGTTAAACAAATTGTCCAAACAAGGGCCGGCGGAAAAAGAATCTCCTGACGTGAGTTATCCTTTGCCTCCACAAGCGTGCTCCAGAACTCCTCCAAGCATTGAGTGTTGAGCCATCTTGGACCAAAGTCAACCCAGAGTTGGGACGAAATCAGGCAGAGGAAAAAGATGCGGTCAATAGGTTCCACCTGCCTCAAGCAGAGCAGACAAGTATTGGATATATCAGGGAAGAGCCTCGCACAACGATCTCTCGTCATAATTCTCTTTCTCCTCAAAAGCCAAAGGAAGAAGCTGACTTTTTCCGGCAACTTTAGCTTCCAAACAAGGCTGTAATCTCTACTGATGACATCCGTCCTTGAGGCCAGTCGCCTGCAGATTGCCCCATAGGCCTTCCTAACAGAGAAAGAGTTGCCTTTCCAGACCCAATGATCACGACCTTCAGAAGGCCTACCGAGCTGCCGAAGCGACTCCAGAAGTTGGAGGAATTCTTCCATACGCTGATCCGAAAAGTTAGTAGAGAAAGAGGGCATCCAGTTACCATGCTCCCAGCAGTCAGCAACACTGCCACCGCGGTCAGCCGCAAGAGCAAAAAGGCGAGGGAATCTGGCAGTGAAAGATCCATTCTCGGACCGGTTATCCATCCAAAATGCAAAGGAGCGCCCATCCCCAAGAATCTGCCTAAAACACTCCCAAAAGAAGGGCAACACGGAAACAATCCCTTCCAGAACGACGAGTAGTGTGTGCCAGAGGGCTGGACCAGATGATCAGGATGACTAATGTCATAAAATGCACCGCAACACTCTATAGTAAAGGTCCTCGCACTACGCCCATAGCCTACCCACCCACTTCAACAACAATGCCCTGTTCATGGTTTCCATGTTCTTGACACCAAGCCCACCGTCCGATTTCGGCTGCGTCACCGTCTCCCAGTTCACCAGGTGGATCCCGCCACCCTCATGGCCCGACCTACTCCAAAGGAAGCGACACATCAACTTGTCCATCCGCTTACGGATGATGACGGGCATGACACTGGTAGACATAAAGAATACAGAGATAGCGCCAAGAATTGCCTTCAGCAGCACCAAGCAACCTCCCCTCGACAGAATAGCTGCCTTCCAACTAGAGAGCTTCCTTTCCATCTTCTCCACAACCGGCAACCAGTCTGACAACCTGATTCTGCCATCGACAAGAGGAAGGCCCAAGTAACGAAGAGGGAGAGAGCCGCACGCAGTGCTTAAATCCTCGCCGCAAAGGAGGGCCTTCTCTGCTGACAAACTAAGAGGTACCAAGGTAGGCTTGCTACGATCAAGGACCAAACCGGACATTTCACTAAGAATCTCGAGGGTGGCTGCCATTCCCTTAGCCTTGCGCCTGCCCCCTTCGATGAAAAAGATTGTATCATCCGCATACTGCAACATAGGAATAGAGATGGCTTCAATGGAAAATCCAGCCGAGAGCTTGGACGCCACCACCCGCTCCACCATGCATGCCAGAACATCAGTCGCTACCACAAAAAGCAAAGGGGCAAGAGGGCAACCTTGCTCCACCCCCCTCTGTGGCTGGAAGAAACCACCCTCCGGGCGCTCGCTAATTAAAGTAGAGTATGAGGCCATAGTAACACAACACATTATCCACGTAATCCAAGGCCCAGGGAAGCCACGTCTGTGCAGTGCTGCCTAGAGAAAACACCAGTCCACAGTATCATACGCCTTTCAGAAATCCACCTTCTTATACTCATCACTTTATTGTCGAGAGACCATTCTTGTAAGATTTTGTAAATAAAATGAGCAAGTCTTTCCCCTGTATGCGGAGGGGCCATCTCTCTAAATGCAACTATATGCTTTTGCATTTTCCAAGAGTCATCAATATAATGATTAATCAAACACAAGCCTTGTTTTAGTTTGACGTCCACGTGTCGGAAGTAAGACTCAATTTTATGTAATCAACTCTTCAATTCTTTCTTCTTTTCAAATATTTTCAAACATTCCACTCTAGCTACATGAAAAGGGTTCGTATTGATGATTTGCATAACACACTACCCTTTTAAAGCTATATCTGTCAACAATGGAGAATGGCAACTCCACATCTATAATTAACTCAATTATCATCTTCCTAAAATGTAGAGGGTCAAAGTTTTGAATAGAAAATGACGTATCACCAACGGCATCTTTTGCTATTTGCAAAGTTCGTTGGCCATTTCCTTTCCTTTTCTTTGGGCATCTTTCACTTAAGTGTCTAAGAAGAGTGGTAGTGGGGCCACCATTAACATCAACAAAAAGTTTACCGCAATGTATGCATTTTGACTTGGTAACACCTTTGTCTTCAACCTCTATCACTTCTTTCCAAACTTCAGATCTTTTTTTCTTTTCTTGTTATCCTTAGTGGGTCTCGGTTCATCATTTTCACCAATAGATGATTGAACATCTTCCACATTCTCAGGAATATCATTTGATTGTTGAACATCCGTATTTCCCAATTGATAATTAATCATCTCTATAAATTACCAAAAAATATAATATTACCATAAACATGAACAAATACAAAATGACATCACAATACTGAATTTGCACATAACGAACCTGAATGCAGGGTGGCGTTGGCACTATAGGTAAAGTGTTGGACAATACTTCATGGTTGAAGAACTCCATCGGTCCTACAAACTATTGTACAATTACATCTATACTCTATACAACAACAATCACAAGCAAATCATGAAACCATATAACAAACTGAAAATGATAAAAGAAATGAAAGGATAGCAAATCTTTACATAACATAATCATGTGGCATTCGTAGAACATTTGTTTCTCTATTCTGACTTGGTAATTACCAATACAGAGCACTGAATTAAAAGTCAAGACATAAGGTTAAATTTATGATTTACTCAATCATAAAATAGTTCCAAACCACATTTAGACAGTTTTTACTCTGTGAAAAGAGGAGAGACTTCAGTTGAGATATATGTTAAAAAGTTGAAACCACATGCAGAGATTAATGGACAGATTCAACATACTGTAACTGTTCAAACCACATAGATACCGCATGCAGAGATTAAACCACTGGATCAAATTCAAAATTAAAAACAAGAGAAGAAACATGCCTTGGATGGATAGAATTTTGACTTGAGAATGGTATCACGACTGCACGAGGTTCAACGTTCACGACACGATCAAGATTCTAGGGCCCAAAGATCAACTTTGGACAGAGAGGGAGGTGAAGGGGGAAAGGGCGGAGCCTCACCTCCGTCGTTGGGCGCACGAGTGGAGCCGAAGAAGGAAGAGCTCACAAAGGGGGAGAGGGTCGCATCAGCCGTCAGGCGCACGAGCGGAGTCGGAGAGGGAGGAGCTTGCGAAGGGGGAGAGATCGGAGAGGGAGACTGGTGGCGGTTCTGGAGGAGGAGCGAAGAGGAGGTGCAAAGGCGACTGGCGAGTTGTAGTTAGGTTTAGGGTTGGAGAGGAGAGGAGGGCGAGTGGGAAAATTGTCGAATTGGATTTAGGAATTTATCAATTTGAGATGGGATTGGTCGATTGGGCGCTATAGCCGGTGTTGGTACCCGTGCCCTTGTGTTGTGCGATTTTGACTTGTGCCTTTGCTTTATTACCCAACGAGTTATCGAGTCGAGTTCCGGAGCTGAACACCTCCCAACTCAAGCTCGACTCGATAAGCTTAACGAGCTAGAAATGTAACTCGAACTCGGTCTCGTTATGCTTTCGAGTTGGGCTCACGAGATCTTAACAAGTGGAGCTCAACGAGCCCGAGCTTTCCTGATAGCCCTACCCAGAGATGTTCATTGATTTTATCCATCTCAAGCACGAGCTTGTCCGATAGACTTTGGGCATTCCTTTAGTCGTTTTGGGGACTAAATATGTAGAGTGGGCATTGTTATTGGAGAGGAGCATTGATTGGAGAGATGGGCTTTTCAAGGTGTGCTCCAGGGGCAGTAATTTTTCGCCATTGTTATCTACACCAATCTCCGATAGAGGATAAGATGAGAGAAAATCGTTTAAGATGGTTTGACCATTTGCAAAGGAGGTAGGCTGATGCACCAATTAGAAGATACAAGTTTTGTGATGTTGAACCGGCTAAGAGAGGGCGAGGAAGGTTCAATAAGTATTGGAATGAGACTATCCGAAAGGATCTTAGTTTTTTGGATCTAAACCCGAGAATGACTCAAGATATATCTGAGTGGAGGCAAAGAATCCATGTAGCCGAGCATACTTAATGTGGAAAGGCTTTGTTGTTGATGTTATCTACACCAATCTACTTTTCTCAGCCTTTCTGATCCCTATGAGTGTTGTTAGGAGGATGGACGTGACACAAGTTCCTTATGATGGGGAATTTTGTGATTTGGCTGGGGTATGCCTTTATGAAATGAGATGAGGTCTAGTGATGGATGACAGAATAAGGGTTTTGGCCTGAAGAACTTGATGATGTAATTCTTCTCTTAAAGTGGGTGCTGCCATTGCTTGGGAATAGGGTATATTCTATGAAAAATGTTATTTTTGTTTATTGTGGTCGAACTCTGGACTTGGAGGAACGTGTAGAGTTTTGCCCTTGACATTTTTAGTTTATGAAGGACATGGTTAAATTGTATCACTTTATGAAGACTAAGATGGGGAAGGGGGCCCATGTTTGGTTATGATTGAACAAGTGGTTGGGCCTTGACAGACCGAGGGAGGTCTTCACCATATTGACTGATCTTGTAACTCATCCAGGATTTTGTCCTGACTGTCTAGCAGGTACATGTGGCAAGGTAGGAAATATTGATATCGTATCGGGCCCGGAAAAGGATATATCGGGATATATCCTCGATATATCGACGATATCAGTGAAAATGTCGGAAATGGCTCAAAAAAACTATTTTTGTCATTTTTTCAGAAATTAAGATCATCCAAGATATTAAAACAACACATAACCTACAAATACACATTTATATCACACATATCAGTCATTTATACCCCCCATATATCGCACATATCGATCATATCGAACATACCATTGTTAATGTTGATTGCCGACTTATAGATAATAGAAATGGATTTAATCCAAATTCTTATAACACTAAAATTAAATAACTTACACATACACTTAGATAACACATATAGATCATCTATGTCCCTTATATCGCACATATCGATCATATCGAATATATCGTTGTTAATGTTGATTTGTTGTTAATAAACATTCGAATTGGAATCAAAGTAGCTAAGTTAAGCACACTTAGAACACATATTTTGTTCATGAAAGACATTAAATGGCATTGAGATGAGTCATTTGATTCAAAAATGTACATGATGATTAATGAGGACAATGTTTCTTTGGTATAAAGATCTATCTATTCATAGAAATAAATGAAAAAATGTAAATTAATGCAGTATTGTAAAAGAGATTACCTAATCATGATGGGTTTAGAACCAAGAGTTTCGTGGAGAGCAAAGTAGGAAATATCGATATCGATATCATATCGGTCTGCCTGGTTGAAAATGGCGTAAAAAGTATTTTTTTTCACGAATTAAGATCATCCTAGTTATTAAAACAATACATATTCTGGACTTGTGATTCTAACTTGATCAGTATTAGACTAGTTCTCAATCTCTATTGCCAAAGAGAGCGAAGTCCATCGATTGAAGAACCGTCTTATGCACCCCCTGTAGCACCATACCCTACCAGATGGGGGTCTCGCTGATAAGTAGTGAAATCAAGCTTACAAGGGTAATATCATTGATCTATCTATCTATCTATATATAGATATCGGCGATATCGGTCGATATCCGAGAAATTTTATAGTGAAAATGTTGGAAGAAAAGGGAGAGATGTTTATTCCTGTAACCCTAGGCTCTCTTATATATGGGGGAGATCTATGGGTAAATTACATGAGATAGACATAAAGAAATAAAATAACTGGAAAGATACATAGGAATGTATAAATATCTCAACACTCCCCCTCAAGATGGAGCATAGATGCCAATCATACTCAGCTTGGACGAACACTTCTGAAATGGCCTCCTGAGTAATGCCTTGGTAAAGATATCTACTGTTTGCTCTCCTGAACTAACATGAGAAGTAGAAATTAGACCCTTCTGAATCATATCTCTAGTATAATGACAGTCTACCTCAATATGTTTCGTTCTCTCATGGAATGCGGGGTTGTTGGCAATAAACAGAGTAACCTGATTGTCACATTGGAAGTGCATGGGAAGTGACACCTCTATAGTCGGGTCAGTAAGAACATATGTTGTGACCCACATCATCTCCATGGTAGCTTGTGCCATAGCCTTGTATTCTGATTCAAGACTCGATCTGGCAATGACAGTCTGCTTCTTCCTCTTCCATGAAATCAGGAAATTCCCTATAAATACAGCAAATCCTGAGGTAGACTTTCTATCCTTTGGACATCCAGCATAATCTGCATCTGCACATGCTGTAACTGAGAGAGATGTGCCACTTCTGAAAAGAAGTCCCGTACCAGGTGAAGTCTTCAGGTATCTCAGAATTATATGGACTGCATCCATATGTGCCTGTCTGGCTTGCTCCATAAACTGACTTACTTTGCTCACAACAAAGGATATGTTGGGCCTGGTGATGGTCACATATAGTAGCCTGCCAACAAGCTCCTTGTACCTCATCTTGTCGACCTCCTCAGTGTCATTATCATAGAGCTTCATGCTCGGGTCAATAGGAGTAGTGACATGTCTACAATCTGCCATGCCTGTCTTTGAAAGATCTATAACATACTTCCTCTGGGTCATCACAAGACCTCGTTGGTTCCTTGCAAACTCCAATCCAAGGAAGTAACGTAGATGTCCAAGATCCTTGGTCACAAACTGCTGACCTAGGAAGTCCTTGACACCCTGAATGCCCTGCTTGTCATCTCCTGTAACAATAATGTCATCAACGCACACAAGAATGACAATAGTACCTCTCCGGGGCTTCTGCACAAACAAGGAGTGATTGGCGGTCGATCGCACAAACCCCTGTTGCTCTATCAAGTCCGAGAGCTTCTGGAACCATGCTCTTGAACTTTGCTTAAGGCCATAAATAGCCTTGTGTAGCCTGCACACCTTCTGACACCCCCTCAACAGCAAACCCATGTGGCTGCTGCATGTAGACCTCCTCCTGTAGATCACCATAAAGGAATGCATTCTTCACATCAAGTTGATACAGGGGCCAATCTCGTGTCACAAAAACTGAAAGAAGAATACGCAGAGTAGAATGCCTGGCCACTGAGAGAAAGTATCCTGATAGTCCACCCCATATGTCTGAGTGAACCCACATGCCACAAGTCTCGCCTTATAGCGATCCACACTACCATTGTTACAATGTTTTATAGTGAACACCCATTGCATCCCACAACGGATGCGTCAACTGGAGCAGAAACCAGACTCCACGTACCTCATGACTGTAGCGCAACCATCTCCTTCATAGCCAAGCGCCATCGACTATTCTTCAATGCATCCCTTCATAATTCCGTGGAATTTCCATAATAGAGCTGCTACAAATTTCTGAAAATTCCCTGTTAGACGATGAAAGGAGACCTGAGAAGCCAGGGGGTAGGAACCACAAGATCGCTTCTGCTTTCAAACTGCAACAGGAATATCCAGGTCAGAAGGAACATCCTCCATCTGTATGCTAATTTCCTGCAATGGTTCCTGCACAGATGCATCTCCAGACCCATCGTTAGAAGCTATGTTATCAAAACAAACCTGATGGGCGATGAACATGAGTAGAAGCGGTCCGACGAGTGTGGAACTTAGGTAGAGATGGAATAGGTGGTGCATGTGACTTGGTAGTAGGAGGGGGTGGCGGAGGAGGCAGAGATGGTGGTGGTGGTGGAGGTGGAGGAGTTGGTGGAGGTGGTACAACAGGAACGGGAGGAGGTGGCATGTAAACTTCACCATCTGAGATCGATGAAGCCAACCTATCACCTGTAGGAGAGAAGTACATCACAGACTCAAAAAATGTGACATCAACACTGATATAGTATTTTCTGCGTAAAGGATCATAACACTGATATCCCTTCCGAGTCCTGTAGTATCCAACAAGCACACATTTGACAGCTCTAGGAGCGAGCTTGTCAAGACCAGGAGTCAACTGGTGAACAAAAGCAACATATCCAAACACACAAGGAGTGAGTGAGAATAATTCCTTCTCAGGAAAAGCTATGGAGAAAGGAATTTTCTCACCCTAGTCAGATGACGGCATACGATTCACCAAATAACATGTTGTGAGAACTGCATCACCCCAAAACGAATGTGGTGCACGACTCTGAATGAGAAGAGTCCGAGTAACATCAAGAAGATGACAATGCTTTCTCTCAGCAATACCATTTTACTGAGGTGTAAGGAAAATATGTTTGATGAATAATTCCTCTAGATGAGAAAATGAGATAGATCACGAGTACAAAATTCCAACGCATTATCAGTTCACGCAAACTTCACAAAGGTAGAGAAAACATTTTGCACTTCAGTAATAAAGGTTTGGGATATTTACACCCACAACCCTGAGTAGTTTCATAATTACCCCAGGAACCCTCGCTAATCACGAATTACACTGAAGACCCTGAATAATGCTTAACCTTTACATGGCATAACCCTGTGTCAAGTTCCGTCTTAGTTCTCCGTTAACTCTAACGGAAAAAGTTATATGTTGACAATTTTACCCTTCAAAATACATCTTATTTATAATATGATGCCATTTTGTAGATCAAAATATATTTTATATTTTACACCCTTTAAATTTTCATTATTTACAAATAAGGTCCTCCCTCCTCCTTCCCTGTATGATCCTTCCACCCACCTCCTACCACCTCCTCCTCCCCTACCGACCACCTCCTCCGCCCCTTCCTCATCCCTCCCCTACCTGGAAGCTCTCCTTCGAAGAACTCCTCCCACCCCCTCTACACCCCCCGATCGACGCCTCCCCTGCCCCTCCCAGTCGGCAAGGGACCCCACCTTTGGCTGCAACCACCCTCGCAAGTCCGTAAGAGCCCCCCCATCTCCGCCTTGAAGCCCCAGGGCCAGAGCCGCCCGCACACCCCCTCCCCGGTTCTCCGCCTGCACCACCCCCCACCCCCAAGGTCCACCATGTCCCATTCCAATTGCGGGCTACCCCCGTCCCCCGCCCCTCCCCGCACGTCTCCGGAGCCCCAAGGTCGCCACCTGCCAGGTCCCCTCCCAGCTGCAGGCCCGTGTCTCCGGAACCCTGAGGTCGCCCCCGCCTGCCAGGTCCCCTCCCAGCCGCGGACGCCCCCCCCCCCCCCCCCCCACCCACCCTCCACCCCCCGCCCGCTAGGTGCCCTCCTAGCTGTGCCGGAGCCGCAAGGTCGCCCCCCTCCCAGTTGCGGGCTACCCCCGTCCCCCCCGCATCTCCGAAGACCCAAGGTCGCCGCCCGCCATGTTCCCTCCCAGCTGCGGGCTCTCCCGTCTCCGGAGCCCAAGCTCCCCCCGCCCGCCAAACCCAAGCCCTGAGGTCGTCCCCCGCCCGCCAGGTCCCCTCCCAGCTACAGACTCGCATCTCCGGAGCCCTGAGGTCGCCCCCCGCCCGCCAGGTCCCCTCCCAGCTACGGCTGACCCCCCATCTCCGGAGCCCCAAGGTCGCCCCCCTCCCAGTTGCAGGCTACCCCCCACCCCCCGTCTCTGTAGACCCAAGATCGCCGCCCACCAGGTTCCCTCCCAGCTGCGGACTCCCCCCGTCTCCGGAGCCCAAGCTTCCTCCGCCCGCCAGGTCCCCTTCCAGATGCAGGCCCTCATCTCCGGAGCCCTGAGGTCGCCCCCCGCCGCCAGGTCCCCTCCCCACAGTTCGGAGCCCGCAAGTCCCGTCGTGAAAGATCTCACCGCCCGCAAATCCCGTCGTCACCCACCTTTCCTCTCCTTCTTTCCCTTTTTTTTTACTGATCACAACCGTTAGATTACTGAGTGGTTAGATTAACTCATCTATCTAGTTGAGTTAATGAAGCAAACTAACAGAAGGTCATATTTGTAAAACGGAGCAATTATTCAGGGTCTTTGCTGTAATTAGTGATTATCGAAGGTTCCTGGGGTAATTATGAAACTATTCAAGGTTATAGGTGTAAATATCCCTAAAGGTTTTGATCACATCCCCTACTTCAGATTTATTTTTCAAAAGAAACACCCATGACAATCGTGAAAAATCGTCCACAGCTATGAGATAAAATATGTGTCCCTGGTGATCAGGCACACGACTCGGACCCCAGATGTCAGATGAAATAACTAAAAAAGGGAGCTATTGCTCCGACTCTGACGACTAGGAAAGGCAGACCGATGATGCTTTCCCAATTGAAAAGCTTCGCACTGAAAGGAAGAACTAGGTGAAATCTGCAGCAGCATATGATACATCTTCTGAAGAGGAAGATGACCAAACCGGAGGTGCCAAGTGAACGGAGAGACTGATCCAGACAAATGAGAAGATATGCCTGCATATGGAGTTCGAACCAAATTGTAGAGACCATGCTCACGGCCACACCCAATCACTTTGCTCGTAAGAACGTTATGAAAAAAGAGAAGATGGATAAAAAATAGCTCGGCAGTGCAAATCCTTTGTAATCTGACTAATAGAAAGCAAATTTATAGAGAAACCTGGAGCATGTAGCACGTTCTGCGGACGCATCGAAGGCGTCAAAGTGATCTCCCCCTGTCCTGTGATCGGGGAATGAGTCCCATCCGCTATCACAACTGTTCTTTTTGGCGTAACCTGTCTATATGACATAAGCTGATGTCTGTCTCCACATAGATGATGTGTTGCACCAAAGTCCATAATCCACTCTGTAATGTCAGATCCATGTCATGATGTAAAAGCATAAGTACCTGAGGTGCTGGCTGTAGCAGAGGTACTGGCAAAAGCTGAGGCTGCCTTATCTGAATGATCTCCTGAGAATGGTGAAGCGGAAGGGGGTATAATATCCCTCAGTCTGGCTACGAGGTGATCAAACCTCTGATCTAGAGTAGAAGCAATATGAGACTCAATCTGCTCTGCAATGCGAGCTAAAGCCGGAAACCCATGCTTGGAATAGCATGTCTCCTCGGTATAACCTAGGCGGTGACAGAAAGTATAGGGCTGACGAGTGCGACCTCTACCACGAGGTCCGCGTCCATGGAAGGTAGAATGACCTCCTCTTCCTCGAGAGGCAACCATGGCTGAGGAAGTCTGACTAGAGGTTGTGGAAGAAATAGTAATCCTGTTGAGCCTGCGGAACGCTTCTTCCATGGAAGGAATAATGGCATCTGCTAGAATCTGAGAACGAGCAGCATCATATTCAGGGTCAAGGGCTGCGAGGAATACCCCTACCATGATAGCATTCCTATATGTCTTCTGCTGCTCCGGAGTTGTCGTTAGAGGCATGAAACTGTGAAGCTTCTCAAACATCCCACACAATGATGTACATAGTGAATGCAGGGGACGTCCGTTCTGCTTGATAGTTAATATGTCATGTTGGAGTTGGAGGATCTTCGTCTCGTTACTCGCTTGAGAATATGTTGCCGCGAGGATATCCCACATCACCTTAGCAGTAGGCGTAAAAGGAAATATCACGATATATCGGCGATATATCGCCGATATATCGATATCGAGATGAGACTGATATCGGTATCAATATGGCGATATGTCCTCCTTTTCAGGCATTCCTTCACAAAAGTGCGTCGATATGGGTGATATTTCGGTGATACATCACCGATATATCATCGAAATATCGTATCGAAACGATATCGATATCGATATGGCCTTCCATGGCAGTAAGCTGATGTAACACATCATTGGCGATCTCAATCATCAATGTTCCTGAAAGCCAAACTTCAGCATATGCGTCGTCCGCCTCCCATGAGGCGTTTGCTCCAGTCTTCTCCACCTACTCCTCCTCATTAAGAATATGTTTCTGACCATTTGACTTCATAAGGCTCATGAACTGCATAACCAAGAGCTCATAATTTGTCCCATCCATCTTGACAATAGGTGTTGGACCTCTGAAAGCGTCTGTGGCGGGTACATCTACTTTGTTCTTAGACATGATGCAGGAGGTAGAAGACTAGGGCTTGTGAAGACCAAAAAGTGAATGTCTACACAGACATAAATTTGAATGCATATGTAGACTTATGCACTCAAACCCATCAACGGACGAGAGAACCGACGCCGGCTTGCAGAGAATTACGCGTTGAATCAACATGCACGAGACTGCACATGCACTCTACACTCGGAGGTCACGCACGTGCAGGACTGTGCGCGAGGGCGCGCTGGGGCTGCGCACGACACAGGATCGCGCAGGGGCGCACGAGGGCGGTGCGGGGCCACACAACTGCGCTGGGGCCGGTGCCTGGGACTGCGCATGGTGCTGGGGCGGCGCGGGGCAGATGCGGGGGCGGTGTCGGGTCGATGCGAGGGTGCAGGGACGCAAGGCGGGCGCGCACAGGGCTGGAAGGTGGGGTCTAGGGTTTTTGGATACCCGAGCCCCGGTCTAGGACTGCCTCTCTGATACCCCATGTTGGAAGAAAAAGAAGAGATGTTTATTCCTGTAACCCTAGGCTCTCTTATATAGGGAAGAGACCTTTGGGTAAATTGCATAAGATAGACATAAAGAAATAAAATAACTGGAAAGATACATAGGAATGTAGAAATATCTAAATAGAAACCATTCAATTTCGAGCGATATGGCTCGATATGGTGATATGTTGCTGATATCTCGTGAGATATCGGTCAATATCCTGGAAAAGGATATCCATATGAATATCGGTACCCACATCTCGTCGATACCGATATATCGCAGATATTGCCGATTATGACAGGTGGAGGGATTTGGAAACCTTTGCTTTGACTTTTTCGGCTGCTCGATTTGCTGACTTGACCACCAGGTCCCTATTTTGTGAGATTGTGCCAACAGAGGGTGCTCGAGACTGTTGGAAAGGGGATGGTGGGAGAGATTTTGCTATGGTTGTATGAGTTTTCCTAGAAGGGGAGAAATTGTGGATCTGATTCTCCTTCGGATTGTACGTGCCTTTGGAAGATTAGGATCCCTATCAAGGTCAAGATTTTGTATTTGTTAATGAGAAGGGAATGGATCATTTCCGGGGTTTATATAAGGTTGGATCTTTGGCCGATGCCATGCACCTTGTGTACAGGAGCTATGAGGAGGATGCCATTCTTCAGGTGTCCTTTTATATGGAAGATTCTGAAAGATATGCGCTGGCTTGAGACCTCTTCACAGCCGGTCTTTGGGTGGACATTGAGTGAGGATTCTAGAAATGGGTTGACATTGTTTATGATCAGTGAGGATTCTAGAAATGCGATATAGTTTATGATGAGAGGCATGATCCCTTTAGATTGCTTGTTGTAGTTTGGAAAATCTGACTACGGAGAATGCAATGGTTTAATAGTCGCAAGTACTTATAGTGGAGAATGTCCTACACTCAATCTGTCATTACTGGAATAGAAGGGGATGCGAGATGCGATTGCTATTTATTGCGATGTCTGACCTTTTGTTGATTAAATGGAATTTATGGTCATCCTTCGGGTTTCAAAACAAAAAGCAGATAGAAAATTTGTTCAGGACATCAACTTTGATGCCACAATACGGTTAAGGAGGATTCTTTTTTATTTGAATATAAAATGATGGCCTCGATGATATTTCTTTTTTTTGACTGTATCTGGTTCCCGACTCCTGTCTTATTCTTGAGTCCAGAAGGTTCCTTTTTAAGTTCTTGGAATGCCAGCTAATTCTGGACTGTCATGAGGTGCTCTTAATTTAATATATCTTGATGTTTAAAAAATTTCCCTAGCTGTTAGTGACTTTTACCATGGTAATATACCGTGTTCAAATGTTGCTATTTTATCTAGCACTGAAATTGACTTGTCATATTGCAGAGGACTGAATTTTATGAGTATTCCAAAGTGCTCGGAAACTCTCAGTATGTCTTGCTACCTTTTCAGCCATATAAACTTATCTATGCCTACATGCTAGCTGAGGTGGGAAAAGTCTCCGATTCATTAAAGTAGGTGATGGTCTTTTCTGTTATTTGTCATGGTGGCTTGCATTGTTGTAGACATGATGATGATGATGATCACAGGTATTGCCAAGCAATATTGAAGGTGTTGAAAAACAGCAGTCGTGCCCCTGAAGCTGAAACATGGAAGCAGTTGGCATCATCGCTTGACGATCGGTTAAAAACTCATCTACAGGTACCTGTCGAATTGCTCTCGGCAGAACTATGATTAATACTGCGAAAGAAGTTAATATTCTGATATTCTCTTGCTACTTTCTGGTAGGGTGGATATGGATCGAACCTGGCTCCAGGAAAATTGGTAGGTAAACTATTCACCTCCATTGATAAATCCATCAGTCGAATGATGGGTTCGCCTCCACCATCCCTACCACCTGTGCCTCATAGTACCAAGCAGACCCATGGGAATGATAATTTTTACATACCTCCGAAAGTTTCCAGCAGTCGGTCAACAATGGCTATTTCGTCATTGATGCCTTCATCATCTGGGGAGAAGATAAATGAATGGACAGGTGAAAACAGGAGGATAATACACAATAGAAGTGTTTCTGAGCCTGATTTTGGTAGAAGCCCAAAACAGGTGAAAACTTTTTCAATGCATGTGAAGATGAAAGTGTCATTTTTTTACAAGAACATCCTAGATGTCTACTTATATTCTGATATTTGACTTTCAAATGCAAGTTTGGCAATTTTGTGATGTAGTTAACTTGTGATATGTCAATCCCCGTTAGAGGGCTTAAAAATTTGTCGAAGTCACAATTAGATAATGAGAGTACTGGTATTACTGCTCATCTGGCGTTTATGGCCAAATTTTCGACGTTTGAGAATAGTTTTTCGGGAAAAGAGGCTGATAGCCAATTAGATACATATTATGGTTGTTCCATGTGGTCTTGGACTTGCATATTTTATGTATAAGCATAATTTAAAGGTGGTATCTTTTTTTGCTTAATTTGGTTACAGAGTGGTTAGTCTAAAATAATTCGTCGTGCAAATAGGCAAATGAGTGTGCTTATGAATTACATATTTCCAATTTTACTTGATTTGTTCGCGCTCTCCTCTGTCATGACCTGCCCGAGAGCCTTGTCCGACTGTACACCGATACTCTGGGACTCCGGGGAGTCCCTGTCGCAGAGGGGTCTCTTTAGTTATGAGAAGAGCTGGTCGTTGGAGGAGAATTTTAGAGAGATGGTGGTTTCGCACTGGTCCAACGTGGAGGTGTCTGGGTCGGCTGCTTCTAAGTCTTTGCAGAAGCTGGTGTCCTTGCGCACGTGGCTGTGTTACTTCAAGAAGGAGTCCATAGCTGCCAGGTGCGCTACCAGGCTGGAAGCTGAGGAGATGGTTAGTAGACTTGATGCACAGGAGGATCTTAGGGAGCTCTTGGGGGATGAACTGGCCACTCGCTCGCTTGCTCAAAAAATAATCGCGGCTGAGGACCATAAGCACGTCATTGAATGGAGACAAAGGTCAAGAAATACCTGACTCAAGGAGGGGGACGCAAACACAGCTTTTTTCCATCGCATAGCTAGCGGGAGGCGTCGGTCAAATGCTTTGAGATCGATTACGGTGAATGGTGTGCGCATGGATGGTGACAGACAAATGGGGAAGGCGATTGTGGAACACTTTAGAGACTTCTCGGCGAGGAAGCTACCTAGACTCTGGAGGTGGACATGGCTTGGGGCTCCTTCTTTGCCATCCTCTATGTGTGCGGATTTGATGCAAGGTGTCTCCTTGGAGGAACTGAAATGTGCGGTTTGGAGCTTGAATGAGGATAGGCCTCCGGGCCCTGATGGTTTCCCGGTTGCGTTCTACAGGGACTTTTGGGACCTTGTGGGCAAGGAGGCGCTAGACGTCGTCTCGGAGTTTTGTGAGGGTAATGCTGGTTTCGAGAGGATAAATAAGTCCCTAATCGTCCTCCTTCCTAAGTCCACGACGGCGGATCGCATTGAGGATTTCCGCCCCATCGCTCTTTCTAACGCCCTCTACCTGATTGTGGCGAAGGTGCTCGCCGTACGGCTCAGCCGTGTTCTGGAGACTATTATATCTCCGCTCCAATCGGCATTTATCCAGGGTAGGCAAATTTCGGACTGCCTTATTCTTGCCTTGGAAATCATTGCGGACTGGAAGAGGGGGGATAAACAAGGAGTTTTATGGAAATTGATTTTGCAAAAGCCTATGATAGTTTGGATTGGAAATTCCTTTGGTCGGTCTTGCGGAGGAGAGGTTTCCCAGATCTGTGGATTTCTTGGATGAAACGTTGTGTTACGACGTCGTCTTTTTCGGTCTTGGTGAATGGTCGCCCGGAGGGTGGCTTCTTCCAACCGCGTAGGGGTGTGCGACAAGGCTGCCCTCTTGCACCCCTGCTGTTTATCATTGCCGCGGATGTCCTGGCGCATGTTGTGTGCCATGTGATCGATGGTGGTTTCTCGGTCGGTTACTCGCGGGATGGTTCGAAGATCCCGCTGCTGCAGTACGCGGACGATACTATCTTTTTCATTGAGGGGGTGCTGAGGAGGCCTCCGGTATGCCCGTGGCCTCGGATCTTTTCAGTGAACTATGTGATCTCTTCAAGAATGGCGATAAATCAAAGGTTGTCCCCTTCGGATTATCTGAGGAGGAGGCTTTTGCTTGTGGACATGCTTTAGGGTCGGAGTGCAGCTCCCTTCCGATTGACTACCTTGGGATGCCTTTGACGGTGGGTAGAACGAAGTTGCGGGACTGGTTGCAGGTTATTGAGAAGCTCGAAGCGAGGCTCGCGGGCTGGAAATCGGCCATCCTCTCCAAAGGGGGGTTGTTGGTCCTCTTAAAAGCAGTACTTTCCTCGATCCCTGTGTTCTTGTCCAATCGTCGTTTGCCGAAGGGGATCCGTAATCGTCTTGAGAAGCTAATGCGCAAATTCTTATGGGGCAGGCATGGTGGTGAATCGGGGGGGATGCACCTTGTGGAGTGGGACATAATCACGCTCCCTAAAAAAGCGGGGGGCCTGGGGGTCCGGAGGCTCGATGACATGAATGAGGCATTGCTTTTGAAATGGGCGAGCCGAGTGTGGGGCCCTGGGGAGGATTTTTGCTGCAACATTCTGCGCAAGATCTATGATACCGGTGGTGCGCCGCCGATACCTGCTGCTCGTGTGGGGTCTCACACGCCGTTCTTGAAGGGGATGATAGAGGTCTTTACCCGTCATCTTTAACTGTTTAGGCCTGTTCTCGGCAGCGGCGAATCCTTCGCCTTCTGGATTGATGATTGGACGGAGGGGGGGGGGGCTGAGCACGTGTTTCCCTCGCCTCTATGCTCTGGCGGCTGATAAGAATGTGTTGGTGGCGTCTTGCTGGTCGGACGGTAATTGGTTCCCCACTTTCTCCACGAACTTTTCGGACCAACGCCTCAAGGAATTTCTTTCGTTGCTGGATTCTCTGAAAGAGATAGGAAGACCGTCTGTGGGAAGGGACCATTGGGGATAGCGTAAGGGCACCTTCTCGATTAAGATGACTTTCGGGGCGATTTGCGGGCCGCCCCCGTCATGATCGGATGAGTTGATTCAAGATTACGCCTTCTTTTGGAGTATGGGCCTCCCTGAGCGTGTTGGTTTTTTCCTGTGGCTATTCAGAAGGCAAAGACTGATGACGAGAGGTCGCTGTGCTAGGCTTCTGGGCTCCATCTCTGATAGATGCATCTTGTGCGATGAGGCGATTGAATCCCTTGAACATCTATTCTTCAAGTGTCCGAAAATGGTACTGATTTGGGACGAGGCGAATTTGGCTTGGATGTGCACGACGGATTTGGCCTCCTTTTGCGGCTCGTTGGTGGGAAACATGAGTAGACCACGACGGGAGCTATTTAGACCCATCGCGATTATATGGGCCCTGTGGCTAGGCAGAAATGTGCTCCTTTTTTCTGGGCAAAAGTTCTATAAGGAAAATGTTGGAATACACTCCGTGAGGTTGGTGGATGAGTGGGACCTTTAATTGTATGCTGTAGTTTCTATCTCCCTTTGTCATTTTCCGTTTTTCTTCTTTTAAATAAAGTTTGGGGCGAACACCGATGAGTGTATCCCCCTGTTTTTTGGCCTAAAAAATTTTTAAACAAAAGCGAACCTCGAAATTCGAAGTAAATTGAGATAGATAACATGACAATATGAAAATGTGTAAATGCCAAAGTTGTTAATGTACAGGCAAATTCGGGAGATCCATCATCTGCTGATTTGCAAAATAAAGCATCGAATGCAGGGGCCCCCTCAAGGTTTGGACGGTTTGGCTCTCAGCTCTTCCAGAAAACCATCGGATGGGTTGCAAGATCACGCTCCGACCGCCAGGTACTTCATAATAGTTTTTCTCTTTCTCGATTTCCTACGTTACAAAGTTTCCGGATAGTGATTTACATGTTGCACTAATAAAGGCGAAGTTGGGAGAAAGCAATAAATTTTATTATGATGAAAAGCTGAAAAGGTGGGTCGAAGAAGGGGTGGAGCCGCCGGCCGAAGAGGCTGAATTACCACCCCCTCCAACGACTTCCTTCCAAAATGCTCCAACCACTTCCTTCCAAAATGCGGGCTCTGATTACACCATAAATAGCGCATTAAACCAAAGCATTTTGTCCAATGAAAGAATAGATTCAAAACCTTCCATTTCCTCTGAAGCGAGTTCTGCGATGCCTCCAATACCGCCCAGCACGAATCAGTTTTCAGCCAGAGGAAGAATCGGAGTTAGATCCAGGTAGACCTTCTAGTTCTCCGTAATCTTTCTTTGGTTATGTTGTGCTGAGTGTTTATAATCGATTTGATTGATTGATTATATATTCCTTCTCAAGATATGTGGATACCTTCAACAAAGGTGGAGGGGCTTTAGCAACTTCCTTCCTGCCACCTTCAGCCCCAACCCTGAAGCCAGCAGCTACCAGTGCCAAACTTTTTGTTCCTGCCCCAATAGCCTCCAGTCAATCAACTGGGGATGCGACGGAAACTATTGCAGAAGCTTCAAGTAGCGAAGACGCTGCTTCAATGGTGATAAAAGATTCCCCATATTCCTCCTTGTCGTCATCATCATCATCGCATTCCATGCCACGGTTCCCAAGTGTGGACAACATTGCCCCCATGGCAAGTAAGGGAATGGGAGCTGGGCCACAGTATGGCAATGGTCCCATCACAGCTCCAGCCCGGGCAGCGTCATGGAGTGGTAGCTTTCCCGACACATTAAACCACCACAAATTGCCAGACTTCAAACCATCATCAGATGAGTTTTCCTCAATGTCACCTACCCCAAACAATCCGTCGATGGCCGCGCCTCCACTGGTAAATGGTGGCAACTTGGGGGATGATCTTCATGAAGTGGAGCTTTAACTCTCATCCAGGAACCATCTTATACGTGTCCACACATCTCCATACTTGAAAGAAAAACAGCGAAGGATGGAGCCCGTGGGTTCCCTTGGCCGGCATAGTCGATGGACATTCACAGAGTGGTAGATGTCTTTTATACCGCCAGGTACAGTCACCTGGATGTCGATCTTTATTTAAAAGTTGTCTCTTTACAAAGAAAACATGCCGCCACCGTTGTACAGATAATTTGTTGATTTATTTAGCGAAGAAATCTCATTGCTTTTGGAACGAAACTCCGCGAGGGGGCTCAAGAAATCGCTGCTTCCGGGCAGAGAGGTTTTTTGTTGATGCAATAAAGGTGAGACTTTTTTGTTCTCATGAAACATACGGATCTGCGAACATGAGGATGTTGGAGAGGACAAGAAGGGTTGGCAGCTCAAGTGTATTTAAGATAGAGATGCAAGTACTGTTGTAGAATTTGTTTTCTTTTTTGTGTTAGCTTTGGCAAATGTTCTTGTTTAAGGCTGAGTGCCACGAAAATCATGGCGGCACTTATATGTCGATCCTTTCACTTTTTTTCAACATTTTCTGTTGGTGCATCGTGACATGAAATATTTTGGTAGAACATGTTTCAAGAGGAGCCCTGTTGTAATAGGATGCATTGCATCTGACTAATTTTATCTTGTTTTTTCAGTTGAAACAATTAAATGCGGATATATACCTTAATCGGTTTGAATTTTCTTATTTAGTTGCTTCGGACAATTCATATGGATATTGTCAGCGGTTTCGATATAACATCGGTAGTGATAGTACGCAATTGTATGGATGGTTGTAGAATCGTATGATATCTTTAGAAAAGGAGTAGTATTCTCAAGTATGTGCAATTCTCAATGGTCTCATCAAATGTAACAAAGAGGAGACTGGCCTTTCAACTCTAAGGTTGTACCGTTGACATAAGTGTCGTGGCAGTATTTGAGACAAAAAAGGTCAGACCCCTCTTTGTTACACTTAATAACGAGACTTCCAGTTGGAAATCAATGTATTATTGTGATTCTTTTTTGTAATTTCTCAATGTTCCATATTACGTTTTGGTCAAAATCATTCCACCTTGGGGTGTGGAACGCAATTTGTTTTTCAGAAAATTTCAAAGTCCTTTAAACTGAAAATGGATGAAGTCCAATGCACAACCCTGAAAGCCATGTTAGTTGCTCAATTGGGTGCCTGATTTTGGAAACAAGATGTCAAAATAGGTCTACCCATTGGATACCCAATCTGAACTCACTCCATTTAAGGACTCAAAATACAACCCATCTACTTTTAAATGATTTTGAATTTTAAATCTACAATCCATGCAGTATGAGTTAAGGATTGTTTTGTGAGTATCTGAACCAAACTCGCTTCAAACAAAAATATAAATAGAATAAATAGATCTATATTGCATTTTAGTCTAACTAATGAAATACATTTCATCGCCAATAGCTTCGATATATGTATATAAAAATCCAACTCAATTTTTTCCTTTCTACCATTTATTTGTATCTTTAATAAAAAAAGTTATCAACCAAAAAGAGAAACATTCAATATATATAAACTTTTAATACTCACAACACATTACACATCTTTGTATACCATCATATTACATGAACTCCCTTTGTTTAATCTATGTGAAAATCTTGTACACATTCATGAGTAGGTTAAGATTTTACTATGATGAGTATATGAATGCTCATTTGGTGCACGGGTATCTGCTAGAAACTACCTGTTTAATAAATTAAGCGGTAGATTTAGAAATATCGATACATCAACCTGCTGACATTCGTAGAAGCAGTGATGATGTTTTCTGAAAACTTTTTACCATCTTATCTCCCAAGGACTGATTCTATAACATAGCTTCCCTATGTAACTGCGGATGCTTCAACACTTTGATGAATACATGGCCTCTCTCTCTACACTACTGACAATTGTGAGGTTTATAAACTTTGGCTGCCACAAATTTTCTTCAGTAACTCCTCAGAGAAGGGATCTGCAGAGCTGTGCGACGCCAGAAGAACGATCTGGGTTAAGCTCAACCTTTTATATAAACAACAGAATGTTCAGATAACCATGTACAACAGATAGGAACTTGCATAATAAACTTCCAAAGCAAAAAAAAAAAAAACAGGCCATCTCATGTCCATTGCAATAGGATCCTAACCCCAAAGCCCCTCGCAATGGACATTCAAGGATAACGTGGTTTAGTAAAAAATGTGTACCGACAAAACATCGATGTGTGCTCATCTTCCAAACTCCAGAAAGATGTGAAGATAGTGTACTGATCAATGAGTGTAACCAACCCTGTTAACCAGTATGGCTTAACTAACAATACAGATGGGATACAACAGCATGTTTATTGCTAACAATTTGATGCCTTTCAGGCCTCAATTTAATTAAACTAAAATACGCAAGTTATCAAAGGAAAAAAAATATTCAGTACAATCATCCTGTGAATGTGAGTGAAGTGGCCCTTCTTCATAAACCAGTCGCTTATGAAAGAATGAAGCTTTGTGATCAGAATTCGGCAGAGCCTGGCGATCGAGGGAATGGAATAACATCTCTTATGTTCTCTATTCCGGTGGTGAATACGAGCCTCTCAAATCCCAAGCCAAACCCCGCATGCGGAACTGTTGACACAAGGACATGAGATTGACACAAAAATTTTAAGAAAGCATAGAACTGTTGATGCAAACTATAAATAAAATAACAAGGACAAGGGATTTTTGCATAAGTGTTCATGTATACTTTCATAATTACATTTTAACCATCCAGAATTTGTATTTAAACCCATACCCGTTGATAGTGACTATGACATACCCCTGTGCTATACTCCGCCAACTCTTCTCCGTTAGCAGCGATGAAATCCACTAAAATATCCCTCCCCTTCAAGTATCATATCACTGACTCCAACATATGCCACGTGGAGGACCAGCAGGTCTCCAGCACACGAGAAAGGCTTTTGTTGTGCAGTGGATGCAGTGGTCGGGTCAAATGTCAGGGATATCAAAGCTTTCCGTGCACTGAAGCTGCAGTAGATCACCAACGCGGAGAGGACTTGGGATTGGAGGAGGTTTGGAACATGGGGAAGTTGAAGGGTTGAAGAGGGGAGGAGTGCGAGGATGACGTTGGAGACAAAGCTGAGGCAGGTGAGGGAGAGGAGGCCACCGTTGTAAAGGGATGGGAGGCAATGCCGGGGCACTCCTGCCTGCCACATGGAGTGCAAACAAGCACATGCGCCCAACCTACACCCCTCCATCCGATAATGGCAGCCCCACTTGCAGCCATATCCAATCCTTTCTCCACCTATGAGGGGAGAAGGAAAGAAAGAACAAGAGCCGTTGTTGAGAAGTTAGCCACATGGTAAGATTATCTCAAGGATGGTTAGACTTGTGAAGCCCACTTACAATAGGGGCATACATTTTTTTGAGGAAAACGGTGGGATGTATCCCCTTCAAAGGTCCATCCAAAGAATATATTCAAAAACAAAGTAAAAATTACATCCGTCGAGTTTCAAAAAGTGCTCTGGCATGTCCTAGAATATTTTCAAAATAAAATCTTCCTCCTTTGAAAATCACAACATTTCTGGCTAACCCCAACGACCAAACAAGCACGCAGATTTTTATTTGCCCTTCTTCTGAACCAGTCCAAGTTCTACTAATTGATGCCCAAAAGGAGTTGCCATTGCTCCATTGTATACCTGAAAAATCCGTATTTCTCCACAAGTCTAACGATAGGGGCATACATGTAAGGCAGAACATGTTTATGAGGGTTAGAGTATAAATATGAAATATGAAAAGGTTAACAAATAATTTTGAGACCACAAAGGGAGAATACTCAGCATGCCTCGACAATGACTGGTGTAGATCTTAAATGTGCATCCATCATGGATCCCCATAGCTGCTCAAGCTCAGAGAGATTTAACCATGGGATGTCCATGCTTTGGCCAAGTCCTACACTCTATCCCAGGACAAAAGCATGATCCAGCTATTTCGGTTCAGCCCTACAATGAGTGCAATCCGAGCTAGAACAATATATGAACCTCGAGAAAACGCTCCTTTGTCAGGAGACACATGCGTCTCAACAAGCACAAAAAATCTTAATTTTCATGGGTATTTTCAGCTTTTATATGAATATGGAATCTTAGAAAAGATCCTCGTGTCTATGACATCCGAAGTCGCCATTGCACAATATGCACGCTTCATCGGAACTCGCCCTCCCCCAGATCCAGTGATCACGACACGTCGACACCCATATGGACCTGCAAAGGACTCGATCTCTTCCTCATACTCCTGGACTCCAGAAAACATTCAGAGAAAGACGAAAGGAAAGTAGGAAGCTGGCTATCATCGTCCCATACCTCGGACACTGTTGCCTCACGATCAGATGCCAGAGCGAATAAGGAGAAAGCAGCGCTCTCTCAGAGGGACCCCATCCACATGTCATTCCAAAAAGAAAACAAACATTTGTTGCCTACCACCTGGTATAAATGTACTGAAAGCTCAAGAAGAACTGAACAGATAACCTTCCAGAAAGATGTCATGATGAATGAAGTGTTGTACAAGAATGCCTTACCGTGGACCAATCTGCAGGTCAGGTCTTCGTCCTTCAACTAAATTCTGGACACACATTTCATCACAAGTACACGGTTCATAGTTTCAATTTTTACCACCCCAACCCCCTTCATGCATCAAGAATACGACCATGTTCTTATCAACCAGATGGAAACTAGAGGATGACCCATCGCATCCATGCCAGACACGCCTCACGATCACCTCAAAATGCTTCTGAACACTAATCGAAAGAAGATGCATAACAACAAAAACAACAAGAAGCCTTTTCCCACATTAAGTAGTGTCGGCTACATGGATTCTTTGCCTCCATTCAGATATATCTTGGGTCATTCTCGGGCTTAACTCCAAAAAACTAGATCCCTTCCAACACCTTTTGTGCCTTCCTCACCCTCTCTTAGACGGCTCAACATCCCAAAACTCGCATCTCTTAATTGGTGCATCAACCGACCTCCTTTGCAAATGTTCAAACCATCTTAGGAGCTTTCTCTCATCTTATCCTCTATCGGAGCTACACCAACTTTCCTTCTGATCACATCATTTCGAATATGATCTTTACGTGTATGAACGCACATCCATCTAATCATATTTTCATTTCTGCTATTGTCATTCTCTGCATATATCTATCGTTCACAGGCCAACATTCTGATCCATAGGGCATAGCAGGTCTCACGACTGCTTTGCAAAACTTTTCTTTGATTTTCAAAGGAATTTTCTTATCACATAGAACAATAGAGGCTCCTCTCCACTTTTGCCAACCTACATTTTTTTCTATGAGTAACATCTCCATCGATTTCCCCATCATGTTGCAAAATAGATTCAAAGTATCTAAATAAATCTTTCTTCTGAATGTTATCCTCACCAATCTTCACCTCGATTCCTTCACCATTGCTTCCATCAAATGCGCACTCCATATATTCAGTGTCTTAACCTTACTTATACTAAATCTTTTAGTCTCTAATGCATGTTTCCAATCATCAAGCTTCTCATTTACTCCATCTCTAGTCTCATCAATCAACACAATATCATCAACGAATAACATACACCAAGATATCTCATCTTGAAAGAAGATGCATAGAGATGAAAAAATGAACCAGAACATGGTCTACTCTTTCGTATAGGGGGATTTCGTGTTACCTCGATCGGTCATGTCTCTAGTTTAGCGAGGAAACCTAGAAACAACACCATCTATGAGAAGTTTGAAAATCTCGAGGCCAGGAAAGAAACGGGTAGGATCGACATATTCAGGTAGGTTTTTGGATAACAAAGTTTGCACCTCACTCTTCCATCATCAAGTATGTCCCAAGCAGAAGCTCTCAAGTCGGATGATATCACCTAATCTATATTGAAAGGAAAAAAGCCTTTTTGAACTTGATGCTTTCCTAACCTGGTCAGTGCTTTTTCTCTCAGCATCATTGGCTTGACTTGACCCTATTACAACGCAAATAGAAAGATCCAGATAATACCCCCAAACCCCTTCACCCCTGATAGTCCTTCGGAATTGATTACTAACACTTCGTCTAGTAAACCTCCACGCGAAGGGCAAGTGATCTTCCACCACAAAAACTTGCCTTACCTACCGCGAAAAGTGAGGTCGTAGCCTCCCTGCCTACTTTTCCGGTTTGACAATTCCCGGGCAAATATTCGCAATAGTGCTATGTTCCAAGAGCAAGCTCCCCAACAAACGTATCAGCCGACCGAATTTCTTCTAACTATCAACGCTATTTGAAATGGGTAGGCGCAACTGGGATTCTTGCTCGGACTCACCAACTGGCGGAGTCTGAGAGGTGAGTCCTGAGCCCTCCCGGAAGAGACTTGATCATGCCGTACTTCTTGCTCTTTTGGGCCTCCGGGGAACTGACTCTTTCTTACCAAGTCATGTTCTTCCGATGAGAAAGGGAAGGCTGGTCTGTGACATTCCCGCGCGGGTTATAAATATTCATCTTTGCGTAGATTCAGAATGGGCTACTTCGCAGTAGGCAGCTAGGTAGGCTAATTCAGATGATCATCGATTGGCTTAAGGGCAGCGAACCCAAGCGGGGCAAAGGAGAAGGCTAGACAAAAGCATTTCGGGAGGATGAGCCTCTCCCCCTCCTGTCTTTTCCCATCCGCCACCTCTTATCTGATAGGCTTTTCCGTCCGCCTAGCTAAATTCAAAACAAAGACAGATAGCCTTGCAGGGACCAAAGGGGAACCAATTACCAAGCCGGTCCAAGCTCCGCTCGGTGAAGCCAATGAGATCGTCGAATACAACTAGTAGATAAAGGTAGGCCCATGTACTGAAATGGCAGAGATCCATGAGGCATGTCTAGAGTCCTGCTACAAAGTGCCTCCTCATTTGACATACTAATATGAACAAAAACTGACTTGAGCAAGTTGATTGATAGGCATGGAAGCTCACAAAAGATGTCGTACACCATAAATATTCCTTTAGCTTCCCCCACCCTCCCTCTATCAAGAAGATAGTGTTGTCTGCATGCTGAAGAATCACAATGGAGACATCATTCTAGAGGTACCCAATGGTACTCACCATAGCTCCACCTGTCCAACTATTACCACCAAAGAATCAACCACCAAAACAAAGAAAAGTGATGCTAAGGACACCCTTGATGTACACCATACCGTGCCTGGAGAAAACCACCTTCAGGGCAACTATTGACCAACATCGAATAGGATGCATAATCATACATGTCTTTATCCAAGAGATTCATAAACCACATCTAGCCAAAGATGCACAAAAAAATGTTAATCAACACCGTAAAAGCATGTAATAGATGGGTAATCAGATCTCTCCAAAATCTAATTACCTCCTCTCATGTTTATTTCTACATCATCTATAAGTGGGATTCTGGTTTGTCTATTACTATATAAGAAGCCACATACCCCCTGTATTCATTGAGAGATTGGAATAGAAGATATGATCGTTTGAGGTCTTCTCCAGTGGTTTCATCTGCCTCCTCACGGAGTAAGGTTCCACGTATAATCATGAGTGTTAATGTTTTATTATTTCTTGATTATGGATTTGCTTCCGCTTATTTATTTATTTATTTCAACATGGTATCGGAGCAAGTCGATTTGGTTTCTCTTTGTGATTAATTTTTTATTTCGATTATTCTGTTGGTCTCTAACTCAGCCTTGGCCGGTCCCAAGCCCATGTAAATGAGGGTTGCGTTAGGTAGCCGACAACCAGCGTAAAACAGTCAGAGACTTCTTAAATATTATTTTTTAAAATACCATTTAGGAAGTTTCCTCATGACAGTTGGATCTTTTCAACATGGATTTAAGCAAACATACAGATTTCGTTGGGGCGTTCCCTACTTGCGACGCGTTGAATCGCCCGAATGCAATGAAAAATTGGAAAGGGCCGCTACATCGCAGCCTGCATGTAGTTCAAAATTTGCAAGGGTTCTCGCATGAGGAACGTATGCGGGTAATTAAGCTAGTTCCGCTGCGTCACTGCGCGGATGCAGTCCAAAATTTACAAGGGTTCTCACATAATGGACGCATGCGAGTAAAGAAGTTAGTCCAAAAGAGATTGTAAAGGAAGTTGCGGATTGGTAGTTGGAATGTTGGCACTTTAACTGGAAAACTGATGGAGATAGTGCATACGATGGAAAGAAGGAATATTCATATACTATGTCTTCAAGAGACTAAATGGTTTAGAGAGAAAGCAAGGGAGATCGAGAAGACAAGCTTTAAACTTTGGTACTCAGGTAAAGATAAGGTAGAAACGGTGTTGGAGTGGTTGTTCATAAGGATTGCGTGGTTGAGGTGCAAAGATTCGAGGATCGAATTATTTTGCTAAAATTGGTACTTGAAGAAGAAATTCAGAATATCATCTCAGTTATTCACCGCAAATTGGTTTAGATGAAATGACTAAACAAGCTTTTTGGGAGGACCTGGATAAGATTTTACAAGGAATCCTACAAAGAGAGATGATTTGCTTAGGTGGAGATCTTAACGGACATGTGAGAAAAGATGCTTCAGGGTATGCTAGTGTTCATGGAGGACATGGTTTTGGGGATAGAAATGAAGAGGGAAAAGTCATTCTGGATTTTGTAACGACATATGATCTTTTCATAGCAAACACTCTCTTCAAGAAGAGGGAGGAGCATTTAATTACTTATAAGAGTGGACCAACTAGAACACAGATAGATTACTTCGTGTTGAGGAGAAGAGATCAATTGAGTTGTAAAGATTGTAAAGTAATCCCATAAGAGAGTTTGACAACCCAACATCACTTGTTAGTCTTGGATGTGCAAATGAAAGGGCTGGTAAAGAAAAGGAGGGTTCCTAAGATCACTAGAACTAAATGGTGGAATCTTCCACTGAAGCAATCGAGCTTCAAGGAGAAGGTTTTAGAAGACTTATCTTGGGACTGTAGCGGAAGTGCAAATGAGATGTGGGAGGCAGTGCATCTTGTATCCGAAAGGTAGCTAAAGAGATACTAGGCGAGTTGAAGGGAGGAGCTCCATGTCAAAAGGAGGCTTGGTGGTGGAGTGAAGGGGTGCAAAAGAAGCTAAAAATTAAAAGAGCACGCTTTAAAGCTATGTCTAAGGATAGAACAACCGAAACTGTCACAAACTACAAAATAGCGAAGAAGGAAGCAAAAAAGGCTGTAAGCGAAGCTAAGTCAAAAGCTTATGAAGTTTTTTTTTTTAAATCTCGACTTTAAGGATGGCCAGAAGGATATATTTAGGTTGGCCAAAGCAAGAGAAAGAAAGACCAAAGACCTTTCTCAAGTGATATGCATTAAGGACGAGGATGGTCACATGCTTGTTACTCAGAAGGACATAGAGACTAGATGGGAGCAGTACTTCCATAAACTTTTCATTGGGGAAGGAAATAGAGAGATCACTTTGGGTGATCTAGCTAGTAGTGAAAGTTATTTGAATCGTGCAAGCTATAGACGAATACAAAGAAAGGAAGTAGAGGAGGCTTTGAAGGTTATGAGACCTGGGAAAGGTGTAGGATCGGATGACATCCCTGTAGAAGTATGGAGAGTTTTAGGTGAGCGCGGTTTGACTTGGCTTACGAATCTATTCAATGTTATTTGGCGAAGCAATAAAATGCCTGAAGATTGGAGACAGAGTATCGTGGTGCCTCTTTATAAGAATAAAGGAGACATTCAAAATTGTTCAAATTACAGATGTATCAAGCTGATGAGTCACACTATGAAAATTTGGGAACGTGTGATCGAAAGAAGGCTGAGGAAAGTTTCCAACGTAAAAGAAAATCAATTCGGATTCATGCCAGGTCGCTCAACTATTGAAGCCATCCATTTGCTGAGGAGAATAATGGAGATTTATAGAGCTAAAAGGAAGAACCTCCATATGATCTTTATTGATTTGGAGAAGGCTTATGATTCTGTCCCACGAGAGATATTGTGGAGAGTTTTAGAGAAGAGACAAGTACCCATCCTATACATTAAATTCATAAAGGACGTATGATAGGGCTTTATCTCGTGTAAGGACCCTGTCTGGGAAGACTGACTATTTTGACATCAACATTGGTTTACATCAAGGTTCAGCTTTGAGTCCATTTCTTTTTACTTTGATTATGGACGAGTTGACAAGTCACATTCAGGATGAGTTACCTTGGTGTATGTTATTTGCTGATGATATTGTGTTGATTGAAGAGAATAGAGATGGAGTAAATGAAAAGCTTGAGGTCTGGAGACATGCATTGGAGACTAAAGGATTTCGTATAAGTAGGGCTAAGACGGAATATATGGAGTGCGCCTTTGATGGAAGAAATGGTGAAGGAATTGAGGTGAAGATTGGCGATACTAACATTCGGAAGAGAGATTCTTTTAGATATCTGAGATCTATTTTGCAATGGGATGGGGAAATTGATGGAGATGTTACTAATAGAATAAATGCAGGCTGGTTAAAGTGGAGAGGAGCCTCTACTGTTCTCTGTGATAAGAATTTCTTTTAAAAATTAAAGGAAAGTTTTACAAAGCAGCCGCGAGACCTGCTATGCTCTATGGATGTGAATGTTGGCCTGGGAACCATAAACATGTGCAGATAATGGCTGTAGCAGAAATGAAATGCTAAGGTGGATGTGTGGACACACACGTAAAGATCGGATTCGGAATGATGCAGTCAGAAAGAAAGTTGGTGTAGCTCCGATCGAGGATAAGATGCGAGAAAACCGCTTAAGATGGTTTGGTCATTTGCAAATAAGATCAACAGATGCACCAGTTAGGAGATGCGAGTGTTGGGATGTTGAGCCGTCTAAGAGAGGGCGAGGACGACCCAAGAAGTGTTGGAAAGAGACTATACAAAGGGATCTTAGTTTTTTGGATATAAGCCCGAGATTGACCCAAGATAGATCTGAATGGAGGTGAAGAATCCATGTAGCCGACCCTACTTGATTGTGGGAAAAGGCTTTGTTGTTGTTGTTGATTCTGTTGTGGTCTCTGGAAGATTGTTCAGTACAAAATCAAGATCTGCAACATATGTGCACATTTCTATAGAGATCGTGCAACGATCATGCCTCCAACTCCCTTGAAAGATTTGGATTCTCTCACGATGTTACAAGAAGATGTTGTGTTTCCTCCATGCGAATCCTAAAGTCAATGATCATGTAACGCTACTGAGTTCCAGACAGAACCCTGGATGGCGAGGCACTCTCCAGCAAGGCGGTAACAACACGGCACCCTTGCGGCGATGAAGATTACATCATGGCATTTGAAGATGCTACGCACATATCTCCTTATGATAGGAGATGATCTTGCAGAAACGTTAGCAAAGGCGACGAAACCACACTACACACGATTGCAACAACTCCATGCGATGATGTTGACCTCTCGGAGTAGAGAAGACAACGACACTAGGAGCAGATCTATAAACGAAGAGATCGGGCTACACAAGAGAGAAGTGCAACAGCAACGTGCAGGTGCAAATCAGCTCTAGATGATGGGAGGAATCAATGCTATGGAGACCTAGATGAGTTCTGAAGTTTGGTTCCCCTTTTGTGGGAACTCTACCAACACTTAAGAAGAGGAAGAGGGGGAATCGTTGTCCTCTTGATTGCAACACATGCATCTTTTTTAATATGTACCCCAATCAAATGGGCTGATGTTGCCTTAAAAAAGGGGAGGGGCTATGAAAAAGGAGGGCCTCTTCCCAAAAAGAGAGAGACCCAACAGCAAAAAAGGAAATGTGGTAATTGTTTTGTTGAAGAGAAAAATTAAATGGTATTTTTTTGAAGAGGACTGTCAATGACAATGGAGATAGTAGATACGATGGAAAGAAGGAAGATTCAGATACTATGTCTCCAAGAGAGAAAATGGGTCGGAGAGAAAGCAAGGGAGATCGAGAAGACATGCTTTAGACTTTGGTATTCAGGTAAAGATAAGATTAGAAATGATGGAGTGGTTGTTCTTAAGGATTTGAAGGATTGTGTGGTTGAGGTGCAAAGATTCGGGGATCGGATTATTTTGCTAAAATTGGTGCTTGAAGAAGAAATTCAGAATATCTTCTCAGTTTATGCACCACAAATTGGTTTAGATGAAATGATTAAACAAGCTTTTTGGGAAGATCTGGATAAGATTTTGCAAGGAATATCACAAAGAGAGATTATTTGCCTGGGTGGAGATCTTAATGGACATGTGGGAAAAGATACTTCATGATATGCTAGTGTTCATGGAGGCCATGGCTTCAGGGATAGAAATGAAGAGGGAAAAGTCATTCTGGATTTTGTAACAGCTTATGATCTTTTCACAACAAA
This sequence comes from Ottelia alismoides, assembly GCA_037367405.1. Lineage (NCBI taxonomy): Eukaryota > Viridiplantae > Streptophyta > Magnoliopsida > Alismatales > Hydrocharitaceae > Ottelia > Ottelia alismoides. Next base: position 262,361 of record JAZKJV010001854.1, on the reverse strand, counting down.
CACTCTCTTCAAGAAGAGGGATGAACATTTAGTTACTTATAATAGTGGCCCGACTAGAACATAGGTAGATTACTTTGCGTTGAAGAGAAGTTAATCCCAGGAGAGAGTTTGACAACCCAACATAGCTTGTTAGTCATGGATGTGCAAATAAAAGGGCTAGTAAAAAAAGAAGGGTTTCCAAGATTACTATAACTATATGGTGGAATCTTCAACTGAAGCAATCAAGCTTTAGGGAGGATGTTTTAGAAGACTTATCTTGGGATTGTAATGGACGTGCAAACGAGATGTGAGAGGTGATAGCATCTTGTATCAGAAGGATAGCCAAAGAGTAACTAGGCGAGTCAAAGGGAGGAGCTCTAGACCAAAAGGAGGCTTGTGGTGGAGTGGAGGGGTGCAAGAGAAGCTCAAATATAAAAGAGCATGCTTTCAAACTATGTCTAAGAATAGAACATAAGAAACTATCACAAACTACAAAATAGTGAATAAGGAAGCAAAGAAGGCTGTAAACGAAGCTAAGTCAAAAGCTTATGAAGTTTTGTTCAAAAATCTCGACTCTATGGAGGGCCAGAAGGACATATTCAGGTTGACCAAAGCAAGAGAAAGAAAGATCAAAGACCTTTCTCAAGTGAGATGCATTAAGGATGAGGAAGGTCGCATGCTTGTTACTCAGAAGGATATACATATTAATGGAAGCAATATTTCCATAAGCTATTCATTGGGGAAGGAAATAGAGAGATCACTTTGGGTGATATAACTAGTAGTGAAAGTTACTTGAATCATGTAAGCTATAAACGAATACAAAGAAAGGAAGTAGAGGAGGCTTTGAATGTTATGAGACATGGAAAAAGTGTTGGACCGGATGACAATCTTATAGAAGTATGAAGAGTTTTAGGTGAGCGTGATTTGACTTAATTTACAAATTTAATCAATGTTATTTGGCGAAGCAAGAAAATGCATGGAGATTGGAGGAAAAGTATCTTTAAAAGAACAGAGGGGACATTCAAAATTGTTCAAATTACAGAGGTATAAAGCTGATATGTCACACTATAAAATTTGGGAACGTGCGATCGAAAGAAGGTTGAGGCATGTTTCCAAAGTAAAAGAAAACCGATTCGGATTCATTTCAGGTCGCTCAACTATTGAAGCCATCCATTTGTCGAGGAGAACAATGGAGACTTATAGAGCTAAAAGGAAGAACCTCCATATGATTTTTATTGATTTGGAGAAGGCTTATGATTCTGTCCCACGTGAGATATTGTGGAGAATTTCAGAGAAGAGACAAATACATGCCCTATACATTAACATCATAAAGGATATGTATGATTGGGATTTATCGTGTGTAAGGATCAAGTCTAGGAAGCCTGACTATTTTGACATCAATGTTGGTTTACATCAAGGTTCAACTTTGAATCCATTTCTTTTTTACTTTGATTATGGATGAGTTGACAAGTCACATTCAGGATGAGATACCTTGATATATGTTATTTGTTGATGATATTATGTTGATTAATGAGACTGGAAATGTAGTAAATGAGAAGCTTGGGGTCTGGAGACATACATTGGAGACTAAATGATTTCGTATAAGTAGGGCTCAGATTGAATATATGGAGTGCACTTTTGATGGAAGCAATGATGAAGGAATCAAAGTGAAGATTGGTGATGATAACATTCGGAAGAGAGATTCTTTTAGATACATGAGATCTATTTTGCAACATTATGGGGAAATTGATGGAGATGTTACTAATAGAATAAATGCAGGCTGACTAAAGTGGAGAGGAGCCTTTGCTGTTCTCCGTGATAAGAAAATTTCTCTAAAAATCAAAGGAAATAACTATAAAGCAGCCGTAAGACCTGCTATGCTCTATGGATCTGAATGTTGCCCTATAAACCATATACATGCGGAGAGAATGATAGTAGCAGAGATGAAAATGCTAAGGTGGATGTGTAGACACACACATAAAGATCAGATTCAGAATGAAGCAATCAGAGGGAAAGTTGGTGTAGCTCTGATCGAGGATAAGATGCGAAAAAACTACTTAAGGTGATTTGACCATCTGCAAAGGAGTGTTGGAGAAAAATAAGAGCGTTGTTATTTCTGATAACCCTAGGCTCTCTTATATAGTAGAGAGGCATATGGGTAAATTACATAAAGTAGAAAATATAAAAAGAGAATAAGAAAGAGACACATATAAAATATGAAAATACAAATATCTTCACACTCCCCCTAAAGCTGGAGCATAGATATCGATCATGCTCAGCTTGGATGAACACTTCTGAAATGATCATCTGGGCAGTGACTTGGTGAAGATGTCAGCGGTTTGCTCTCCAGAGCTGACATGGGAAGTAGAGATCAGGCCCTTCCGAATCATGTCTCTAGTGTAATGGCAATCTACCTCAATATGTTTTGTTCTCTCATGGAACGCAGGATTGTTTGCAATGAATAGGGCAACTTGGTTATCACAGTGTAACTCCATGGGTGGAGGAACCTCTACATGTAGATCACATAGCACTGTTCGGACCCATATCATTTATGTACTTGCTTGGGCCATAGCCCTGTGTTCGGACTCGGCATTTGATCTTGCTACAATAGTTTGTTTCTTGCTTTTCCAAGAAACGAGAGAAGTGCCAACAAATATTGCAAATCCCGAAGTCGATTTCCTATCCTTAGGACAACCTGCATAATCGGTGTCAGCATATGCGGATACATAGAGTGTGTCTCCTTTCTTGAATAGTAATCCTGAGCCTATAGAAGATTTTAAATATCTCAATATCATGTGTATTGCATCCATATGTACCTGTCAAGGTTGCTCCATGAATTGACTCATTCGACTCACTGCAAATGCAATATCCGGTCTGGTAATTGTAACATAAATGAGTTTTCCAACCATCTCTATGTATCTCCTCTTATCGACTTCATATGTATTTTCATCATATAGCTTCATGCTAGGATCCATAGGAGTCGTGGAAGGTCGACATCCAATCATGCCTGTCTCTACAAGCATATCTGTAACATACTTTCTTTGGGTCATCACAAGACCCTGTGCATTCCTAGCAAATTCCAACCCCAAGAAATACCTTAGGGTGCCCAGATCCTTAGTCACAAATTTACTGCCCAGAAAGTCTTTCGCCATCTTGATTCCCTGCTCATCATCTACTGTAACAACAATATCATCAACATATACTATGATAGCAACAATACCTCTAGACATCTTCTGCACAAATAAGGAATGGTCTGCATTTGACCTCTTGAATCCCTGTCGTTCAATCAGGTCTGAAAGCTTTTGAAACCACGCTCTTGGACTCTGTTTAAGGCCATATATTGCCTTATGGAGTCTACAAACTTGCTGACACTCCCCCTCAGCAGCAAACCCTGGAGGCTGCTGCATATAGACCTCCTCTTGTAGATCTCCATATAAAAATGCATTTTTCACGTCAAGCTGGAATAACGGCCAATCACGTGCTACAACAACTGAAAGGACACGTAAAGTATAATGTCGAGCAACTGGAGAAAACGTGTCCAAGTAATCAACTCCATAGGTCTGAGTAAAACCACGTGCCACGAGCCTTGCCTTGTACCGATCAAGGCCTCTATCTGCATGGTATTTAACAGTAAACACCCACTTGTAGCTAACAATAGACGCTTCGGAAGGAGGGGTACAAGTGTCCAAGTTCCACGAGACTGCAACGCGGTCATTTCTTCTTCCATAGCAAGACGCCATTTGCTATCTTGTAGTGCCTCCTGATAATTGCGTGGAATTTCTACTGCAGATAGAGCTGCTGCAAATCTCTGGAAATCACCTGTAAGACGATGAAACGAGACATAGGAAGCAAGTGGGTAGGAAGCACAAGTACACCTCTGCTTTCTAATAGCGATAGGCACGTCCAAATCTCCATGATCTTCATCCTGTTGTGTTCCCTGTATCAATAGATCCTCAGACTCATCGTTAGAAATCAAGTTATCAGAACCAACCTGAGGGCTGCTGGATGACGGGCCATGACCTTGAGCAGAGGAGGACCGACGAGTATAGTGCTTTGGTAACGGGGGGACAATGGTTACTGGAGGTGGTAAAGGTGGATGTGAAGGTATGACATGAGGTGGTTGTGGAGATGGCATAGAAGGTAACTAACTCATAGGAGGTGGTGGCATGAATACCTCAGTATCATAATGGGAAGTAGTCATTTTGTCACCTGTAGGAGAGAAAAACACCACAGATTTAAAGAATGTGACATCTGCGCTAACAAAATATTTTCGACACAGCGGATCGAAGCAACGATACCCCTTCTATGTCCTGGAGTATCCTACAAACACACATTTGATAGCCCTGGGAGAAAGCTTATCAAGACCTGGCCCCAACTGATGGACAAAACCAACACAGCCAAAGACACGGGGTGGAAGTGAGAACAACTCCTTCTCAGGAAAAGCTATAGAGAGAGGAGATTTCTCACCCAAGACAGACGAGGACATGCGATTTACTAAGTAGCAAGCTGTGAGAACCGCATCACCCCAGAACGAGCGTGGAGCATGACTCTGAATAAGTAGGGTTCTAGTGATATCCAATAGATGCCGATGTTTCCGCTCTGCAACACCATTTTGTTGTAAAGTGTAAGCACATGAAGTTTGATGAATTATACCACGAGATGAAAAGAACAAGGACAAAGCTCTAGTACAAAACTCCAATGCATTGTCAGAACGCACAATTTTCACAGAAGAATAGAACATTTTTAACTTCATTGATAAACATTTGAATCACATCTCCTGCTTCAGATTTATTCTTCAATAATAACACCCAAGACAAGCGAGAAAAATCATCTACTGCAACCAGATAGAATCTGTGTCCCTGGTGGTCAGGAACACGACTTGGACCCCAAATATCAATATGGACTAACTCGAACAAGGAGCCACTGCTCCGACTCTGACGACTCGGGAAAGTAGACCGATGATGCTTTCCCAACTGACACGCTTCACATTGGAAGGACGACTTCGGAGAAATCTGGGGCAAAACACAACACATCTTCTGAAGAGGGAGGTGACCAAAACGGAGATGCCAGATATATGGAGAGTCTGATCCTGTAGAATGGAGAGATGCACCGACATAAGGAGTATGGATCAGACGATAGAGACCATTCTGCTCACAGCCATAGCCAATCACGTTGCCCGAGGGTATGTCCTGAAAAACAAGAGATGATGAGTCAAAAATAGCTCGACAGTTTAAATTCATTGTAATCTGGCTAATGGACAGTAAATTCATAGAGAAATCAGGAGTATATAACATATTGTGCAATCTCAAGGAAGGTGTCAAGTTAATCTCCCCTTGTCCTGTGATCGGGGAATGTGTCCCATTGGCTATCACCACAGTTCATCCTGAAGAGACCGGTCTATATGAATTGAGATGTTCCTTGTTCCCATAGAGATGATGTGTCGCTCCAGAATCCATAATCCAGTTTGTAATCATAGGTCCATCACAAAAGGTGAGAGCATAAGAACTACCTGAAGTACTGGCCGTGGCAGGTGAACTGGCAGAGGCAAAGACGGCCACATCTGACTGACCTTCAGGAGTTGTATCAGGAGGCATGATATTCCTCAGTCTAGCAACAAGATCATCAAATCGCTGGTCCAATGAGGAAGGTGCAGGAGACTCAACCTGTTCTGCTACTCGAGCTGATGCAGGAAAGCCATGCTTTGAGTAGCATGTGTCCTCGGAGTGACCAGGTCGATGACAATAACTGCATGGTTGACGAATCCGACCCCCAAGACCGCGGGGGCCACGGCCACGAAAGGTAGAGGAGCCACCTCTACCCCTGGAGGCTGCCATCGCTGAGGGTGTATGGCTGACAGTCGAGTTTGGGACAGTAATTCGACTCAATCGGCGAAAAGCTTCCTCCATTGGAGGAATAGTAGCGTCAGCAAGAATCTGAGACCGGGCAGCATCGTACTCTGAATCAAGGGCAACCAGGAATACACCTACCATAGTAGCATTCCTGTACGTCTTCTGCTGCTCAGGAGTGGCCGTCAACGGCATGAAGCTATGGAGCTTCTCAAACATCCCTTGTAGGGATGTGTACAGTGAGTGAAGGGGGCGTCCATTCTGCTTGACTGTAAAAATATCATGTTGCACCTGAAGTATCTTGGTCTCGTTCCGCGCCTGCGAATATGTCGCCGCTAGAATATCCCACATAGCCTTAGCCATGGGCTGATGTAGTACGTCGTTGGCGATTTCTATCATCAACGTCCCAGATAGCCAGACTTTGTCATACGCATCATCTACCTCCCACGAGGCATTCACCCCAGTCTTCTCCACCGGCTCCTCTTCGGTAAGAATATGCTTCTTACCATTCGACTTCATCAGGCTCATGAACTACATAGCACAGAGCTCATAATTTGTCCCGTCCATTTTCACAATAGGCGCTGGACCTCTGAATGCGCCAGTGGCGGGTACATCGACCTTGTTTTCAGACATATTGCTGGAAGAAGACTGCTACGGGTGCAGGAAACCACATTTTGTATGTCTACACAGACATATATGAGTTTGGGTGCACGTGTAGACTCATGCACACCAACCCATCGGCCAATTGACGAAGTTGATAAGCACGGAGCGTGAGAGGCGTGTTAACCCAGTTGCACGCTCGTCCTCAAGCCCTAGAAGGTTCAACAGTAGCTTGCTGGGGTACCGCACATGAAAAAAACAAGCCACGCGCGAACTGCTGTGCGCGCGAGACAACGCGCGAGGATGCGCGCCAGAAGGTGCGCGAGAGAGCGCGCAAAGTGGTGTTGTGCACGCGAGGCCTGTTGTGCGAGGCGTGCGCGCGAGGTCTACTGTGCGCGCGAGAGACGTGTGCGCGAGGTCTGTCAGAGAGATGCGCGAGGCCGCTACGCACTGGGCGGTGGCGTGTGCGAGGCGACTGTGCGCGCACAAGGTGGCGGCGGCGCGCGAGAAGGGAGGGCTGGAGGTAGAGTTAGAGTTTTTCGGGAATCGAGAGCTCCGGTCTAGGACCGCCGCTCTGATACCATGTTGAAGAAAAATAAGAGCGTTGTTATTTCTGAGAACCCTAGGCTCTCTTATATAGTAGAGAGGCCTATGGATAAATTATATAAAGTAGAAAACAGAAAAAGAGAATAAGAAAGAGACACATATAAAATATAAAAATACAAATATCTTCACAGAGGTCATTTGATGCACTGGTTAGGAGATGCAAGTTTTGGTATGTTGAGCCGGCTAAGAGATGGCGAGGACGACACAAGAAGTGTTGGAATGAGACTATACGAAGGGATCTTAATTTTTTGGATATAAGCCCGAGATTGACCCAAGATAGATCTGAATGGAGGCAAAGAATCCATGTAACCGACCCTATTTAATTGTGGGAAAAGGCTTTGTTGTTATTGTAGGACCGTCAATGACAAAAAAAGGAGCTTGAAGAAAAAATGAGGTCCTTTGAAAAAAAGAGAATAACTGAAAATAAAAACGGCTACAAAAATGATTTGTGCAAAAAAAGGAAGCACAAAAAAAGAGAGAAGATGTATTATTTTATTTCGTCCAGTTTAAGATCTATGTTCTTATTCTATCAAGTATGGAAGAAGGAGGGGGGGAAGGCATGGTGTATTTTTATGTTGAGACATATCTAAAGGATTTCTACTGCAGCCATCAACATCTACTCATGGCTCTTCAATAAAAGCGATCGTTTGCTTATCCTTAATTGTTGGGTGTCTACCCCAGACATCAGAAAGATGACCACTACATCGGGTGCCTATCCCCGATCATCAGGTGTCTAACCTGACATCAACATGGACTTCTCTACCTAGGATCGTCTCAGGCTTCTATTGCCCATCCACGACATGAAAATTGTCACTCCATACTACTACTACATATCGGCCATCTTCACCGAGCATCTAGTTCTTTCGCACATTCTATTGTACGACTTCTCTCCACGTTGGTCTTCTTCTAGTGATACACTACATGCATGACCTGTTTGTCGTAGCGACTCTACTACAAGCACGACTTGATCGTTGCGGATCCGTCCTTATGCGGGGTCTTCTACCATAAACATATACTCCGAATGAGTCTCCTCCCATCGCTCTCAAATGTATAAAGTGAAGATATGTGGTATGTTTTCTTTTTGTTGCGAGCAACAATTTTCTCAATTCCAGCTTGATGGAGACTATTAGAGTATGTAATAGTGGATAATCGGATCTCCAAGATCCAATTACATCCCTTTCATGTTTAGTCCCACATCATCTATAAGTGGGACTTTGGTATGTCTGTGGGCTATATAATAAGCCCCACACCCCTGTATTCATTGAGAGATTGGAATAGAAGTTCCGACCCTTTGAGGCCTTCTCTTGTGGTTTCATCATGTTCCTCACGGAATCCGGTTCCACGTAAAATCTTGAGCAGTAAATTCTTAATTATTTCTTGATTATTAATTTTCTTCCGCTTATTTATTTCAACAAACACTATCATAGGCCCTGGGGAAATCCATCGTCCATAGAATTCCTCTGACTACCATGCATTTCCAATCCCCAACAATCTCCATAGCCATGACTAGTTGTCCATCATCCCTAATTCAGACCTAAAACCTAAATTTTAAAAATCAGACAAAATAGAATGGACAAAAAGCTCAAATTTGCGCTAATTCGGATTTCGTCATTGTAGCATAGCCACTAAAAGGACTGGCCAATACGAAGTTATCAAGGGGAAAACTAACATCGATAAAAGAGACGATAAGAATGATTAATGTCGTGTTTAAGAAGAAAGAAGCTGCCTGATGAAAACTTTAAGGGACCATTGGAAAGGGATAATGATTAAGGAGGGATAAGACATTGTTTCTGTTTAGTTGAAGGAAAAGGATAAGGAGGGATAAGTGGTACTTATTTGTTATTCTCTGTTTGGTAGAAGAGAGAAGATAAGAATGGATAAGTCGATTATGTTAGATAAGATTTGATGGATAAGTGGTAGTTAATTGCATTTGTTTTTGGCGGGAGAGGTCGATGATGGAGGGATAATGAGGGAAACCTTCTCCCTCGTCTTGACTTCAGGATCAAAATATTGACCATCTATGGAGGGATAACAAATGAGGTGAATTCTTAAATAGTATCTCGGGATTACAAAAATCCCTTGGTACTACAGAAAGTTTTTTTTACTTCAGTACTACATAGGTATCGCATTTACAGAATGCGATAACACATAAAGAATTTTTACTTCAATACTACAGAAATATCGCATTTACAGAATGCGATATCTATAGTGCATCCTGCTTATGCGATATATGCATATATCGCATAGTCATTATGCGATATCTACGTTAATCCTTGGAAACCTAAACCCTTCTCATCCGCGGTTCTTCATTTCCATCCGTGCTTAAACTCCCCCAAACTTCTATGCGACCCTCCGTGCGACTCCCAAGTCGACCACCACCCTCTCGTTGTGCGGTGACTCTACCACCCTTTCGTCGTCCGTCGAGCGCCCGTGCTTGAACTCCATTCCCCGCCTCCCCTCCCGTTCTCTCATTTGCTTGTCGAAGGCCTAGGTACAATACATGTTCTCTTAGGGTATTAGGTTTTGGAATAGCCTAATTTGTTTTCAATTTTGTGTTCTTATGATGCAGGGTTATTGTTTATGTACATAAATCCAGTGCTTCCTGCGTGTTAGGTCGGAATGGAGTTGATTTATTGCATGTTCCATTTGAAGGGTTCTATTATTGAATCCTCGACGACTAATATGCGCGGTTTTGGGTTAACGTCGACCACGACCTACGATTGTTGGGAAAATGAGAAAACATATTTATTCCATCAGGCCTAGGCTCTCTTATATAGAAGAGTAGCCTATGGGTAAATTACATAAAGAGTCCAATGGGAAAGTAAAATAACAAATAGAGATACGTAAGTGAATAATAAATATCTACACTCCCCCTCAAGATGGAGCATAGATATCAATCATGCTCAGCTTGGACGAGCACTTCTGAAATGACCCTCGAAGTAATGCCTTGGTAAAAATGTCTGTCGTTTGATTCTCTGAGCTAACATGGGATGTAGCAATAAATCCCTTCTGAATCATATCACGTATAAAGTGGCAGTCAACTTCAATGTGCTTGGTTCGTTCATGGAATGCTGGGTTATTTGCAATGAATAAGGCCGCCTGATTGTCACATTCTAAAGCCATAGGAAGTGAGACTTCTATATGTAAATCTGTAAGCACAGCCTTTACCCACATCATTTTTGTGCTAACCTGGGCCATAGCCCTATATTCAGATTCAACACTAGACCTTGCCACAACAGTTTGTTTCTTGCTCCTCCATGAGACTAGAGAATCTCCAACATATACAGCAAACCCAAAGGTGGACTGACGAGCCCGCGAAAGCCGCGTTAAGAAATTGTTTTTTAATGGTCGATCGTGAAAATAAATATATGTCGTTCGTTGTAGGCGGCGATCAGAGACAGTCAAAAATTAACCACAAAATAATGATTCAATTTTAATCTCGTGGTTTATGTTTATTTTACTTGGGCAAGTCCCAAGGTCGATCACAAGGAGGCAAAGGAACAACCTAGATTAATGTCTATCCAATTTTTAGTTCGGTTTTCAAGGCGGTTTTTTTGGAATTTTTCAATGCAAGATGAGATGCAAAATGCAAATTCGGCCTATTTTAGGGACTAAAATGTAAAATACGTTCAAATGGTGTCCGAAAATTACGAAACTTGGCCGAGATGTAAAAAATGATGAAAGAAGTGCACTGTAATTTTTTTGGAATTTTTAGATGCAATATGAATTTTTTTACGAATTTTTAATTGCAAACAGAATGAATTCTCAATATTTGATTTTAATAAATATTAAACCTAATTATTTTCGAGAACTAAAATTATCTAAGATCTATCACAAGGTAATTGATCCTAAAAAAATCCTAGATCACAAAAATGTAGGGTCTAATACCTATTAAAATTCAAACATTGAAATGCACAAAATGATTTTTACAGGGCAACTAATGCATGCAAACGTAATGATTTTTGGGCACAATGTTAATCAAATTAATCTCTACGATATTCGATTTTTGGGGAATTTTTAGAGTCACGGTTAATTAACTATGAATTTCAGAGCACAGATTGGGCAAAATATTCCAATTTCCACAAAATAATTATTCATTAATCAACCGTAAATCACAAAAATATCCATAGCATGTCAAAATGTAGAGCATTAAGCAATGAACAAAGTGCTATTTTTAAATAAATAAAATGATGCAATGTAGAGGTCTATAATGGATGACAAAGACAGGGGTACAGATGCAAACAGAATAATAAAGAAAATATAAAAATAATGCAAGGGGACCTATTGTTAATTACCGATAAAAGGAGGGGGGCTTCTACAAATTTCCCAGAGAGGCACGTGCGTGGCACGTGCCCTCTGGGGGCGGGGGCTGGACTGCGAAAGGTGGAACCTCCAGGGGTGGTTCTGCAATTTACCCACGGGCACGTGAGAAACACGTGACCCGTGGGTAGCTTGCAGCTGACGTTCCCTCCAAGCGCACGTGCCTCGCACGTGCGCGGAGGGCCTCGGGCTTCGAGCCCGGCCAGCGAGGAGGAGGCGCGGTGGGCCAAGCGCCTGGAGGTGTTGGCCGTGGAGTCGTCGATGACGTCGGAGGCGATGAAGCGTCGTGTGCGGCGTGGAGGCGGAGTTGGTGGCCGACAAACGGCCGTGGTTGCTGTTGACGGTGGGAGCACGGAGGAGAGGCGAGCAGGTGGTGGTGCGAAGCTTCCTGGGCACTGGCGATGTTGTCGCGTTGTCGAAGTTGGCCGGTCCCAGGAGCTCCAGGCGTGGGCGTTGTCGGTGGAGGTGTCGAAGACGAAGACCGTCGGTAGACCACGTCGAGGAGCGGCGGAGTTCGATGCTGAAGAAGTCGATCGGTGGTCGTCGGCGAGCAGGTCGATGATGGCGCGAGGCGGAGTTCGTCGGAGATGAAGGTCTTGGGTGGAATCGTAGGCTCAACGTTGATCGGAGCGGGGCACTAGCGGCGGAGGGGCGCCGTATGCAGCAAGGCGGCGTCGCCGCCTTGGATCTCGCCGGCGTAGGTACGGAGGCTTGGCGCTGTCACCGCCGCCCCCGATTTGCAGAGCTAACGGCGGATGATTGAAAGTGGGGGTCGGCGAGGGTGCTTTGTAGGCGAGGGAGTCGGGTGTGCGAGGATAACAGAGGGTGGTCGTTGGCGAGGCGAGGGAAGCGGAGGCCGTTGGGAAGTCAACGAGGCGGCGGAGGGTGCGAGGTTGGGGGCGGCGGTTTCGGAGGGGAGAAGGCCTGGAGAAGAAGGGTTCCCGGCCGTTCGATCGGCCGAGATCGAACGGCCGAAAAAACGACACGTGGCGATGAGAGGAGGATGGGGCGAGGCACGTGCGACGCACGTGCGGTGGATTTTAATTTTAATTTTTTTTAAAAACTAAGATTTAAAAAGGCGAAAAAACCATGACACGTGGCGGCCTCTGGGGCCGCCACGTGTCACCTCCAGAAAATTCGAAAAATAATTGTTTTGTAAAATCAAAAAGAAATAGCAAATGACCTCGGATCAAAAAAGTTCCTTCACGAAAAATGCTCGTCTCGACGAGATCTACAACTTTCATGAAGACATCAAAGCCAAATTCGGTCAAATGTGAAAAGTGAATTTTTGGGGTATCCCATGTACATAGAATACCTTGATTTTTGGGTTTTCTAATTTTTTTGTCATTTTTAACATAATAAAAATCCGGAAAAATAGGGAAAACTCAAAGATAAATAAAAGACACCTTAATCTATTTTTTTGGATTTTTATTAATAAAGAAAATAAATGCGTAAAATACAAGGTCAAAAGCCGTGAAAAATGCAATGTACAAAAGAGGCCCAAAACCCAATTTTCACATACGGACTCCGATTCACTTGAACTTGGTCTTGTTTTGAAGGTAATTGAATGTGCATTAGTTCAAAAGTGAGTAGGATCAAATCGGACACTGGATGGGGAAGATATGTGGCTTTTAGTCCGAGAATCCTATAACTAGGGTTTGGGTTTTTGGTCCACTTTCCTGGGTTAATTATTTTTTGTATTTTTTTATTTATTCTTGTTAGTGATGTGTACACAGTGGAGGTGGTTTTGGGTTATGCGGTGTTAGCATGAAGGAGTTAAAAATAGGGGAAGTTAGGCTATTCACAGGTCACTGTTGGCTTGGATTTTTGGCTTCTTATTTTATGCAGAAATTAATGATAAAATGCAATTCTTATGCAATCATGCCCGGATGCTAATTATACGAAATAAATGCAGAAATGCAGTTGATCTTGAGGGACTTGAGCCTAATTAATGAGACTTAGAGTGATGAATCCGAGATTCATCATCCCCCCTATACTTAAACCATGCTCGTCCCTGAGCATCAAAAAGAAATGCCATGAAGTGAAATGAGACTGGGTTCCATACCAAGACCATGAACTGAAGGTGAAAGTGAAACTAAACTTGACCTTTGGATTAATAATGTGGCGGAACTTCTGTGAGACTTAGAATTTTAAAATCAACAGCCCTCAAGTTCTACACATCATTGACACAGTTTCAACTCAGAAGTCATCTTAGATCAATCCTCTTCCCAAAGTATACCCTATGAACATTGAATAACCGACTCATGTGTGTGAAGGGTTTTAGCTCTTCCCATTCAGAGTGCCGGACTACCATGCTCCTCTCCTCTCCAGTAACTCGTCCTCGGGGAGTTAGGTATTTCCTTCTAAGGTCTGTCGTGCTGTGTTCACAATCGAATGAGGGAGAAGAAAGAAGAAAGAGAAAAGAACTGGAGGGTGGCCAGTGTAGTCACCTCTCCTTGTGGAGATGGCCAGTGTAGCCGAGTCTCCACCAAGATCTGCAGGTTTCTGAAGCTTGGACCTTTTTGGTCGGATTTTTATTTGGTAGAATGCTTCTATGTATTTGGAATTTTTGGTGGTTCTGCTTGGATCTTGTTGTGCCCCTACGGATATAGAATCTTTTATTCCGTACATTTTTTGGGGTCTTAGAAAAATTGTGCCCAGCCGTCCATCCCTTTTCCGAAGCTTTATTTCAACCCGTACTCCGGTCTTTAGATTTCCACGCTACCAGAAAAGAGACTCACACAGTCTTCCAACATCCCGTTTGGGTTGAGCTAAGTGCATAGTGCGAGAGTGCGAATTAATTCCCTATTCCAGAGTGGTACCCAGAATGAAGAGACCAGGTTAGACACTAAGAGTCAAACGCTGCACATTGTCATGTGGAACTTAAGGAATTAAGTCAAAAAGACCTGAAGCTCTTAAAATTCTATTTCTCGGTGAAGTTCCTCTAAAAATTAGGTGGATTAAAGTCAAGCCCAAACCACTCTCGGTTTCGGCTCATAACTCGGTTCAGAACCCAATGACTTTTCACAGATGCAAATGCATGCGGTGATGGATGAAGTGCAGGTGCATAAAATGCAGACACTTTTTTTTTATGCAAGGGATTTTTCTCTCTCTCTCTCTCTCTTTTTTTTTTAAAAACAAAAAATGGAATAAGAAGCCTCTTTTTCATTCATTTTTTTTCTAGTTAGTACCCACCCCGTAAATACATATAGACTTATGCGAAAGTACGAGATATGGGTAAAATATATACAAAGTATATATACAGACCCCCCTATACTTAGCGAGTGCTGTGTCCTCAGAGCACAAGAAGCGTGAAGAAGACATAGCTCGGGCTAAGCGTAAGAGAGTGACAAAAAATAAAGAAAAAAAAGAAAATAAGAAAAAGAATGAAAAGAAAAGCGGCCAGGAAATGAGGAGAGTATATACGGGTGGATGTCGGTTCCCCCTATACTTAGGCTTTGAACAGCCTAAGTATGGAAGAAGGGTGGATATGGAGGGAATGGGAGTCAGGAGAAGAATGATATATACAGATGGCATTGGTCCCCCCTATACTTAGGCCTTGGCCTAAGTAAAGGAAGAAGCTGTACAAGGAGACCAATGTGGTCGGGAGGGAGGGTGGGTAGCCGATGATTAAGGCGGTTTTCGGCTGATCTTTTTGTGAGCCTGCGGTGGGAGATCGTAATGATGAGTCGGAGATGAGGCATATGATTCCCAACTATTGTCCGTGTCATCCTAAGACAAATTATGATGGATAGTGGATGAATTGTTTGAGTCAGATGAAAGATATCCATCATCGGAATTATCCTCAGAGGAGTAGTAATTGAAAGTGGGCATACTCCACGTATTCTGGTCTTTTTGTTTTTTCAATTGTTTTCTCAGAATTCGTTCCTTCTTGGGGTCAATCAGTTTGTCCTCGGATGAATGCTCAGAAGCACCGGTCTCAGTCAGCTCATACGAAAGAATTCCAGTGTACTTGAAGAATGCAGGAGCATCAGCTTTGGATGAGTAGTAGTTAGGAACGGGAGTTGTCCAACAAGGATTGAATTTTGGATCCTTACGAAGATATGGCTTTAGGGCTGCCGAACAGACTTCACTCATGTAAACCATCTTTTCCGGACCTGATGAGGGATCATCAACTGATTCCTCTTCCGAAAGGTCAAAGGTGACTTTCTTTTTATTTCGTCGTGAAGGTGTCGGTTCACTTGAGTATCCAGATGAATAGCCATTGAGATTCTCCTTGGTCGGTGCTTGGTCTGCGTGCTTGCTCTCAGTCTCCCGAATGTTTGAGCATTCTCGATTTGGGATGATTTGGTCAAGATATTCAGAGAATGTTGCTCCAGGGTGTGACCATGCATATGTCTCTGGATCGTAGTAGAAAGATTTGTCAATTTTGAGATCCTCGAGGATTTGAATATTGGGGAGAGTCTCTGCATGTTCTTTCTCTCTTGATTCGATGTTGATGCATTCCTGAGTCGAGTTGATGTAATCCATGTAGTCGGAGTAGGTTGACCCAGGGTGTGCCCATGCATAAGTCTCCGGATCATATGATTCATATACATGGTTGTCCATGGTGAGAGCGGCTGGGAATGGAGCAGGGGGGAGATTTTCTAAACCAATAGTCTCATCAACAACTGCTATCTCAGGTGTGGTCGTGGGGTAGGGCTCTTCTACCGCTTTATGGTTACGGTTGTTGGGGACTTCGTGGGTTGTCTCAGAAGATCGTGGTTCCTCAAAGATAGGGTCGGTTTTAAGTGCTTCCAATGCTGTGAAATTGATCTCCCGAGTCTTACAATCAATACTCGCCTTGGCCAATGCCAAGAATGGCTTTCCGAGAATGATTGGAGATTGGGTGAATTCTCCTTGATGCTCAATATCAATGATCGTGAATTCTACTTTGAGCGGAGCACCTTGGAATTTCATGATGACAGAAATGATTCCTCTCGGCCGCTTTATAGATCGGTCTGCCAATTGAACAATTTCTCATATCTTCCGAATCGGCCCGAGTTGGAGTTCGTGAAAGACAGAGGTCGGGAGGATATTAATTGGTGAATCATCATCAATCCGAGCATGGGTGAAAATTGTGTCTTTGATTTTGCAGTCAAATCTGGGCAACCGCTTTACTATGCGGCTCTTAGTTTTTCTTCTCAACACCAAGGAGGAGGCCATTGACAAGATATGTCTTTCAGTCTTTGTTCGTATTCTGCCCGACTTTTTGTTCATTAATTTATCTGTTATAAATCTTTTAAGGTCGGGGAAGTGTTCAATGGCCTGTATAAAGGGAAGTTCAAATATCAAACGTTTTTCCAGTGCTTCCCGTATAGTCGGATCCAAATTTCGCAGATCATCTTCTGTTTCAATTTTTATGAAATTTTCTGAATTTTCAATTTTTTTGTGATTTTCAAATATTTCTATTTTTTTGATATTTTCTGGGTGGTGTGGGGGTGTGGGGTGTTCTTCAGACGAAGAGGGGCTCTGGTGTTCAGGGTGGTGGTCAGCAGCATAACCATTTTCAGAACTGTCCATAGGTCCCTGAATATCCTCAGAATTTTCAATCTCAGATCCAGTTATTTCCTCATTCATTTTACTGTCCGAGCCACCATAGAATGCGATGAATCGATCGGTAAATTTTTGAAATCTCTCCTCTATTGACTTGAATTTCTTATTTATCCTCGAAATATCCTCCTCAAGATTTGGTTCATGATTAATTATGGGTGCAGTAGGTGTATATTCGATAGTTTCATCCTCCATTTTTCTCTTTGTACTGGGAGGAGAGTTTCTTGGAATATCCGAAATATGATCATTATTTTCTGAAAATTTCTCCTCAAAAATAATGGAAGGAGGCTGCTCATATAGTCTAGTCATGTGGAGTTGATCCGAGTAAAATTTATTTCTTTGATCATGAGTGGTCGGATCTTGGTATGGTGGAGCGTGTCTGAAGAAGGGGTTGTTGTTCATGAAGCCTATCGAATTGGTGAAAAGAGATGGTGGTTGAGAGTCTCTTGGAGGAGGTGTTTTGGGTCCAACCGATACGAATTCGTTTTCATAATATAGCTCTGATGGGTGTTCGGTCATTTTTGAGAGGAATGGGGAGTTGGGTCTGTGAGAGTTTTTGGACAAGAATTCCATTATGAGGTTCGAATCAAGATAGGGAAGAGATGGTTGCACGGGATAGTCAAGAGAAATCAAATGTGCGGCTATTGATCTTGAAATCGGTTCACGCACACCAATGCAAACACAATTCAAACCCCGGGTTCACCAACTCACACAATGAAGACGTAAGAGTTCGGCTATTATCTTTTCAATTTTAGTTGGTGATAAATTCAATCTTGCAAGCCGTTTAAACGAGCTGTTAGGTTTGGAGCTGGGCTCTATCCTAGTCTGCGTCTCTCTCCTCGCTGCAAGATAAATCAAACAATGTCGGGGTTGCTCTCCCGCAGAAATTCTTGATTTTATGGATTTTTAGATCGGCTATATTTAGCAGTCCCAGTTTTATTAAGGCGATCACTGTAGAATTTAGGTGAACACAAATTTACGTCTACCGTCCAGTCCCAATTTCCTTTAGATTTATGTGATAAAACAAGAGAGAGGAATTCGGGAAAAGCCGATGCACGCGGAAAACTTATGATGAATGCTCAGTTAGAAGACTTACAGTGCCTCCTCGCAATCTCCATGTGGGATGCAATACAGAATTGAAAATTTATACTAAATGCGTGCAAGCCGATGAAAACCGCACCTAAGCAGAAAGTTCTATTAGCGGGAAGAATTGAGTTGAATTTGGCTAAGTTGAACGATCTAATGTGCGTCTTAGTTAACGTGCAGTGTGGCTTAAGATCCTACGAGCACAATCAGAAATAAAAAATGCTCTAAGAGCCGTATGTGCAGGTCTATCCTAATCGCCACTCAAGTCGGGCCCCACCCTCTCCGGAGAGTGAAACAGGCCACGACACACCACAAATAAAGTTCAATGTCCTTGTACACACGCGAGAGTCCAAACGGACACCGCTATAAATGAGCAGAAAAATAAAAATGCAGAAATTAAAAACCTAGACTCTACTCTCTCTCACGACTCGACTCAATCTTAATTTAATTGCGGTTTCTTCGGGTGTCGGTGAAGATGCGTCGGTTCCTTGAAAAACCGCTCCACGTGCGCCGGGTACCTCGCAAGAAAAATAAGAGAGAAAATGTAAGAGAGTGACTCAAAAAATAATCAAAAATAAAATAAATGAAAGAAATGCTGAAAAATAAATACAAGAAATAAAATGGGATTTACAATGAAAAATTCGGGGGTCAGACTACCCGAATTCGGAAAACCGAACAAAAATTTTCAAAATAAAAACTAAGCCGTTTGCCTCCCCAGCAACGGCGCCATCTGACGAGCCCGCGAAAGCCGCGTTAAGAAATTGTTTTTTAATGGTCGATCGTGAAAATAAATATATGTCGTTCGTTGTAGGCGGCGATCGGAGACAGTCAAAAATTAACCACAAAATAATGATTCAATTTTAATCTCGTGGTTTATGTTTATTTTACTTGGGCAAGTCCCAAGGTCGATCACAAGGAGGCAAAGGAACAACCTAGATTAATGTCTATCCAATTTTTAGTTCGGTTTTCAAGGCGGTTTTTTTGGAATTTTTCAATGCAAGATGAGATGCAAAATGCAAATTCGGCCTATTTTAGGGACTAAAATGTAAAATACGTTCAAACGGTGTCCGAAAATTACGAAACTTGGCCGAGATGTAAAAAATGATGAAAGAAGTGCACTGTAATTTTTTTGGAATTTTAGATGCAATATGAATTTTTTTACGAATTTTTAATTGCAAACAGAATGAATTCTCAATATTTGATTTTAATAAATATTAAACCTACTTATTTTCGAGAACTAAAATTATCTAAGATCTATCACAAGGTAATTGATCCTAAAAAAATCCTAGATCACAAAAATGTAGGGTCTAATACCTATTAAAATTCAAACATTGAAATGCACAAAATGATTTTTACAGGGCAACTAATGCATGCAAACGCAATGATTTTTGGGCACAATGTTAATCAAATTAATCTCTACGATATTCGATTTTTGGGGAATTTTTAGAGTCACGGTTAATTAACTATGAATTTCAGAGCACAGATTGGGCAAAATATTCTAATTTCCACAAAATAATTATTCATTAATCAACCGTAAATCACAAAAATATCCATAGCATGTCAAAATGTAGAGCATTAAGCAATGAACAAAGTGCTATTTTTAAATAAATAAAATGATGCAATGTAGAGGTCTATAATGGATGACAAAGACAGGGGTACAGATGCAAATAGAATAATAAAGAAAATATAAAAATAATGTAAGGGGACCTATTGTTAATTACCGATAAAAGGAGGGGGGCTTCTGCAAATTTCCCAGAGAGGCACGTGCGTGGCACGTGCCCTCTGGGGGCGGGGGCTGGACTGCGAAAGGTGGAACCTCCAGGGGTGGTTCTGCAATTTACCCACGGGCACGTGAGAAACACGTGACCCGTGGGTAGCTTGCAGCTGACGTTCCCTCCAAGCGCACGTGCCTCGCACGTGCGCGGAGGGCCTCGGGCTTCGAGCCCGGCCAGCGAGGAGGAGGCGCGGTGGGCCAAGCGCCTGGAGGTGTTGGCCGTGGAGTCGTCGATGACGTCGGAGGCGATGAAGCGTCGTGTGCGGCGTGGAGGCGGAGTTGGTGGCCGACAAACGGCCGTGGTTGCTGTTGACGGTGGGAGCACGGAGGAGAGGCGAGCAGGTGGTGGTGCGAAGCTTCCTGGGCACTGGCGATGTTGTCGCGTTGTCGAAGTTGGCCGGTCCCAGGAGCTCCAGGCGTGGGCGTTGTCGGTGGAGGTGTCGAAGACGAAGACCGTCGGTAGACCACGTCGAGGAGCGGCGGAGTTCGATGCTGAAGAAGTCGATCGGTGGTCGTCGGCGAGCAGGTCGATGATGGCGCGAGGCGGAGTTCGTCGGAGATGAAGGTCTTGGGTGGAATCGTAGGCTCAACGTTGATCGGAGCGGGGCACTAGCGGCGGAGGGGCGCCGTATGCAGCAAGGCGGCGTCGCCGCCTTGGATCTCGCCGGCGTAGGTACGGAGGCTTGGCGCTGTCACCGCCGCCCCCGATTTGCAGAGCTAACGGCGGATGATTGAAAGTGGGGGTCGGCGAGGGTGCTTTGTAGGCGAGGGAGTCGGGTGTGCGAGGATAACGGAGGGTGGTCGTTGGCGAGGCGAGGGAAGCGGAGGCCGTTGGGAAGTCAACGAGGCGGCGGAGGGTGCGAGGTTGGGGGCGGCGGTTTCAGAGGGGAGAAGGCCTGGAGAAGAAGGGTTCCCGGCCGTTCGATCGGCCGAGATCGAACGACCGAAAAAACGACACGTGGCGATGAGAGGAGGATGGGGCGAGGCACGTGCGACGCACGTGCGGTGGATTTTATTTTATTTTATTTTATTTTTTTTATAAAAACTAAGATTTAAAAAGGCGAAAAAACATGACACGTGGCGGCCTCTGGGGCTGCCACGTGTCACCTCCAGAAAATTCGAAAAATAATTGTTTTGTAAAATCAAAAAGAAATAGCAAATGACCTCGGATCAAAAAAGTTCCTTCACGAAAAATGCTCGTCTCGACGAGATCTACAACTTTCATGAAGACATCAAAGCCATATTCGGTCAAATGTGAAAAGTGAATTTTTGGGGTATCCCATGTACATAGAATACCTTGATTTTTGGGTTTTCTAATTTTTTTGTCATTTTTAACATAATAAAAATCCGGAAAAATAGGGAAAACTCAAAGATAAATAAAAGACACCTTAATCTATTTTTTTGGATTTTTATTAATAAAGAAAATAAATGCGTAAAATACAAGGTCAAAAGCCGCGAAAAATGCAATGTACAAAAGAGGCCCAAAACCCAATTTTCACATACGGACTCCGATTCACTTGAACTTGGTCTTGTTTTGAAGGTAATTGAATGTGCATTAGTTCAAAAGTGAGTAGGATCAAATCGGACACTGGATGGGGAAGATATGTGGCTTTTAGTCCGAGAATCCTATAACTAGGGTTTGGGTTTTTGGTCCACTTTCCTGGGTTAATTATTTTTTGTATTTTTTTATTTATTCTTGTTAGTGATGTGTACACAGTGGAGGTGGTTTTGGGTTATGCGGTGTTAGCATGAAGGAGTTAAAAATAGGGGAAGTTAGGCTATTCACAGGTCACTGTTGGCTTGGATTTTTGGCTTCTTATTTTATGCAGAAATTAATGATAAAATGCAATTCTTATGCAATCATGCCCGGATGCTAATTATACGAAATAAATGCAGAAATGCAGTTGATCTTGAGGGACTTGAGCCTAATTAATGAGACTTAGAGTGATGAATCCGAGATTCATCATGGACTTCCAGTCCTTAGGACACCCTGCGTAATCTGCATCTGCACAGGCTGAGATAGTAATCACCTTGCCTTTCTTAAACAGTAAACCCACACCTGGAGATGACTTGAGGTACCTGAGTATCATATGTATGGCATCCATGTGTACCTGACGTGGTTGTTCCATGAACTGGTCACTCGACTCACAACAAAGGATATATTGGGCATGGTAATAGTAACATAAAGAAGTTTTCCCACCAGTTCTCTGTATCTTCTCTTATCCACCTCCTCTGTATCACCATCATATAACTTCATACTAGGATCCATAGGTGTGGTAGCAGGTCGGTAACCAAGCATTCCTGTTTCACTCAGTGACATATTTCCTCTGAGACATTACCAACCCATAAGGATTTCTGGTGAACTCCAGTCCCAGAAAATATCTAAGAACTCCAAGGTCCTTGGTAACAAATTCATGACCCAGCATTTCTTTCGCCCCCTTTATTCCCTGTTCATCATCACCTGTAATCAGAATGTCGTCTTCATAGACCATAATTGCAATAATGCCTCTGGAAGTCCTTTGTACAAACAAGGAATGACCAGCATTAGAACGTTTGTATCCCTGTTTCTCAAAGAGATCTGAGAGCTTATGGAACCACGCTCTGGGGCTCTGCTTAAGGCCATAGATAGCCTTATGAATTCTGCACACCTTAGGACACTCCCCCTCAATAGCAAAACCAGGTGGCTGTTGCATGTAGACTTCCTCCTGTAAGTCACCATATAAGAACGAATTCTTCACATCCAACTGGTATAGCGGCCAATCACGAGTGACCGCAACAGAAAGCAGGATCCGTAGAGTGGAATGGCGGGCCACCGGCGAGAATGTATCAAGATAATCCACCCCGTATGTCTGTGTAAAGCCACGAGCAACAAGACGAGCCTTGTATCTGTCAATACTGCCATCTGCATTCTGCTTGACTGTAAATACTCACTTGCGGCTTACTAGAGACACATCAGCGGGTGCAGGAACCATACTCCAGGTACCTCTAGACTGAAGAGTTGCCATTTCTTCCTCCATGGCTACACGCCATCTACTATCCTTCAGTGCGTCTTGGTAATTCCGTGGAATAGCCATACTGACAATGCGACGTTGAAATTCCTGAAATCTCCAGTTAGTCGATCAAATGACACAGAAGCTGCTATAGGATATGATGCGCAGCTCCGCTTCGACTTTCGTAGGGCAATAGGAACATCTAAATCATCTGTATCCTCGTCTGACCTCTGTAACACATCCTGCTCAGGAAAATCATCAGATCCATCAATAGTAATATCTTCAGAACATACCTTAGGCGAGCTAGATGATGAGCGATGACTATGAGCTGAAGCAGGCCTGCGGGTATAGTGAAATGGTAATGGTGAAACAGGTACAATGACAAGAGGTGTAGAATATGGTAACGGTTCTGGTGGTGGTGGTGGTGGTTGTGGTGCTGGTGGTAGTGATGGTGGTGGCATGTATATGGCATCAGTATTATCAGGGGGTATAAACTGATCACTTGAAGCTGAAAAATACATAACAGATTCAAAAAATGTAACATCAGCACTAACAAGGTACTGCCTGCACAATGGATCGTAACACTTGTACCCCTTCTGAGTTCTGGAATACCCAACGAAGACACACTTGACATCCCTAGGAGAGAGCTTGTCAGTCCCAGGAGACAACTGGTGGACAAAGGTGATCGAACCGAACACACAAGGAGTAAGGGAGAACAATTCTTTGTCAGGGAAAATAAGAGAGAAAGGAATCTTCTCGCCTAGAACAGATGACGGCATACGATTGATAAGGTAACATGTTGTAAGAACAACATCACCCCAAAAGGAGTGAGGAGCATGACTCTGTATAAGAAGCGACCTGGTTACATCAAGCAAATTGCGATGTTTCCTTTCAGCAACACCATTCGGTTGGGAGGTATAGACACAGGATGTCTGGTGGATAATCCCTTGGGATGAGAAGTAACTGAATAGGGTATGAGTACAAAATTCCAGGGCATTATCACTTCTCACAATTTTAACAGATGCAGAAAAAACATTACGAATTTCATTAAGGAAATTGATGATAATATTCCTTGCTTCATATTTATTCTTTTACAGAAATACCCAGGACACACGAGAGAAATCATCCACAATAACTATATAAAACCTGTGTCCCTGATGATCAGGCACACGACTCGGACCCCAGATATCAACATGAAACAATTCAAACTTGGAGGTACTACTCCGACCCTGACGACCGGGAAAGGTAGACTGATGATGCTTTCCCAACTGACAAGCCTCACATTGAATAGACGTGTGAGGCGAAACCTGAGGTAACACACGACGTAGTTTCTGAAGCGGTAGATGCCCAAAGCGCAGGTGCCATAGTAATGGAGAGATGGGTCCAGCAGGTAGGGATGAGGTTCCAGCAAAAGGAGTCCAACTGAGGCGATAGAGGCTGCTTTGCTCATAGCCACGCCCAATCACGCTGCCCGTAAGGATGTCCTCAAAAACAAGAGAAGATGGATCAAAAATTGCCCGGCATTGTAAATCCTTTGTAATTTGACTAATGGACAACAAATTCATCGAAAAATCAGGTGCATGTAACACATTTTTGAGATGCATAGATGGTGTCAGTCTAATATCCCCCTGACCAGTAATCGGAGAATGTGAGCCATTAGCAATAACCACTGTACGACCTGGAGGGATCTGTCTGTACCTTGTAAGTAGACTTTGATCACCACATAGATGATGTGTGGCGTCATAGTCCATGATTCATGCTAAAGTATCTGATCCACTACTAGTAAATGCATATGTGGTAACTGATGCACTGATGGATGCAGAGGCGGATGCGACAACATCAGAATGGCTCTCAGGAGTAGGTGCTGAAATAACTGGGCCAGATGGAGGAATGATGCCCCTTAGACGGGCAACAAGATCATCAAAGCGCTGATCCAAAGAAGAAGCAGATGGGGGCTCGATCTGTTCAGCGACTCGTGCAGATGCAAGAAATCCATGCTTAGAATAGCATGTGTCTTCGGTATGTCTAGTGCGATGGAAAAAGGTACACGTTGGCCGAACACGGCCTCCTCTGCCGCGAGGTCCACGGCCGCGAGCCTGATGATGGTGACCTCCACGTCCTCGATTTACTGCCATGGCTGAGGCAGTCTGATTTGTAGTCGAAGAAGGAACTGTGATACGACTCAATCTGTGAAAAGCTTCCTCCATAAGAGGAATAGTGGAATCCGCCAAGATCTGAGAACGTGCTGCCTCATACTCAAGATCAAGGGCAGCGAGAAAAACCCCTACCATAGTAGCATTCCGGTAGGTCTTCTGTTGTTCTAGAGTGGCTGTCAGGGGCATGAAGCTATAAAGCTTCTCAAACATTCCTTGTAGAGATGTGTACAGTGAGTGCAAAGGTCTGCCATTCTGCTTAATAGTAAATATGTCATGCTGGAGTTGCAGTATCTTCGTCTCATTCTTTGCCTGAGAATATGTAGCAGCCAAAATATCCCACATTGCTTTGGCAGTGTGCTGGTGAAGAATATCATTGGCAATTTCAATTGCCAAAGTTCCAGATAGCCATACTTTGGCATATGCTTCATCTGCCTCCCATGAGGCATTAACCCCAGTCTTCTCAGCATGCTCTTCTTCAGTAAGAATATGTTTCTTACCGGTTGACTTCATCATATTCATGAACTGCATTGCCCACAGTTCATAGTTAGAACCATTCATCTTCACGATCGGCGCTGGACCTCTGAAGGCGCCTGTAGAGGAAATATCTGCCTTGCTTTCTAACATTATGATATACGAAGACTAGGGGAGTAGACTGAATAGATGATTTTGTCTACGCCGACATTAACGGGTTTAGTTGCATGTGTAGACGCAAGCAACCAAACCAATCAATCTGTAACCGCGCGCGCGAAAATGACTTGAGTTGTACGTCACACGCGCGCTAGTCTAGGACCGCACGCGTATGGGAATCACGCACGTACTCGCGTGCTTAGATGCTGGATCACGCCACGGGTGCACAGGTGCACGGGAGCAAGTATGCGCACAGGAGCAGGTGCGCGTGCACTAGCGCACAGACGCACGAGTGCTGCGAGAAGCCGGTTGCAGAGGACTGCACACATGTGCGCGGTTGGCCCTACGCGCAGGCACCGGAGGTGCGCACGATGGCGTACAGTAGGAGATGCGCACAGCAACACACAGGAGGGGTTGCGCACTGCGGTGCAGACGTGCGCACAACTGCGCAAGGCAGCGCAAGACGGCGCTAACGTGCATGGAGGGCTGGAAGGTGAAGGCTAGGATTAGGGTTTTGGCTCGAGAACTCCGGTATAGGACCGTCGCTCTGATACCATGTTGGGAAAATGAGAAAACATATTTATTCCATCAGCCCTAGGCTCTCTTATAAAGGAGAGTAGCCTATGGGTAAATTACATAAAGAGTCCAACGGGAAAGTAAAATCACATTTAGAGATACGTAAGTGAATAATATATATCTACAACGATGATTTGTTAAATCTAGTCCATCAGAAGTTCCCCAAGCAATTGTTCCCCATTTAACATTTTTTAGGGTCAGAGGATCCGAAATACGTGTAACATATGAGGATGATATTCGAAAGAAGTATGTACTTGACGGTGTTGGTGATGAACTTCGAAAGGGCATAACCTTCAAGTGTAAAGATTATTTGATTTATACTGTGAAGAAAGATCACATCCTTACACACTACGACTTCATGGTTAAAGAATCCACCACCTTGATCTGGTCTATTTTTTGCATTAGTCAATTGAAAGGATGTGTTTTGTATCTACGTGATCATTACTAGAAATTCGATGGCATGCAGGTATCTCTAAGATCATCGGCCCACACACTTGCATAAATCCAACTGTTAATCGGGATCATCCTCTATCGGACTGCAATTTCATGGCTAGATCATTGCTATCCCTGGTGAAGGATGACCCCAGTATTTGGGTGTCGAGCTGTAGAGCTCACATTCACGAGATGTACAATTACTGGATGACGAAAAAATGACATAAGATGCTCATAGAAAAGTAATTGGAATAATATTCAGCTATTGGAAGAAGTTTTATGCCAATATGTCGTATCTTTTGCATGCATTGAATGTTGTCATTCTCGGGACTGAAATAGATATCGAACATACCGAACACTCTGACCCGCATAAACCACGATGTCGTAGCTTTCAACGATGCTTTTGGGCGTTCGAACCTTGCATTAGAGAATTCAATATTGCAGGACTTTGATAAGTAGTGATGGGACTCATTTATATGGCAAGTACAAACAGAAACTTTTGATTACTTGTGGGACAGATGGAGATAAACATGTAGTTCCTCTTGCATTTGGGATTGTTGACGAGGAATCCGGCCCTATTGGAAGTGGTTCCTAAGGTTGCTTTGTATCGGAGTAATTAGGGTGCGTGAAGGGCCAATATGTATCATTTCTGACAGCCATCCTGGTATAAAATCCACAAAAGGCATGTCGCAAGCAGCTTTAACAATGTTTTTAAGAATGGCTTTATGAAATTGTTGGTACAGGCTGTCGCACTTCAAACGACTAGTAGGAAGTTTGCGTACTTCATGGGAAATTACAGGAATGGAACCCGGATGCAGGTAGATGGTTTTCTACCCACGATTGTTGTAGGGAGCAATGGACTTTATCCAATGATGGTGGCTATAGATTTGGGCAGATGATCACAAATCCAAGTGAAAGTTACAATGCAATTCTTAAGGATGCCCGATGTTTGCCTATTGATGCACTAATTGAGAAGACCTTTTATAACTGGCTACCGCTGCACTCGCAATAAATAAAAAATACACGCATTTCGTAGCATTAGAACTATACCGGTGGAGTGCAGCTGCAAACAGGCATACTGTAAACCACATACAAAGACAATCGAACATATTGTTTGAGGTTTTGAGGGGTGTCTGACATACAAAGTTTGCGATTCGAGGGCGCAAATGGTAAATGGTTAACTTGGGGCAACGATCATGTACATGTAATAAATGACAAATTTTTCGCATCCCCCGTTCTCATGCTATCCCTGTCATTTAGCAACGTCGGTCAGAGATTGACACATATGTTGGTGAATGGTACACATGGGAGAATTAGGTAAAGGTTTAATAAGGGAGGTTTTTTTCCAATTGGTGACTGAGACACGTGGCCTCCATTGGAGTACCCAGAATTGCATCCCGATCAACTACGTAAGCGTAAGATGGTCATCCATGGTTAACCAAGATTCACAATGAAATGGATGTTAGGTATGTCCCGCGACAGAATACATGTTCATTGTGTGTACAGTGTCCTACCATCTTGTCCTAATAAAAATACAAGGGCTTCCACTTCTCAAGCATCCACATCTAATGCACAACCTTCAACAAGTAATAAAAATAAGTGTTATACATGTGGAGGTGAAGGCCACAACAAACAAAATATCATGTTTTGAGTACGTTTTTCTTTCTTTTTAGGTACATTATGTTGATAAAAATATTTCCTTGCAATATTTATGCCTTCTTTAATGTTTTCTAGTTTGAAGATTATTGCTAGCATATGGATCCCAGACCTCTTGATCCATCAGTTTTGACCCAGCATGAGTGACATCGTTTGCATTGTTTTTGGGCCGGTGATGTAAGTCATTTAATATTTTCCATTACTAGTTACATTCCCTCATATATCTTGTCACCTTTCAAATTGCAGGTGTCATCATGGTTGCGTTGTCGTCAACGTGAAACACATGTGTGTCGCATCCCTTTGGATGTCCGCCTCCTTCCTTACGTAGCTCAAGCTGGGTTTGGATGCGTTAGAGAGTTAGATTTTAACATATTGGATTGACATTTGATTACAGCTTTGGTGGAGCGTTAGCGGCCTGAGATGCATACTTTCCACATGACCAGTGGAGAGATGACTATTACACACAGGATGTGGCTTTCATCTTGGGTCTACGGATGGATGGACCAGTGGTGACAGGAGAGAACATCCCTGGAGCGACGAGGGCTGGCACTTATGGGCAGTTTCTAGGTGTCCGTCCCATGTTGTCCGAGATAGTAGGCAGTAGGGTATTAACGACCTATTTATTGCATTTTGCAATGTTACCACCAGTTATTGATGAGGTGGTCTTGCAAAGGCATGCACGAGCTTACAATTTCTCTAGGACGATGAGCTGGGGATCAACAGTTCTTGCTTTCCTCTACACGCATCTGTGTTTTGTAGCGGATATGGTGACCGAGGAGATCGACGACTCGATAATATTGCTTCAGTTATGGGCTTGAGAGAATTTTCTACACATTGCTCCAGTGGTCATGGAGAGACCGTAGTGGTACGATCTCGATCCTTAGGAGTTTGTTGGGTTGTTGCATTCGCGCATCGTCGGCAACTAGCGCACATCCTGTACCATGACACATTCAACATGCAGTCACCTGAGCAGGTAAATACACCGTGATACATTCATTCATTTTTCTTTAAATAACTGTCTTTAAATTATATATGGAATTCCCATGCAGGTGATGTTGATGCCATATGAGGATGATATACTCGTGTCTCGAGGGGCGTACATTTGGAGGGCACGGATGTCATTGATTTACTTCCAAATCATGGAATATTATCTTTCGGACTGTGTTCTTCGCAGTTTGGTGGCCGCCATGGCATTCCAGCTACAATACCTACGAGGAGCTCCATGTCATATACTTGAGGGGAAAAGTACACATTGATTGGAGGATCCGATATGACCTGAAAATACGTGAGTGGGATGCATTACAAGATCGAATTGTTTACCTGGACCAATTCAATGGGATTAGTGTAACTCCAGACTATATGGATTGGTATAAAAGAATTACGAGGAGATTTGTGGGTCGACTATGTGTTGCTTTGACAAGCAACATAAGAACAACCACTAAATATTATCTTAAGCTTTTACATGATCTTTTAATATATGGATTCTTTTTTTATCATGTAGATGTCGAGGTAGGACCTCATTTACGAGACACGACACTATGACTATCTGAGAGATGCCAATTTTAGGCTAAGGCGGAAATGGAGCAATGATTGATTTTCTAATTTGCCGATGCGATGACAATAAATAAGGAGCATACTGACCGGGCTCAGGCAGAAGCCAGAGGAGGCAGGGTACAGAGGAGAGGAAGAGGCAGTGCTACAGCACGCGATCCAGTTGTCATACCAATGGTAGAGGAAGAACTAGATGTTCCAGATATGGAACATGTACCATCCCCAGATTTGGATCAAGAGCTGTCAGATTATGTCTTGGAGGTCCAATTCATCACACCAGCAGTCGAGCCGCCAACTGAAGAAATGCAAACACCGCATGCACCGATGAGAATGGGAGTGGATGTAAGGGGTACTTAACCCACTTACTACACACTTACACCGCCATCGATGTCGATCTTCGAGGACTACGGTACAGGAATGCCCCAAATATCAATGATTGATGAGGGCAACCATTTACGACCTTTTGATCCACCCGAGACAATGAGGACATTTCAATGGAGAAGAAGGCAACAGAGAGATAGTTGTAATGTAGAATGCTAATTTTTTAGGATTGTAAAGCTTTATGTGATGCTATTTCTATTTCTAGAGAAGCTTTTGTAACTTCATGATCATAATGAAATTATAATGTTGTTTGAATGTTTGGAGTCTATATTCTGTGGACTTTTTTAGATTTCTATTTCATATCGGATGAGACATCAACAAAAACTATACATATGATTTGACAGGGACTTGAACAGGAAATAAACATGGAAATGATGTTTTCCAATAAGTTGTGCAGATAATGCATATAGGGGATGCGATATAAGTACATCTGTTTGATTTCCAGGAAGTTTTTTGCATGTCGCATACCAGCTATACGATATATGCGTATATCGCATAAGCGGAATGCACAATAGATATCACATTATGTAAATACGATAATTATGTAGTATTGAAGTAAAAAAAACTTTCTGTAGTATCGCATTCTGTAAATGCGATACCTCTGTATTACTGAAGTAAAAAAAACTTTATGTAGTACCAAATAATTTTTGTAATCCTGAGATACTACTTAGGAATTTGTCTCGATAACAAATTGGAGGAATAAGAAAGGATATCCCTGCTCATTCTTCAAATACCCCCTAAAAGAGGTGGTGCAATACACAAGTGTTAAGTATGGTCTTGCTCAATTGGAATTTGATCCAAAAATGTTCAGGGATAGATTTATTTGGATGTAAAAAATCCACGTAATACCACCTGACGTGGGAAGGACGTGCTCTGTTTTTTTTTGCACATATTTTTCAGACAGAATGAGACAAAATGAATGTCTGCTAATTAGTCAACATTATTTATATTTTGTTCCGGTGTATACAGTTCCTGATGCGTTGCCTTTTTTGAGAAAGTAAAGAGTGAACACCCTTCGTAGCTGGACACCCAAATCTTTTAATCATATTGATAATATTATCTTTTAATTAAACCAAGAAAAAATCGAATTCGAACATTTCATTCGTCAACATTAGTTTCTCAACCTACTACCGACACTCGTAATCACATGGATTGGCAGTATAATATATCAAACAACCACCATCAAGACATACTCAAGCTGAACAATATTTTATAAACTAAAATCTACAAGGACTAGTTGTAGAACAAATGACTAAATGACGGAGAAGCAGTCAGATGGAAGCGAATCATGAAAGTATAATGTGGTTCTACAACAATATGCCAAACGTCTATGTGATCTACCTGAACCAAAGCGACGAAGGTCAAGGTACCACCAGAAACTTTCTTTGTCTAGTCTAAGATCATCCATGCGCTTTTCTAGGTATTCAAGCCTTTCTTCTCTTTGGCTTCCTCCAATAAGCTCACCAACCTAGCATAGAATATAATTTAAGAGCCATTGATGTTATCAGATGGAAAATAGCATCTTAACTATGGCCTTGAACATCATTGTGGCTTTAGCGACTCTAGTCACAAGCAGAAGCCTATTGACACTAACGAAATGCTTGATGCTATCAAGCTCATAATGGCTATAGTAAAATATTTTCAAAATAAGGATTATGATGCACTAAATTAGTGGCCCAAATATATTTGTGCATGTTTATATAACCCAGGCAAGCAGGAAAAAGAAATTCAAGCAGGTTATAATAAGAAAAATAAAGAACAATGTCTCAATCCCCAATATTGCATATTGATGAACTTCAACTGATAAATTTCAAGTGGAATATTATAGTATTCTCTAAATGTTGCACTTTTTACTGCATGGATCCTGCAAAGGATCGTGTATTACGTTAAGAATGACTTAGAGTAGATACTACAGGTTGGGCATGCAACCTATAGATTTGTCAGAAGAACATCCATATTAGCAGGCCATACCTAGGTGGTAAGTGGTTACCCTGTTAGGATAAGTGTGCATGAAATGAATGATTTACAACGCGTGGTACTCGACTGCCATTAGGTTGGTTGACTGACTAAAGACGTGGTCATGCCATGTGGAGGCATGGGTGGTTGCATAGAGGTTGGATCATGATAATATGTAATTTATAACCACTATTATATGTGATTAAAGGTTAGCCTTTGGTTTTAAGCTATCAGGTCCTTGAGGAAGGCGTGCTTCATTGTTTGCCATGTGCTTCTTTATTTGCCATGCTAGGGTTTGAATCCCTATATAATAAAAGAAAAGGAATCTGTCAGGGTAGTATATGAAGATTAGTTGAGGCGATGTACGATAATATAAGCTCCTCAGATCAACGCAATCTCCAATCCCAAAGGTCCACAGCTTTAGAGTTCATTAGTGGTGAGGTAAATTCCCTAGACTAATCCCTGACGTGGAAAAGACGGAATATTACTTAAATTAATGAGAAGAAATGAAGCTTTCTGGTATAATAAGTTCTGCTAAACTACAGTACTTGTTTACTTTTCTCTTCTTCGTTACTTGGCACTCGCTAATCGTCATCCTATGATTTCTGGAAACCCAACATGTGTCGGTGAGCCATCGCAAGGACTTTAATAATCCAGCCATCTAACAATATAGCCATCTAGCCAACCACCGTAGCATTATTCTATAAGGTAGTTGGTAATATTTTAGTGCATTTCCTTTCCAGCTGATGTACATGTAGATAGTTATAGCGGGACAATGCACCATGTAAACTTTATTTTGTGAATGGAAAAATATTGAAATACTTCCTCCTTAATATTTTTAGTTGTAGTCAGTTTCTAAATGTTGGTTGTGATTGCTGAATAAATTATTGACGAGTAACCATATATGGATATAGGAGGATCTGACAACCCGGAAATAGGGTCGTGATATGTCATCATCACGGTCTCGACGTGGAAGGGTTGGAGCTGAACTACATGTGATCCTTCCAGATAACTCAACAATTGACCTATACATCTCCTTCATCATCTGTGCTATCTGCGACATAGTTGGGCTTTCTGTTGCACTTTCTCTTGCAGTTTATCTTCCCTCTCATGTGACCCATCGAGGTCGTGCCACATCTCTGCCATACTTTACTTTATCTAGTCGAATTCCCGTTGCGATGGACCGTCACTTTATCTATAGAAGCTCGACTTGGTGGCAACTACGCCACTCAATAGGACTCGTATAGAATGTTGTGATGATAGAGGGAAAACATGGCTGAAATACTAGAAAGAAAGCCAGGGTACTGTCTTGTGGTCCACACAAGATAGGACCAACAATCACTGTGATGACAACCCGAGAAGCTCTCAAGTAAATTCAACAATCAACCTACACAATAATGTAAATAAATAAAAGCAAGTGTGAATAAAAAATTATTATAACCTGAAGAACCCTGAATACCCTTGTTAATTTTTCGATTTGCTATAGTATTAGGGCAATTAAGGATTGATCAAAAACCACAATTTCAATTATTAGTCTAATTAAAGCGACCGGTCAACTTTTTTTACTTGGGAAGTCCAAGGTCGAACTCAAGGAGGCAACTGTCTCCTTAGGTTGATTTTTAGTTGATCTCGAGGTTAGGTTTCCAAAGAAGTGTTTTTTTATACTTTTTTATGCAAATAATAAATGAAATGCAATTTTGACGAAGTTCAAGGACTAAAATGCAAATTTCATTCAAACAGTGTCTGAAAATTATGAAACTTGGCTAGAATGTGAAATGTGATGAAATTATACTATAACAATTTTTTTTTTGGAATTTTTGAATCAAAATGAATTAGTTATGAATTAAATAACACAGACTAGGTGATTTTGAGTTAATTAATTTTAATAAATACAAATTACAATATTTTCCAGAAATTAATTTATCCTAGATATGTATATATGAGAGATATCCAAAATAATTTTTAATTCCTAAAAATACCAAGTGAGGAATTAATTAAAAATCAATTACTTAATTCACCATTTCATCTATTTTGACCTCGATATACGTGCCAATGAGATGAATTTGTCCACAATACAGAACTTAACTAATTCTAGCTATCATGAATTTTTGGAACTATGGTTGATTTTATATGAATGTTTCTTCACTGAATGAGTAAAATATGCAATTATTCATAAAAAATTAATAAATAATTAATCACAGATCATAAAAAATCAAGCATATGCCATAATGTAAATAATTTGCTGAATAATAAAATAACTATTTTTGATGAATAAAATAATTTAGAATTGAGGTTCGAAGTAAATGCAGAACAAAGGGGTCTCAGTGCAAAAATACAAAATGAAGTAAATAAAAGATTGATGCACATGGACCTTTTTGTAATTACTTTGACCCAGAGGGCTCTTTGTGCAATTCTTCACTAGG
Source organism: Ottelia alismoides (assembly GCA_037367405.1). NCBI lineage: Eukaryota > Viridiplantae > Streptophyta > Magnoliopsida > Alismatales > Hydrocharitaceae > Ottelia > Ottelia alismoides. The sequence continues at coordinate 227,849 of JAZKJV010001854.1, read as the reverse complement.
ACACGTGCATAACACGGGCCTGCTTGAGCGGCTGGGCCCTTCTAGTATTTGTGTGATGCTCGGGGGGTTTTTTGCAGTTTTTCTAAACAGTCACGTGCCAACCATGTGACCTTCGGGTCTTGTTACGATCTGAAGGGGCTAGGGGTTCTTGTCCGCAAATTACTTTCGAATTCTTGTGCCACACACGTGGGGAGGGTGATGGAAACGGTGGGTCTGACAGCAGAATTGAGGAGGCACAAGAGGGCCGTGGTCGGCACGTCGGCCAAGGCAACATGCTGCGGAGGAGCGGGCGGTGTCGAGGGTGGCTGGATGAGGTGCTGCTGGAATGCGGTTGAGCATGTCACGGTGGGCTGGAGCAAAGAGCATGCGACGTTGAGCGATGGTGCCGCTTAGGCGGCTGGAGGCGATGGCAAGGTGCATGTGTCGACTCCAGTTCTGGAGGTGGCTGCCGCTACTGTGGTTGGCGGTGGAGTATGTCGCGGGTTGGTAGCAGGTGGATGCTGCTGCCGACTAGAGTGGTGAAGTTAATGGCGATGGAGAAAGAGGACTTGGACAAAAACAGAGGAAATAAGAGGATGGGTTCGAGAAGAAGAAATGTGGGAAAAGGATAATCGCCTGAAGTGGATGAGGAAGGCTCTCGACTCCTATTCTCGTCTCAGCTGCTGGCGGAGCGCGACGAAGCTTAGATGATCATGCCTGGGACATCTATGCTCAAGAAGGGAGGGCCTGTCACCACCCTTCCTTCGAACTCTCTCCCTCTCTCCTGTGTATGCAGATAATGAGGGGATCGATGGAGGGGAAGATTTGATTTATATGGGGTAAAGGGTATAAAATGAGGGAGGAGATAGGGCCGATGGTTGCGGAGTGGCGGCCGTTGAAGATGGAGGCGACAACAAGATAAGGGGGCCGGAGGTTGCGGCATAGGAGGTTGCACATGGGAAGGTCCTGCCGTTGGAGAGGGGGAAGAGAACGTCCTGGGCACGTGTGGAGGGGGCACATGTCCATCACTTGCCATGGTTTATTATATATATATTTTGTAAAAACAAAATAAAAATAAGGTAAAAAAATGAGCGACACGTGGCGGTTCCAGGAGTCGCCACGTGTCAGCTCTAGAAAAATCAAGAAATAAATTCTAAAGATAAATAGGAAAGATATAGCAAACGATCTCGGATCAAAACATTTCCTTCATAAAAGTTGCTCATCTCAATGAGATCTACAACTTTCATGAAGGGACTAAGAGTAAAAGAGATCATCTATGTAAAATGATATTTTTGGGGTGCTCTATGTACATAGAATACCTTAATTTTTTGTATTATATATTTTTTATATTATTTTTTATTACGATAAAAATCCAAAAAATATGATAAAATCAAATATAAATATTTACATATTAATTTATTTTTTAGATTTTTAATAAATAAGAAAAATAGGGAAATAAAATCAAAATGGAAATCAGAAGATATTTATACAGACTCACAAGGGACATTCAGACTTGGTCAGTTTCTTTGATTTTATTCTTATTTTGAATTTGGATTTTTTGTGAATTTTATTAAAAATTTCATCAAAGAATATAAATGAAAAAGGAATAAAAGAAAAAGGTTTAAGTATGTACATAAAATATCAGGTCAACTATCGCTAAAACACAAAATGCACAAAAGAGGCCCACATCCCAACTTTCACATATGAGCCCCGATTTATATGAAATTGGTCTTATTTTCAAGGTCTTTGAATGTATATTTTTTTAAAGTGAGTAAACCTAAATCAGACACTGTATGAGGAAGATATGCGTGTTTTAGTCTGTCTATTCTGGAATTTGGGTTTTGTCTCACGGGCCAATCATTTGAGTTAGTCATTTTTTTGTATTTTTCCTTTAATCCTGTTAGTATTCTGTACAAAATGAAGTTGGCTTCAGGTCAATTGGAGTTAGCTGAATTAATAAAAAATGCATGAAGTTAGGTGAAAATGTGAAGATGATTATGAATGCAATTATGCGTGCTAAAATGCAGATATTAATTCAAAGTGCATTAATGGTAAAAATGCAGAATAAATGATGAAATGCAATTAATTACTCAGGAATGAAACTCTATTATCAACTTTTAATAGGATGAATCACACATTCATCAACCTCTTATGCTTAAACCTTTCTCGTCCATGAGCAACTAAAATGAAATATAAAAGTGAAATGATTTTGGGTTCCATACCAAGGTCATGAGCAAAATATGAAAATGAAGCTAGACCCTACCTTTGGATTAATAGTGTGGCGGAACTCCTGTGAGAATTAGGGTTTTAAAATAAACAACCCTCGAGTTCTACATATCATTGTAACATATTCAGCCCAGAAGTCATCTTAGATCAATCCTTCTCCCAAAGCCTATCCCATGAACATTGAACAATTGTCTCATGTGCGTGAAAGGTTTTAACTCTTCCCATCAAGAATGCCGGACTACTATACAAACCTCTCCCCCAATAACTCATCCTCAGGATGCTAGGTATTTCCTTCTAAGGTCTGTCGCGCTGTATTCGCAATAGAAAGGAGGGGGAAATTAGAAGAAGGGGAATGAACTGGAGGATGACCACAGTAGTCACCTCTCCTTGTGAAGCCGGCCAGTTTAGCCAAGTCTCCACCAATATCTGCATGTTTTCTTGAAGCTTGGACCTTTTTGTTCAAATATTTATTTGGTAGTTTGGCTTCTTTCTAGTATGGATTCTTGGTAACTCTGCATGGATCTTTTGTGCCCCTACGGATATGGAATCTTTTTTTCCGTACATGTTTTGGTGTCTTGGAAAAAATTGTGCCAAGTCGTCCATCCCTTGTCTTAAGCTTTATTTCAACCCATACTCCAATCTTTAGATGTCCATGCTACTGATGAAAGCATGATCCATTAACATTCTTTCTGCATTTTGTCTTAAAACCCTTAACAAATACATGTAAACGATGCCCGGTAATCACTCTTCCTTAGTGGGAACTCTCGGATAGCCGGAAACGGTCCGGGTTTCCTTAGAAGAGTGGGAGGTTTAGATGACGCCGCAATAGCACGGTCTACAAGTAAGATGGGTAATTGGAAACAGTCCATACTTACTCCCATACTTGTTGAGAATAAGTGATTTCCTGTTAGGACTCGGGACAGTGTTTCGGGGAAATTTCGGGCACCTATCAGCTCACTCTAATATGTGATAAGACCTGGTTGCCAAATAACCCTAAAACCGACGAGATAAACGACCGAAATTTTACGGTCATCACCGGGTTGTGTTGTTGAATCTGGGGTTGCATTGTGTTTGTTTGAGAGGTGTGCGTTCTACCGTGTCTTATACGCATTCACCCTCGTTCTCTTGACTTGACATCGCGGTCTATCCCGATATCCTCTTGAAATTGATGATGATGACTAAATGACTTTTACGCTCAGATTTTGTGAGCTCTCGATGATCCATTGTCCGTCGTACATCTTCACAGACTCGGGATGACCCTCTTCCCGAGTCGATGAGGAGAGTCAGACCCAAACTCTCTCGCCTCCCAACCCTTCTTTTGAGGTAGACCCCCGCCTCAAATTATCGTCTATTTCTCATGCATATTTTTCACTGAGCTCTTATGAGACTTTTTTCTTCCCAGAAGATGCGAAGAATATGGCTCGAGGTAATGGAACAGTTGATGACCGACCAGCTGAGGATCTACAGACTGGGGAGCAACATACAGATGGAAGACCAGATCCAGCCGCTGACATTACTAGGGGGATTCTAGATACATTACAACAGATGAACCTACATATCAGAGATCAGTTTAGAGTCCATAATGAGCTACGAGCTAAGATAGCTGCACTAAGAGAAGGATCCAGGAATCCACCACTGTTTGCCATGGTTACCACGACACTACGAGATGAGTATGACCAAGAGCCAGGACACTACACCATTGGATTCAATTACCACCTAATCAAGGGTCATACGAGCTGAGACCATCCTTCATATCTTTGCTTCCCAAGTTTTACGAGAATGCCACAGAGGAGTCGTTTACCTTTCTATAGCAGTTCGAAATGATTTGCAGTAGGGCTAGCTATCCAGGTGATATGCAGGAGGCTGTTCACCTCAAAGCCTTCCTCTTCACGTTAGCAGATAAGGTGCTCTACTGGCTTAGTCATTTGGGGAGGGAGATCTCAACGTGGGATGATCTGAAGTCCACATTCCTGCGTAAATATTTTCCTCCAGGACAGATAAATATGATGAGGAGCCATATCTCCAACTTTACGCAGTTACTGTGACGCCCGTCCCCCTCTAGGATCTGGGTACAAACCAATCCACACACATACATTCCTCATTCAAATATTTTCCCTCCATAAAAGCAAGAGAAAATAGCAACAGTGCATAGGAATTTAAAATTTTTCCTTCTCATTCAACCTATTCACATTTCGTACATTTCCATTGTCCATCCATGTCCACAAAAGTATACATGTATGCATAATAAAAGATGCCCACACATAAATTATATATTTTACATGCCATGTCTCTCAAAAATAAACTAAGTACAGGAAACCGTATATAAACTACCAACCACTGTACCAAAAAAAAATAATCTTGAAGCTGCACAAAAAAGTGGTAACTCCAAAGCTGCTCACTGCTGCGAACCTGCAGATCCACAGTAGGAACGTTATGAGAAAAGTTGCTCAATACGATTTAAACAACTAAGCAACAACAATCAATATATAATTTAAATGTATGCAAAAGAGAAAGGAACCGGGTAACTGATCTCACAAGAATTACATTTTTTTGTTATTAGATATGGATATGAGTAACCGAGCTTCGTGGATAGTCTGTAGTCTTGGCCATGATGAGACCTCACACTATGAATCTATGGCAAAAAGGACGACTTAGGGTTGGGGTGCCTCCGTAGGCGTGTGGTGGGGCACAATGCATCCTAACTAAGTTCCCAACACGTCCACTTAGCCCTACTTCCCAATGATACTTCTGATTCACAATTTAGATTCCAACCCACGAATCCCCGCGACAACCCAATCCTCCTTATGAGCAAGAGAATTATAACCCACTCCCAACTTCATTTAACAACATTTCCCGGAACTTCCCTCTTAGCGCTCCCACCCGGAATACCGACCAATGTGGCCTACAATGGCCCGTATGCGAGTGTTAACTCTAAGTGACAAGCGAAACACTAGCCGACCAACCATGACTACTTGGCCCGCGCTCGAGCACCAGGCTAAAGCATGTAAGTGACGAGGCCAACACCGTCAGATTAGCACCTCGGTGTGCCAAGCAACATGTCCCCCAACCATCGCAGCTATAGTAGCAGTTGGGATCACGGTCACCTAGGCTTCTACTCGGGGCCCCAAGGGTGCATGCCCCTCCCTTGGAGGCAACTACTCCATTACCCGATCACCATGACGTCTCACTCATATGATAATAATTACAATGAACACAACACAAATTTCCTTTCTACTTCTAACTTCATTATTTCATCTAAATGGATCTCATGCAAGACAGATTTAGCAAAGCTACACACACACACACACCCACACACCCACACACATACATTTGATAGTGAATTGCAAGGTCTTGAGGACAAAGTAGTAAATGAGTAGAATTCGGTTTAACATTGAGTCTCAAATGTATATAGTGGTGCATCCGAGAAAATTTATTATTTAGAAGGTACAATATTCATCAGTCACTTGAAAAATGAGGGATCCATAGAAATTTGACTTCCTTCTCCTTACCTAATATTCACATTTTGTTTTCCCTGTCTACTATTACCACAAGGCATGTTCTTTGTAGTTGCACACTTCGACTAAATAATTCCCCTCAAACCATCAACCAGCAAAATCTGATAAACAAGCACTTGCGATGGCAATTATAGGACAATTTAGTGGTATGAACTCCAACCATTTCAGAACCAATGAACTTGCCATTAAACTTAAGAGCAGAAGTCCTTGAATAAACACTTCAATATCCAGCTACCTTCATCGCAAAGTTAACTACTAAAGCAAGGGAGATTCGTGAAATGGCTGGTAAGCCAATGGTTGACAACAAGAAAGATATCAGATGGAAACTTTCAAGGGTCATGAAATGAAGAGGAAATATTGCAATATTATTAATTTCTTGTCTAAGAGTAGAATATGCTTTATAGAGAAGATCAGAACTTCAGTTGACAAGAACCCCCTTCAACTATCTCTCTGCGTCAAATAACTACTGACATGAATGGAGATTGTTGATTTCCTCAGTCCAATACAAAAATATTACTGCACTTCCTTCAGTTGAAATATATAATGACCACAGGATTCTTGTAAGAATATCCATCGATCAAGATCATAGCTTTGGGGTCTTTATCTCTTGCATTTGAATTGATTGGGAATCTTGTGGTCAAATAGTATAGAGGATGCACAGTTCGATTCAAGTTTATTCCGCAACCACCCCTTGCAAGTAATAAACATCTCGCTGTAATTGTCTACGGATTTCATAAAGAACAGTAAGAATCACCATGATTTGGATTTCTTTTTACGCGATCTTTAATAAGAAAAGTTTCGACATCGAATTTGTTTTCAAATTAATCGAGTTGCATGATTTCTCAAGAATAAATTAGCATAAAATCCATGAAGTTCGGGCAGGAAATCAGGGGCAAGGTAGTAAAGAAATCCACTTGTGAAAAAGAAGGAAAACACCATATGAGGTGGATGTTTTGATGACTAAGATCCATCCAATGATCACCAAGATTGAGGCAAAAATTTGCTGCTCAAGGATAGTAAAGAGAGTCATTCAATTGACATAAAACCTGGAGGTATTAACCCTCGTAATAAATTATATTTCCTGAATGTTGGAGGACGTTTAAGACCATTGACCTTGAAGCTCCATCAGGTTTAAGAGAGGGAATTAGTCAATTAACTACATTATGGAGGACTTCCTATTGGTAAGGTTGAGACCATGATTCTAGAATATGTCCCAGATTTGCTTTCTGCTGAAGGGGTTGGACAGGGAACGGAGTCCATGGTTTGGGAAGTGCTATCATGCAACTTTTCTTGACTTGTTAGGATTGGACAAGCTACTAAAGCTATTGTCAAGATATTTGCTGCTCCAAATGACAAGGAACTTGCTGCTGAATAACTCATAGACCATGCGTGGAAGGTAAAGCCCACAAATGTAGAGGTACAACAACCTTTGACCTCCTCAGTTTGTCTCCAAGTACAAAATAATTCTCTAGGGATGTTCATATATAGGATCAAATCATGTGGAATCAGCAGCAAGAAGAAGGGAACGCCATACCTCAAGAAACGGGCTACCTCATTTTCATCACCCATGGAGAACGGTGAGTTCGTCTCTCCATTCGTGAGATAAACCGCACACGAGAGGTGACCCGGACCTTCTCTACACGATTTTGGCTTCCGATCGTCGATCCGAGGTGCTCTGGTGAGGGAGAGGGGAGGAGGAAGGGAGGAGGGAGGGTTGGTCAAAGGGGAAGTTGGTTTTGGGGCGTTTTTGACGAGAGGGTTGGGTTATATGGGTTGGGACTTGGATTCGGATCCGGGTCCGGATCCGAATATGATCTGGACCCCCTCTCGCAAAAATAGCCGTAACTCGGGATCCCGAACTCGGATTTTTGCGTTCTTAGACTCCTTGGAAAGCTATCGACGAGCCCTACGCAATGGACTATCAGTGGAATTTTTTAGATACTTGAATAAAAGTAGATTTTCAATTGATCCCATATTCAATCGAGATTTGCATTTTAGTCCCTGTTTGGTTTTCGAGGTTTTCACATCATAAAAATATCAAAAGAAGTCTTGTCCCCGAAACTTATGATTATTCTGGTCGTTTTCAACACCCGAGCCCCATTGTATCAAGTCCCCCATGAAACACGGTGCTAGCTTGCCCTTGGCACCAAATCGTTGTACACCTCTCATTGGGGTCACGCGTAAGAACACGAAGTCCCCAACCTGTGATCATAAGAAATGCTTTAGCCACACAAGATTGGCTAATAATTATACCATTGGGGTATGAATGCACGACAACATACCTGAAACTCAAGGTCCCTATGCCGCCGGTCGGCGTAACTCTTCTGACGGCTCTGCACGGTCAGCAATTTCCTCCTAGCAGTCTTCACCACCCTGGAGGTCTTCTCAATGATATGAGGAGTGAACATGGTGTTGTCACCCACGTGATGCCAATACAAAGGAGTGGTGCATCGCCTCCCGTACAATGCCTCAAATGGTGCCATGCCTATACTGGCATGGTAGCTATTATTGTATGTAAACTCAACTAGCAAAAGGTGATCCTTTTAGGGTCCCTTCCACTCAACCGCACAAGCCTACAACAAGTCCTCTAATGTCTGAATGGTCCTCTCGGACTGGCCATCTGTCTATGGATGGTATGCTGAACTCATTCGTAGTTCGGTCCTCAAGGCTATCATGAATTCTCTCCAGTATTGTGATGTGAAACGAGAATCTCTGTATGACACTATTTTCTTAGGTATCCCATGCAACCGAAGGATGTGCTGGATGTATAACTTGGCTAGTTGTACTGGTGTATATGTCATGTTGACCAGGATAAAATGGGATGACTTGGTCAACCAATCAACTGACCCATATCGCATCATGCCCTCCAGGGGTGTGCAACTCTCCCATTTCCATACCAGGATGGGAAGAGGTTGCAGTAAACCAAGAGTCCTCTGGTGCTCTGCCTTCACCATTTGATAAGTAAGACATCTGCTAACATGTTCGACTACATCCTTCTTCATGCCTTACCACCAAAAGTATTGGCGGAGGTCCCTGTACATCTTGGTGCTACCTAGATGTATGGAAAGTCTCGAGTTATGCACCTCATCCAGGATCTCTTTCCTCAACTCCTCATCCTCTGGGACATACACACGGTCCCCATTCCATACGATGGATTCATGGACTCGAAATCTGTCGAATTCATCCTTCAAGCACATGTGGTATAGCTCCTGGATCCTTGGATCTGTCTGTTGGCCCTGAACAATCCTGTCCCACAAGATGCTATACTTGGTTGGCACTGTCAATGCATCGAATGTGCTCTCAAATGGATGCCACTCACTAAGTGTAGTGAGCACATCCCAAGTATGCAACCAGGCTGCCGAACCCTCAGTGTATGGTCACCTACTCAAGGCGTCTGCTACCACATTCCCCTTACCAAGATGGTACGAGATGGTACAATCATAATCTTTTAGCAGTTCCATCCACCGCCTTTGCCTCATATTCAGTTCATTCTGATCAAAAATGTATTTGAAGCTCTTGTGTTCTGTGAAAATCTCAAATGTCACCCCATACAAATAGTGACGACATATCTTTAATGCAAAGACTACAACCGCCAACTCTAAGTCATGAGTGGGATAGTTGTGTTCATGGTTCTTCAGTTGTCGTGACACGTACACCACAACCTGTTCACACTGCATCAACACTGCACCCAAGCCCTCCTTGGAAGTATCAGTGTACACGGTGAAGTTCAAGGTACCAGAAGGAAGGGTGAGGATGGGTGCAGAAGTCAATCGCTCTTTGAGCGTTCGAAAGCTCAACTTGCATTTGTCACTCCAGAAAAATGGCACATCCTTTTGCGTCAACCAGGTGAGGGGTAAAGCCAACTGAGAAAACCCTCTAACAAACCTCCTGTAGTACCCGGCGAGGCCAAGGAAGCTACGAATATCTGTAACCATCTTGGGCTGCTCCTAAGACACTACTGCCTCTATCTTGGCGGGGTCAACTGACACCCCTGCCTCTGAAACCATGTGGCCAAGAAATGCTACCTCAGAAAGCCAAAACTCACACTTTTTGTATTTAGCATACAACTGGTGCTCTCAGAGTGTATCTAGCACGGTGCGAAGATGAGACTCATGCTCGCATTCATCATGAGAGTAGACTAGAACATCATCAATAAACACGATCAGGAATCTGTCCAAATGCGGACGAAAGACCCGGTTCATCAAATCCATGAATGCGGCAAGTGCATTCATGAGTCTAAACGACATCACCAAGAACTCATAGTGGCCATATCTAGTGCGGAATGCAAACTTCATTACATCGGCCTCCTTGATCCTCAACTGATGGTATCCTGACCGCAGGTCAATATTAGAGAACGATGTTGCTCCCTGGAACTGGTCAAATAGATCATCTATCCTGGGAAGTGGGTAACGGTTCTTGACCGTTCTCTTGTTCAACTACCTGTAGTCTATGCATAGCCTTAGGGATCCATCCTTCGTCTTCACGAAGAGGACTGATGCTTCCCATGATGATGTACTAAGGCGGATGAATCCCTTCTCCAATAGCTCATGCAACTGTACCTTGAGATCCTTGAGCTCAACTGGTGCCAACCTATATAGAGGGATAGAGATCGGCTGTGTATCTTGTAATAGCGTGATCTCAAACTCTATCTCTCGTACTGGAGGTAATCCATGTAGTTCATCTGGAAATACATCAGGGAACTCACGCACAACTCTGACATCCTCTATCATATGGTCTTGTGCCGCTGTGTCTACCATGTAGGCAAGGTAACCTACACAACCCCGGGTAAGAAACTGTTGTGCTGTCAAGGCGGAGGTGCACTCAATCCCACCATCAGATGTGTGTCCATCAAACTGAAACAGCAACACTCCAGGTAAGTGGAAAGCCACCGTCTTCCCAAAACAGTCCAGGCATGCGTGGTGCTTCTCTAACCAATCTATGCCCAAAATAATGTCAAAATCCTCTAACTGTATCACCAACAAGAATACGAGCATCTCATGCCCACCTATCTGCACTGCCATATCCTCCACTGTCTGGCGAATGATGAACAATTGGCCCCCTGAGCCTATGATGTAATACATGGAAGTAACCTCCATCATTGACTTGCCCAATGTGGGTACCATATGGTGCAAGAAAGGAATATGTAGCCCCTGAATTAAACAATGTATGTAAAGATGGCCCATGAGCTGAAATCATACCTCTGACAACCGATCCAGACGCGTGAGCCTGCTCTTGTGTCACTTCATTCAGCTGGCCTCGTCGTGGTGCACTAGATCCCAAAACACTAGCTGTCTGCTGTGGGGCTCGCTGGAAGTCACGGCCTCGTTGGCGGGATCCTGATCTCTAAAACTGGCCGGAAGACCCAGTTGGTCTTCCACTATGCTGCTGCTGCTGCGTGCTTGAACTCCTGGCATGTAAAGGGCATTGGACCTTGAAGTGGTCCGGTTGTCTACAAAGGTAACAAGTACGACTGTCTGCCTATGACAAGCTTTCATCAGAAGCAAAACTACCAGCCCCAAGTCAAAGACTCGGTGCCTGCATAGGGGGGTGAGAAAAAACTGAACTGGGTCCTGCCAAAGCCTGCCCCAAGGTAGGTGTGAACCGGTTGGTAGGTGTTGTTGTCGCTGTCGGGTGGTGGCGACGGTCTCTACAAAACTGAGAGGAGTCCCGACGCACAACCCTGCTAGGCTGAGGTGGAGGAAACCGTGACTAACTCCTCTGTAAGCGGTGCTGTGTCGCCTCCCACTTTGCCTCCTTTGTTGTGGCCTCCTTTATGGAGGTGAGGTCTAAGGTAGATAGCCGTTCTTGTACCTCCTCGCACATTCCTTGGATGAACTTTTGCAAGTTCTCCTGGGGGTAGGCTGTCGTAGCAAGGGAATGGCGAGAGAGCTCTGTGTAATGAATCAGGTACTCTTGGGCCGTCATCGACCCCCGTCTCAACTCAGCAAACTGCCTCCTCTGATCTTCCACCCAATGGTCTGGGTAGAACTCTGCACAGAACTCATCAAAGAAGGTCTCCTACGTGATGGGTCCTGTCAAGTGCTCCTTGGTGGTATTCCACCACCGCTCTGCATAGCCAGCCGGGAGTATTCTACAAATGACACCCATGTGTCCTCAGGTGCACATATCATTTACAGAACTTTGGCAACCTGTGACATCCATAGCTTGACGTCGTCAGGGGTGGAGGTATTAAGGAACTGTGGTACCGCTGCCCGCTGGTATGCGGAGTAAGTTCTCTGATGCTTCTGCAAAGCATCCGCATCCTCGGGCTGCCCAGGCTCCAAGGAAAATGACAAGTTGACACTCTCCTCCCCATCGTGAGAGGGACGGTAGGAGGGGTCATCCTGCCGCTGGAGCCGCTGCTCCATCACCTCTTGGCTGCTGAATCCCCTGTACCGCCTGTACAAGGAGAGCCAACTGCTGCGCCACATCCTGGTCTGTGCGAGGCGACATGGTTTTGCATAAATAACCAAGGAATTAGTACTTGCTTTTCCTAAGAGAGACATTATGAGAAACATGTGGACATGGATGCAATCGTGCTATTCTCCTGTGGACTCATGTTGGGTCAGAAGACTTCACACTATCCAATATTCAAATACCAATGAGGAATGATATGCGTGGAATGGAATGGAGTATCACTGCTCTGATACCAAGTTGTGATGCCCGTCCCCCTCTAGGATCCGGGTACTCGGCAAACCAATCCACACACATACATTCCTCATTCAAATATTTTCCCTACATAAAAGCAAGATAGCAACAATGCATAGGAATTTAAAATTTTTGCTTCTTATTCAACCTGTTCACATTTCATACATTTCCATTGTCCATCCATGTCCACAAAAGTATACATGTATGCATAATAAAAGATGTCCACACATAGATTATACATTTTACATGCCATGTCTCTCAAAAAGAAACTAAGTACAAGAAACAATAAAAAAAGTACCAACCACTGTACCACAAAAAGGAGTCGTGAAGCTGCATAAAAAGTGGTGACTCCAAAGCTGCTCATTGCTGCGAACATGAGGATCCACACGCAGGTACGTTATGAGCAAAGTTGCTCAATACGATTAAACAACTATACAATAACGAGCAAGATATAATTTAAATGTGTGCAAAAGAGAAAAGAACTGGGTAACTGATCTCACAAGAATTACATTTTTTTTGTTATTAGATATGGATATGAGTAACCGAGCTTCGTGGATAGTCTGTGATCTTGGTCATGATGAGACCTCACACTGTGACTCTAAGGCAAAAAGGACGCCTTAGGGTTGGGGTGCCTCCATAGGAGTGTGGTGGGGTACAATGCATCCGGACTAAGTTCCCAACACGTCCACTTAGCCCTACTTCTCAATGATACTTCCGATTCACAATTTAAATTCCAACCCACGAATCCCCGTGACAACCCAATCCTCCTTGTGAGCAAGAGAATTATAACCCACTCCCAACTTCATTTAACCACATTTCCTGGAATTTCCCTCTTAGAGCTCCCACTCGGAATACCGTCCAATGTGGCCTACAATGGCCCATACGTGAGTGTTAACTCTAAGTGACAAGCGAACACTAGCCGACCAAACATGACTACTTGGCCCGCGCTCGAGCACCGGGCTAAAGCACGTAAGTGCCGAGGCCAACACCATCAGATTAGAACCTCGGTGTGCCAAGCAACATGTCCCCCAACCATCGTAGCTACAGTAGCAGTTGGGATCGCGGTCTCATAGGCTTCTACCCGGGGACCCAAGGGTGCATGCCCCTCCCTTGGAGGCAACTACTCCATTACTCGATCACCATGACGTCTCACTCATATGATAATAATTACAATGAACACAACACATATTTCCTTTCTACTTCTAACTTCATTATTTCATCTAAATGGATCTCATCCAAGACAGATTTAGCAAAGCTATATATATACACACACACCCCCACACCCACACACATTTGATAGTGAATTGCAAGGTCTTGAGGACAGAGTAGTAAATGAGTAGAATTCGGTTTAACATTAAGTCACAAATGTATATAGTGATGCATCCGAGAAAATTTATTATTTAGAAGGTACAATATTCATCAGTCACTTGAAAAATGAGGGATCCACAGAAATTTATCTTCCTTCTCCTTACCTAATATGCACATTTTGTTTTCCCTGTCTACTATTACCACGAGGCATGTTCTTTGTAGTTGCACACTTCGACTAAATAATTCCCCTCAAACCATCAACCATCAAAATATGATAAACATGCACTTGCAATGGCAATTATATGATAATTTAGTGGTATGAACAACCATTTCAAAACCAATGAACTTGCCGTTAAACTTAAGAGCAGAAGTCCATGAATAAGCACTTCAATATCTAACTACCTTCATCACAAAGTTAACTACTAAAGCAAGGGAGATTCGTGAAATGGCTATTAAGCCAATGGTTGACAACAAGAAAGATATCATATGGAAACTTTCACCGGTCTTGAAATGAAGAGGAAATATTGCAATATTATTAATTTCATGTCTAAGAGTAGAATATGCTTTATAGAGAAGATGAGAAATTCAATTGACAAGAACCCCCTTCAACTATCTCTCTGCGTCAAATAACTACTGACATGAATGGAGATTGTTTATTTACTCAGTCCAATACAAAAATATTATTGCAGTTCCTTATGTTGAAACATACAACAACCACAGGATTCTTGTGAGAATACCCATCGATCAAGATCATAGCTTTGGGGTCTTTATCTCTTGCATTTGAATTGATTGGGAATCTTGTGGTTAAATAGTTATAGAGGATGCACAGTTCGATTCAAGTTTATTCCTCAACCACCCCTTGTAAGTAATAAACATCTCGCTGTAATTGTCTACAGATTTCATAAAGAACAGTAAGAATCACCATGATTTGGATTTCTTTTTACGCGATCTTTAATAAGAAAAGTTTCGGCATCGAATTTGTTTTCAAACTAATCGAGTTGCACGATTGCTCAAGAATAAATTAGCAGAATATCCATGAAGTTCGGGCAGGAAGTCAGAGGCAAGGTAGTAAAGAAATCCACTTGTGCAAAAGAAGGAAAACACCATATGAGGTGGATTTTTTGACGACTAAGATCCATCCAATGATCACCAAGATTGAGGCAAAAATTTGCTGCTCAAGGACAATAAAGAGAGTCATTCAATCGATCATGAGGTGACTATTATTTGATATGGAATGTCTTCATTCAATTGACATAGAGCCTGGAGGTATTAACCCTCGTAATAAATTATATTTCCTGAATGTTGGAGGACGTTTAAGACCATTGACCTTGAAGCTCCATCAGGTTTAAGAGAGGGAATTAGTCAATTAACTACATTATGGAGGACTTCCTATTAGCAAGGTTGAGACCATGATTCTGGAATATGTCCCAGATTTTCCTTCTGCTGAAGGGGCTGGACAGGGAACGAAGTCCATGGTCTAGGAAGTGCTATCATGCAACCTTTCTTGACTTGTTAGGATTGGACAAGCTACTAAAGCTATTGTTAAGATATTTGCTGCTTCAAATGACAAGGAACTTGCTGCTGAATAACTCATAGACCATGTGTGGAAGGTAAAGCCCACAAATGTAGAGGTACAACAACCTTTGACCTCCTCAGTTCGTCTCCAAGTACAAAATAACGCTCTAGGGATGTTCATATATAGGATCAAATCATGTGGAATCCACAATAAGAAGAAGGGAACGTCGTACCTCAAGAAAAGGAGCTACGCCGTTTTCATCACCCACGAAGAGCGGTGAGTTCGTCGCTCCGTTTGCGAGATAAACTGCACAAGGCAGGTGACCTGGACCTTCTCTACATGATTTTGGCTTCCGATCGTCGATCCGAGGTGCTCTAGTGAGGGAGAGGGGAGGAGGAAGGGAGGAGGGGGGCTGGTCGAAGGGGAAGGGGGTTTTAGGGCATTTTTGACGAGAGGGTTGGGTTATATGTGTTGGGACTCGGATTCGGATCTGGGTCCGGATCCGAATATGTCCTGGACCCCCTCTCACAAAAATGGCCATAACTCGGGCTCCCGAACTCGGATTTTTACGTTCTTGGACTCGTTGGAAAGATATCGACGAGCCCTATGCAATGAACTACTCAATTGAATGTTTTGGATACTTTAATAAAAGTAGATTTGCAACTAATCCCAGATTCAATTGAGATTTGCATTTTAGTCCCTATTCTATTTTCGAGGTTTTCACAGTTACCGAATAAATCATTCCACGAGGCGTAGAATCGATTCAAAGACCTTACTGAGAGATGCCCTCATCATGAGATACCTCTGAAGGTGCTAGTACAAAATTACTTCGGAGGACTCCAACCAGATGTCTAGGGCCTAGTGAGCGCCGCATGTGGCAGCAATTATCTATATCGAGATGCCGAGTCTGTTTGGTCCATCTTTGAGGGGATGGCAGAGAACTCGAGAGTTGTTGACTCTAGTCAGGCATTCCAGAAGGCCCCGCAGCCACAACACCACCGAGCACATCAAAAGGTGGCGAATATTTCAGATTCTGAATCAAATACCAACATGGGATTCATTATTGAGAAATTGACGTTAGTCGATGTGATTCAGAAACAAGTTCATGATTTGCAGCCACTGCGAGAGTTGGAGAAACTCTCATCACTTCCTCAGTAGCTGAGCAATCTGAGGTAGAAGGTGACGGAGTTGCATCTTCAATACCAGCAGTCCTGTCCCGCTTCTTCGACTTCTTAACCTGTTCAGAGATCTTTACCCACTACTCCCACCCGTCAGATTAACTTCGTTCAGAGTGAGACGATGCAACCGATTGAGACTCCACAGATTGACTGTCATGAGTATCCATCCAATGCTGATCAAAGCCAGATAACCATCCCTGGAGATGTTGATGTTGATTCTCAAGCCACTCTTGAGATCAACGGGATATGGTACGCTCTGCTTCAGCCTTCATCACATTATACTCCTCAGAGCGTACACCAGCAGCCACCGCAACAGCACAGTCATCCACAACATGGACATCCACAATTCTAACACTGCCAGAACTACATGCAGCAGCCGTCTCACCAGCACGCCTATGAGGGACCACGTTCTTTTCACCACCCTGCTTTGCATTCACAACCATATCATTACCATCAGCAGCATTCTTCATATACTCCACAGAGATCTCCTCAGCCGTACGCTCTGTAGCAGCACACTCCGAGGCAGGAGAGAATAGAGAGCTAGGGTCACTGCTCTGAGACTGAGATATCTTCAAAGGCCCTGGCACTGAATAAGATCATGGACATGATAAGCACGCTTTAGAATGCACACAAGATCGAGATGGAGCGGGTTAACCATTGTCTGGATGAGTTATCCACGCCTAAGACCACTCTTCTAGACTAGCCTCAGATGAACCCAAACAACAAGAGGATGCACCCAGATCAGGTAGACAACACGACCGGTGCGATCTCTTTTCCTGAATTCTTATCTAACTTCATTCATCTCAGGAGCAGTAGATCACCCCGAGCACCTTACTGGTAGGAGAGGGCATAGGTTGAGGAGTGAGAGCCAATCCATGATACACACATTGATGCTGAGGAGGAGGAACACAATGATGATGATGTTCAACATGATGTTCAACCTGATGACCAGAGAGAAGGGAGCGATGACGAGACAGTTGACATGGACTTAGGCAAATCAGATGATGATACCACGCCAAGCCATGCAGACACTCCTAAAGTTGATGTTTTTTTCCCTATTTTAGAGAGTTTTGTAGATACTTTTGAAACTCTCGATGTACATGTTGATCCCGATTTTAATAAAAAAGAGAATTTTGTTGTACACGAGCTTATTCCTTTTCCCGATGCTTTGTATGGAAAAAAAATAAAACACAAAAATAATGTTGTTACTATAGAGACTGAGCATCTATTAAAAGATCACATCTTTCTGAAGATTCTACTCCATGATGACTTTGATAACTTCCCTACACTCAAGCAACATATGAAGAATAGATGCACCACGCATAGGAAGAAGAAGTCACATACAGAGAAGCATGTTTTGACCAAGGCCACATCCTGTGCTATTCAGAACATATTACCTAAGAAGAAGGAATCAGGAGCACATTATGCCAGATGCGAGATTTCAAAAGTCGTATTCAATCGCACTTTATTAGATAACGATTCCTCCATCAATCTATTACCTTCATGTTTACTTGACAAGCTCGAGTTAGATCCTCTTTACAAATCCCTCTCGATCCTTCAGTTCGTTGATAGATCTGTAAAGAGACCTAGGGGCATTTTGAGGAACGTTATCGTAACCGTGCAGGGCCTGCAATTCCCAGTGGACTTACTGTCCTCGACAAGGATTGCCCTACATAGTTACACCTTACACCGATCATTCTTGGGAGGCCTTTATTGGAGACCGCGAAGGCCCTCTTCGATTATGATACATGGAAGGTATCTTTTCGCGCTGAAGGTGAGAAGGTACATGAAGAGATGGTGAGAGAATCACACACATCCAGTGCCATGTCTACAGCCAGTTCCGATGCCTTGAGTTCTTTAGCCACTTGCAATTACATGGATGAGGTTTGTCTTGACGACCTTGAGAGGTATCAAGTAGAGACCCAGGATATCCTAGAAAAGGATGGGTCTGAGACCATAGTTGGCAGTTCTTCTGAGGATACACTTTATTTCAGCATGGATGGTGATGATCACATGGAGCAGTTAACCAATGATTTTATTGCAGATATTTCAGACTTACAGAATTTACAAGATTCCTCCACCTCAGATGACTTAGAGACCGAGTTCAAATTAGTTGAGTTATTTTCCTCTAATCATTCTGAGGATGAGCACAGTAAAGAGCCGGATGATGTTTTAGACATCTTCTGTAGTCCAACTCTAGAGCATATTGAGATGGTGGATAACCATATTGCAGACACGTCTACCACCAGCACATATCCCATTACAAGTACATATGAGGTTATAATAGAATCAGAATCTACCTTACTAGAACTAAAGACCTTGCCACCAAATATGAAGTATGCTTTCCTTGCGGGTCCATATCGAAAGTTTCTGATCATTATTAGCTCATATTTGACCGAAAAGCAAGAATCTCGTCTGATGAAGATTCTTGAAAGAAACCGCAAGACTATTGGGTGGATTGTATCCGATCTCTGCGGGATAAATTCTGCCTTGTGTTCTCACCATATCTATTTTGATCATGACAACAGACCTTCCAGAGAGTTTCAGCGTAGGCTGAATCCTGTCTTACACGATGTTGTCAAGAAAGAGATCACGAAATGGTGCGACACAAGGTTTATTTATACCATCTCCAACTCTGAATGGGTTAGCCCATTACATGTTGTCCCAAAGAAGTCAGGAATTCAGATGGTTAAGAATGAGAGTGGAGAGGAGATTCCAAAGAGAGTAACTACGTCGTGGTGGGTGTGCATTGATTACAGGAATTGAACGCTACGACGAAGAAGGACCACTTCCCGTTGCCTTTTATAGACCAAGTTATAGAGAGGTTGGCAGGGAAGGAGTACTTCTGTTTCCTTGACAGTTATACAACCAAGTTGCAATTACTCATGAAGATCAAGAGAAGACCATTTTCACATATCCCTTCGGCACGCATGCTTTTAGATAGATGCCCTTTGGATTGTGCAATGCCCCCGCTACATTCCAGAGGTTCATGCTTGCCATCTTTGCGGACATGGTTGGTGACTTTATCGAGGTATTTATGAATGATTTTTCGGTCTACAAAGAGTCCTTTGACGATTGTTTAGGGCACCTAGACCAGGTTCTTCAGAAATCCTGTGAGGTAGATCTCGTTTTTTCTTTGGAAAAGAGCCATTTTATGGTTACAAACGGGATCGTGTTTGGGCATGTCATCTCCAAGTGAGGCATGGAGGTTGACCCTGCTAAGGTGGATGTCATCAAACATCTCGAACCATCGTCCAACATTAAGCAGTTACGATCTTTTCTTGGGCATGTCAACTTTTACCGACGGTTCATCCAGGATTTTTCTAAGATTTCCCGACCATTATTGAATTATTAGGCAAAGAAACATCAAGTTCTTGTTAGATAACAAATGTCTTAGTGCCTTCCTCACATTAAAAGAGATGATCATCAGTGCTCCTATCCTATAACCACCTGATTGGTCTCTTCCCTTTGAGATCATGGCAGATGCTTCAGATTTTGCGATCGGAGTTGTATTAGGATAGATGAGGAACTGACTTCCAGTTGCTATCCAGTATGCCAGCCACACTTTAGATGATGCTCAATGCAATTGTACAGTGACATAGAAAGAGATGTTGGTAGTGGTATTCACGTTAGATAAATTCATATCATATCTTCTTGGCTCGAAAATTATAGTTTATACAGAACATTCAGCTATCAGATTTTTGATGGAGAAGAAGGATGCTAAGGCATGCCTTATTAGATGGATTCTCTTACTTCAAGAGTTTGATTTGGACATTAGAGATAAACCTGGATTAAAGAACGTGGTAGCTGATCACCTCTCCCGATTACCGATAGAGAAGCCTTCAGATGAGTACACGCCAGAGACTGCAGAGAGATTTCCAGATGAGAGTATCTTTGCAGTTACAGAGCGTCCGTGGTATGCATATATAGTGAACTTTTTGGTTACACAGAAGAGTCTACAGGGTTGGCCTAAGGACCGACTCAATAGACTAGTTCTGAGGCACGATACTACCATTGGGAGGATCCGATTTTTTTTGCGAGGGACCGAATTGTGTTTACAGGCAATGTATTCCTCAGGAGGAATATAATAGTGTCCTCACTCTGTGCCATTCTTTAGAGGCAAGAAGACATCATTCGGGGAAGAGGATAGCGCAGAAGGTACTTCAGAGCGGATTTTGGTGGCCGACTCTTACTAGAGATGCTTGCACATTCGTGAAGAGTTGCACGGATTGTCAGAGAGCCGTAGGGACAATCGGTGCAAGAGATGCGATGCCTATGCGACCTGTTATTATTTGCGATATCTTTGATGCATGGGGCATAGATTTTATGGGACCGTTTCCCTCCATCAATGACTTTGAGTACTTCTTCTCGCTGCAGATTATGTTAGTAGATGGGTGGAGGCTATACCTGCACGAGCCACTGATAACAAGACAATGTGCAGGTTCCTGAGGGAACACATTATTTCGCGGTTCGGTATTCCACATATTCTCATTTCAGATGGGGGTAGCCATTTAATTAATAAGGAGGTGAAAAAACTAGTAAAAAACTATGGCATTGATCACAAAGTAGATTCTCCTTACCACCCACAGACAAACGACATGGCTAAAGTCTCACATAGGGAGCTGAAATCCATTCTTCAGAAATAAGTACGACCAGATAGGAAGAACTGGTCACAGCTTCTAGACCAGGTTCTTTGGGCATATCGTACTGCATATAAGACTCGCTTAGGTACTTCACCATTCAGATTAGTTTATGGGAAGCAGTTCCATTTGCTCATAGAGATCATGCACAAATCTGAATGGGCTATCAGAGAAATTTCACTCAAGATGTAGAAAGTAGGAGCCATGAGGAAGCTGGATCTGAATGAGCTAGTAGAGATTCAAAATCAGGCATACAAGAAGATCCTCATTTATAAGGACAAAGTGAATAGATGGCATGATAGACATATTCGACACAAGACCTTTGTTCCTGGGCAGAAAGTATGGTTGTTCAATGCACAATTGAGAATTTTTCCTGGTAAATTGAAAATCAAGAGGGAAGGACCGTACGTAGTCAGAATGGTGGACAACAATGGTAGTATAGCTATATCAGATGTGTCACCTAGTGCAGAGCCATTCGTGGTGAATGGGTAGATGCTGAAGCACTTCGTGGAGACTACTGATAATTTGGCCCATGTTGAAGTGATCTACTTTGTACATGAGTCATGACTACTCTTCCACTTCATTTTATCCTGTAAAGAAACCTGTGAGACATGCAGTTTTTCCTGGAGTACACCACCTGTATATTCTTCGTAGGCCACAATCGTCCCCATTTTTTGTTCGTCTTATATTCTTAGGATACCATATCCTAAGTATAGGGGGGACCGATTGCTCGTTGATTCTCGCATTTCAATTTTTGATCTTGAACTTTTCTTTTATTTTCCTTTCTTTTACTCTAATCACTGGTCCCTAATTTTTGGCCGCATTCTTTTCTATACTTAGGATGCCTTATCCTAAGTATTGGGGTGACCGAGTGATTTTGTTGATTTCCTTTTTCTTTCTCCTTTTGTTCCTTCATTTATATATTCCTTTCCTCAGTCACCTCATTTTTCTTTTCCACTATACTTACGATGACCTGATCGTAAATATAGGGGGTCGAATGACTTCTATTCTTTCGTTCTTTTTCACCCACTTTTACTTAACACGAGTTATGTCCTCCTTTTTCTCTTTTGACACTATGAGGACATAACACAAGCTAAGTATAGGGGGTGCGTATATATTGTATATATACTTGCATCCATAACTCGTACTTTTATGTATTTTCTATATCTATAAAATCCATAAAAAATGGGTGAGGGTTAATTTAAAAACTTTTTATCTATTTATTATTTATAAAATCATTATAAATAATTAAAATATGCCTAAAATATTTATTTAAAATTCTTAATTAAATATGTATTGAAAATATGTATTTAAAATATGTATAATACTTATTCAAAATTCTATGTATTAAAATATATGTAAAATTCATTTAATCCTTGTAAAATTCTTTGTATATAAAATTTGTAAAATACATTAGTTATTTAATCCAAATAGAATATGAGTATTTTATCTTAAAAAATTCTTGTACAAAAATTGTTTATAAAAATTGGAAAATCCATAAAAAATGCAAAGTCTAAAATTCATAAAAAATACAAATCCTTAAAATCCATAAAAATGAGTAAAATTCAGAAAAATATACTTCACAAAAACATGATTGCATTTGCATTAGCATTTTTCAGAATAAGTTTGATTTCTAGAACTAAAGATTGGGAAAAGTCTAAAGGATGGAGCTTTATTACAACCTTTAACTTTTATTGTAAGGAGCCTAGTTAGGAACTAGAATTTAGACTCTTCAAGTCTTTGACTTAAATCTTTGGGTTTCATGAGACCATGTTTGGGAAGTCAACTTAAACTTGCCTTAGTAGAACACTGTATCATCCGTTCAACTCTTCATCAGTGAACCAATTTTGGTCACATGCACTTTGCACTTAGATCGACTTGCATGGGTCTGCGAAGGGCAATCCATTTTACTAGTGCATTTTCATCCTTGTCTAGTGGCGCTGACATACAAAGACATCAGAGATTGGGGTTGTAATACTTGCTTCGGGTGAAGGAAGGATCTGTAGCACATTTTTTCCAAGACCTCAAAAAATGAACGGAATGAAAAGATTCTATATCCATCGAGGCACAAAAAGATTGATGCAGTGCAAGCAACATTACAAAGCCAATTCAAAGAAGAAGCCACCAAATACAAATACGACCGTAATGTTCCGAGATTCCACCAAAAAGCCTGCACACCTTAGTGGAGATTTAGCTACACTGGCTGGGTTTCACAAGGATATGCATCTACACTGGTCGCACTCCAGTTCTTTTCTCATTCTTCTACTTTCTCTCTATATTCGATTGTAGACACAACACGACCTGATCTTAGAAGGGAATACCTTCCTCCCCGAGGAAAGAGTAGCTGGATGAGGAACCAATGGGAGTGTATTATTGGGATGGGCGGTTTCTTCACTTCTTTCAAGTTGGAAGAGCTAAAACAATTCACAACCCTCGAGTTCTACATATAATTGTAACATATTCGGCTCAGAAGTCATTTTAGATCAATCCTTCTCCCAAAGCATATTCCATGAACATTGAACAACTGTCTCATGTGCATAAAACATTTTAACTCTTCCCATCAAGAATACTGGACTATTATGCAAACCTCTCCCCCACTAACTCATCCTTAGGAAGTTAGGTATTTCCTTCTAAGGTCTGTCGCATTGTATTCACAATCGAAAAGAGGCAGAAATTAGAAGAAGGGGAAATGAATGGAGGATGACTAGCGCAGTCACCTCTCGTTATGAAGTCGTCCAGCTTAGCCAAGTCTCCACCAATATCTGTATGTTTTCTTGAAGCTTGGACATTTTTGGTCAAATATTTATTTGGTAGTTTGGCTTCTTTTTAATATGGATTTCTTGGTAACTTTGCATGGATCTTTTGTGACCCTGCGGATATGGAATCTTTTTTTTTCGTACATGTTTTTGGGTTCTTAGAAAAAATTATGCCCAGTCGTCCATCCCTTGTCCGAAGCTTTATTTCAACCATACTGCGGTCTTTAGATGTCCATGCTACTGATGAATCCATGATCCATTAACATTCTTTCTACATTTTATCTTAAAACCCTTAACAAATACATGTAAATATTAATTAATTTCCATCTTTTAAAAAAATCACACTCATGAATAAAAACACACTTTTATGCAGCTAAATCATGTAAATAAATAAAAGAATAAAAATAAAGAAAATAAAAAGAAAGGCAAATTGTAGATTTGTATATATGTACAATATGACTTATAAAATAAATATAGCTGAAAGATATATTTATAACATTATCCCTGAGACCAAGTCAGTATGGATTGGTCGACAAATAAATAAGTAGGGGGTGATAAGGAAAGAAAACAATAAAAAAATAATTAATTTCACATTTTATACACTCTTCATTATTTATCCAATAATTATCAATATTCAATGAATTTTAATTAATTCATATGAATATAATTTTCATCAAATTCTTTTCTTAATTAATTCTGAAAATGTATAGAAATATATAAAAATAAATTAAAAATAATATCTTGTATATATGCCAAGATATCCAACTTATAAATGGTCAAAATCTCAACTTCTGAACATCATAACTTTCTCATACGAACTCCAATTTCACTTTACTCACTTGAAAATTCATAAAATAATATTATTTAATTAATGGAGGTGATTTCACTAAAATCGGAGTCCGTTTGCAAAAAGTCATTTTTGGGACCTAACCACAACTGGGTTTTTGGGCTATTTATTTTATCTAGAACACATTATTTACTATTTTAATGATTTTGTAATTTTATTTATTTTCTTGATCTTGTATTCCAACTCTAATTTATTTCATAATTTTTGGAGCTTATTTATTATATTAAATAAATCAAAAACCCTAATTTATAGGTAAAATTGATCTACATAACTTATACATGTATTTATTAATATATTTAAATTAAATTATTAAAATCTGTAAAAATTCATAAATACTCTATTTATTATCCTAATAATTAATAAACATATAAAAAAGGGATTTTTACACCCATAAACCTGAGTAATATCACAATAACATTCATAACCCTGATTAATCGTGAATTACACGAGAAACCCCGAATAATGATTAACTCTTACATGACATAACCCTATGTTATGTTCTGTTTAGGTTGCCCAACGGTTTCCGTTAAAAAAGACAAAAATACCCCATATGTGCTTTCTTATTTGCAAAAATACCCCCTCCAACCCCTACCCCGCGGTCGACGGTGCTGACCCCCCGACAGAGCTGCCCTACCCCCCCTCACACCGGCGGACGAACCGGCACCACCACCATCACCAAAGCTCCCTGCGAACGACCTGCAAACCCCACCGCCCCCCGGCCCCCACCTACAGATGCCCCTCGCGATGACCCCCCAAACCCCGCCGCCTGCAAATGCCCCCAGCACCCGCCACGATGACGCTGACCCGCAGATGAGGTGACCTTAGTAGAGCCCCCCCCAACCCTGCAAACCCCGCTGCCTGCAGATGCCACCGGCACCCGCCGCGATGACGATGACCCGCATATGAGGTGACCCCGGCAGAGCCCACCCATCCCCCCCTCGCGATGACGATGACACCGATGACCCGCAGATGAGATGGCCCCGGTAGAGCCCCACTCCCCCCCAACCCGCGATGACGATGACCTCTAGGTGCCCCCTCCCCCCCACGAGATGATGACACCCTCCAACCCCAACCCGCAATGACGATGACCTCCAGGTGCCCCCCTCCCCCCCGCGAGACGATGCCCCCGCGATGACCTGCGAACCCCGCCGCCCCCCCGGTCCTCACCTGTAGATGCCCACGGTGGAGCCCCCCAACCCACGATGACGATGACCTCCAGGTGCCTCCCCCCCCTCCCGCGATGACCTCCAGATGCCCCCCACTCCCCCCGCGAGATGATAACCTCCAGACGCCCCCCCCCCCCCCCCCCCGAGACGATGACCTCCAGATGCCCCCCTCGCCCCCGCGATGACGATGACCTCCAAAAGGGCCACCTCCGCGATGACCTGCAAACCCCACCACCCCCCGGATTCCCCCGGCACCCGCCGCGATGACGATGACCCGCCCTGCAGATGCCCACGGTAGAGCCACCCCCCCTGTGATGACCTCCAGATGCCCCCCACTCCCCCCCGCGAGACGATGACCTCCAGATGCCCCCTCCCCCCACGAGACGATGACCTCTAGATGCCCCCTCTCCCCCGCGATGACGATGACCTACAGAAGGTCACCTCCACGATGACCTACAAACCCCGCCGCCCCCCCGGATGCCCCCGTCACGTCCGAGGTGCGATGACCTGCAGATGCCCCCCGCGTCCCGCACGCAACCCCCGCGATGACCTGCAGGAGGAGGAGGGAACAACAACGCTCTACAGGCCAAGAGAAAGATGGATATTTTTTTATTTAGGTTAATCTCAACCATTAGATCGTTCATCGGTCAGATTAACTCAATCATCTGGTTGAGTTAATGAGGTAAAGTAACGGAAGGTTATAGATGTAAGACGGTACACTTATTCAGGGTCCTGCGCGTAATTCGTGATTATACAGGGTTATGAATGTTATTGCGAGAGTACTCAAGGTCATGGGTGTAAAAATCCCTATAAAAATGGTATATTTTTATTAATTTATTGAATTAAAAATCAATTATCTATTTATCAAGTATTATCTATATTTATTTATTAATATAATATTTATATTTCATAATTTATTTATTATTTATAAAAAATTAATTATTTTATAATTAAGATAAATTAAGTATTTACACCTTTTGTTTTTATACCTATTTAAAATAACCTTATTTACTATTTAATATCCATTTATTAATCTATTTATTGATTTAGGCCAACCAGGTGGTGACACTGTCAACACCTGGTGCTTTCTTCCTTAAGAACTCAGGCCGTTCATCTGTTCCAACACCCTACCTTCACCTATTCTACCCGCAACCTCCTAACTTCTTCCTTCGATCCAAACCATCCACGACCTTCTCCTAACCACCTAGATTCACGCCCATCTTAGATCTTCAACTAATCTCTCTCTGATCTCTCTATAAAAACCCTCAAAGTCCACCATTAACAACTAACTCTGCTAAACTCCGAGTTCCAATAGCTGACTACCCAACTTCCATGCCTCGCTCCGCCTCACTCCGACTGTGATAGGGCTCGAGGATTGTCGAACGTTGAAGAGGGACGATAGGAGGAGACGTTCCAAGGCTGAAGCACTGCCTTGCATCACGCTGCCGCCGCGTGGAGCTCCAGGAAGCCGCCCCGTCGAGCGACGACCTGTAGAGTTATATAGTCTGCAAATCCTAGGTATTCCTCCATTCTTGCTCATTTTATTTCTTGGTTCTCGTGCATGGATTAGATCACTTAAGTGCGTAATTAGGACACTCTAATCATCTTCTTAGAAGCATACCAAATCACCCCTCAAAATCCACTCTGAATTTCACCCAAATCACATTCCATCTCTATTATATTTTTTCACTCTTATCATATTTTGTGGAAACTCAATATTAGATCTGCAAATTTTTAATCTTCTTGGCCGATTTTTTTGCAAATCGAGCCCCCAAATCCTTCATTTGTAGGTCCTCTTCATAGATGGAGCATATAACTCATCATATGGAGCCTTTTCCTTCGAAGAAGAGTCAATTAAAGACTTCATCACTTCATCGATTTTCTCAGCCAAGCTGTCTCCTTCGACGACACTTTCCAACCACCTCCGCCGACCTCGACACTTTTCCCACTGCATGCGAGCTCAAGGGGTGAAGGAGTCACCCCTCTGGCCCTACTGGAGGCCAAAGAATTCAGCCGTTCGCCGGAGAGAAATCGGAGAAGGGAGCACCGTCGCCATCTGCGCAACAGGAGGAAGAACAACCAAGAACAACCCAGGTCTACAGGCTTGCGACACATGTCTTGCATGGACGACCACGATCACATTTCACAATCTAATCTAGGCTTTTAAAGGCGAAATAGTGGAGAAATTGCATATTAAACCCAAGTAGCTCCCAGAATTCAACAGTCGCTCCAGAAGTTTCCAGATTTACATTTAGGTCCCCACACAGGGACCTAAATGCAAAACAATTAGTTTTTCTTTCATTTCAGTCCCTGACCAGGGACCTTTTTGTAACAGACAATTGTAGTTTTTCTTGCATTTATACCCCTGAACTGTAGGGTATTTTTAGACCTTCTTTTGACTTTATTTTTCCTCGAATTTTCTAGGGTAGTTACATAACTACCCTAGTGACGTTTCTTGATATTTTTCGCGGATTTTTGTTGTGTATTTTTCTCGATTTAATTTTTGGAAACTTGTATCTATTTTGAGTCTTTTTGTTTCATTTTTCAAGAAGAAGATAAAATCGCGAAATTCTCTTCTTTTCTCGAAAGCCACAATATAGGAATTCTGCCTCCTCGAGTTCGACCCAGGGGAACTTACCTGGACAAAAATTAGTTTAAAGATAAAATAGGAGAGAAAAAAATCATTTCCATTATTCTTTCTATCTCCATCCTATTTTATATGATCTTTATTTGATCAATTAGGGTTTTGGACCCCGAGCAATTTTATCTATACCGATAACTTTTTTGATTAATTAACCGCTCGCCAAAACCCTGGTTATCAAAATGGTGCCGTTGCAGGGGAGGCGTTAGCTATACTTCAGTTTTCGACTTCATTTCGAGATTTTTCTTTCTTCTTGGTTTTTACGATTTTTCTAATTTCTTTTTGAATTTTATTTGATTTGTTTTACAGTGTTTTTCGACTTTTACGATTTTTATCGAGTCTCTTTAATGTCTTTTACGGTTTTTATTTTCTTTAATTTTTACAGTTTTTTGTGTGTTTCTTTTTTTCTTACAAATTTTGCAGGGCCTGTAGGACCAGCCGGCTTCTTCGGAAGCCGAGTCAGTTGAGAGTGCAGAGACCAACTCCTTTTCTCACGAGTGAGTTGCATATGAGTAGAATTAGTTAGAATTTTTTTAGTACTTGTATTATTTTTTGTAAAAAAATAAGGGCACTTGCCCATTTTTTTGTTTTTGTAGAAGGGGCCCCGTAAGAGCATCCCGACTTGTACCTTCCTCCCTCTTTTTCTCGAGGTCTGTTCCACCGAGTGTCGTGCATTTGTGGGAGTAGGGAACCCACCACAGCTTTTCTCGCATCGTCGGTTTTCCGCGATTTTTTCGAGGCTAGGTGCTTGTTTAGATTTTTGATTTTTTTTTCTTTGCTTGCACCTTTGTAGCTAGTTTTAGGACTCGTAACCTAGGTGCATGCTTATTTAGGATAAAAAAATCATTAGACATGTTTTGAAAAAAAATCCAAAAAAAAGAGATAGCAGAAATAAAATCAGAACTGCTAATATATTTGAAATAAAAATAAACGTAAAAGAAAAATTGTTTTGGGAGAGCAACCCCTAGCACATGGATTGCATGTACACTTTCCAGATCTATGAGTGAGGGACGACACTTAAGGTTAGAACCAGAGTCCGAGTTCCTTTCGATATAGTACTTAGCCCATACATTTAATCACTGTTCCTCAGTGGGGACTCTCGGGTAGCCGGAAACGGTCCGGGTTTCCTTAGTAGAGTGGGAGGTTTTGAGTACAACGTAATAGCACGGTCCTCAAGTAACACGGGTAGCTGGAAATGATTTGTACTTACTCCCATACTGGCTGAGAATAAGTTATTTCCTATAAGGACTCGGGACAGTGTTTCGGGAAAATTTCAGGCACCTATCAGCTCACACAAATATATGATAAGACCTGTTTGCCAAATAACCCTAAACCAACAAGATAAGCGACCGAACTTTTATGGTCATCACCGGGTTGTGTTGGTGAATCTGGGGTTGCATTGTGTTTGTTTGAGAGGTGTGGTTCTACCACGTCTTATACACCTTCACCCTTGTTCTCTTGACTTGACATCGTTCTATCTCATGATATCCTCTTGACATTGAAGATGACGACTCGACGACTTTTACGCTTAGACTTCGTGAGCTCTCAATGATCCACCGTCCGTCGTACATCTTCATAGACTCTGGATGACCCTCTTCTCAAGTCGATCCCATGTAGTCATAATGAGAGTCAGACCCAGACTCCCTCTCCTCCCAGCCCTTCTTTTGAGGCAGACCCCCACCTCAAATTGTCATCTATTATCACACATGTTTCACTAAGCTCTTATGAGACTTTTTCCTTCCTAGAAGATTCGAAGAATATGGCTCGAGGGAAGGGACCAGTTGAGGACCAACCAGCTGAGGACCGACCGATTGGGAAGCAACATACAGATGGAAGAACAGATCCAGCCGCAGACATTACTACGATGATTCTAGATACACTACATCAGATGAACCTATAGATCAAAGATTAGTTTAGAGTCTAGAATGAATTGCGAACTGAGATAGAGGCAATAAGAGTAGAAGCCAGGTATCCACCATCGCCTGCCGTAGTTCCCGCGACACTACGAGATGAGTATGACCCAGGAGCCAGGACACTACACCATTGGATTCTGTTACCACTGAATCAAGGGTCATACGAGCTGAGACTGTCCTTCATATCTTTACTTCCCAAGTTTTACGGGAATGCCACAGAGGAGTCGTTTACCTTTCTATAGCAGTTTGAAATGATTTGCGGTACAACTAGCTATCTTGGTGTTACGCAGGAGGCTGTTCGCCTCAAAGCCTTCCCCTTCGCCTTAGCAAATAAGGTGCTCTACTGGCTTAGTCATTTGGGGAGGGAGATCTCAATATGGGACGATCTGAAGTCCACGTTCTTGCGTAAATACTTTCCTCTGGGACATACAAATATGATGAGGAGACAGATCTCCAACTTTACGCAGTTGCCGAATGAATCATTCCACGAGGCATGGGATAGATTCAAGGACCTTACTGAGAGATGACCTCATCATGAGATACCTTTAAAGATCCTAGTACAAAATTACTTCGGAGGACTCCAACCGGATGTCTAGGGCTTAGCATCGCATGTGGCAGTAGTTATCTAAATCGAGATGCCGAGTCTGTCTGGTCCATCTTTGAGAGGATGACAGAGAACTCGAGAGTTGTTTGACTCTAGTCGGGCATTCCAGAATGCCCTGCAACCACCACACCACCGACAACATCAAAAGGTGGCGAATATTTCAGATTCTGAATCAAATACTAACATGCGATTCATTAGTGAGAAATTGACATTGGTCGATGTGATTAAAAAACATGTTCATGATCTGCAACCACTACGAGAGTTGGAGAAACTCTCATCACTTCCTCAGCAGCTGAGTGATCTGACGAAGAAGGTGATGGAGTTGCAGCTTCAGTACCAACAGTCCTGTCCTACTTCTTTGACTTCTCGACCTGTTCGGAGATCTTTACCCGCTCCTCCCACCCGTCAGATTAACTTCGTTTAGAGTGAGCCGGTGTAGTGCAGCCTATTGAGACTCCACAGATTGACTGGCATGGGGATTCATCCAATGCTGATCAGAGCCAGATCACCAGCCTTGGAGATGTTGATGTTGATTCTCAAGCCACTCTTGAGATCAACGTGATATGGTACATTCTGATTCATCCTTCATCACATTATACTCCTCAGAGCGTACACCAGCAACATCCGCAATAGTACATACATCCACAACATGGGCGTCCACAATTCCAACACCGCTAGAACTACACGCAACAACCGTCTCGCCAGCATGCCTATCAGAGACCACATTCTTTTCACCACCCTGATGATGAATCTCCATTTCATCACCTTTATTTTATCATTTTTACCTTAAAAATCCTAGCTAATGCATGAAAATAGCATTAATTTGTGCATAATAGCATTCATTATTTATTGTATTACTTGTGTAAGAAATAAGATTTTAAATGCCAAAATTATAGAATAAAGAGAAGAAAAAAAGGAATAAAATATTGAAAATATTTTATGACCCTAAACCCCGAGACCAAGTCAAGAATTGAATTGGTCGCCAAGGAATAAAGTAGGGGGAGATAAGGGCCAAAAATAGAATAAAAATCCCATTTATTCATTCTTTAATTATGCATTTTTGATACCTATTTTATTATTTATTATTTATTCATCAAATAAAGAAACATAAAAGTTGTAGATAATAATGTAAATAAAAATACAAAAATAAGTTTATACAAAAATAATACATAATGTTTGTTTTATGCACAAAATAAAAAGCCGGAAACCCAAATTCACAGATCCATATCTTTCAAATAAAAACTCAAAACATATCAAAATCACCTCTAATTTTATATAACTTTCACAAGCTATTTAATGGTGGTGGTTTTATATGTTTTGGAGCTACTGGGTGAAAGATAGTTTTTTGACCCCTATTGTACATTCTACTGATTAAAATATTCATTTTATTCATCCCTTATTATTTTTACAAATTCCTATTTTTATAATTTTGTAATTATTATTTATAACACATGTACATATTAAAATTAGAATAAAATCAAAAGGAAAATGCAAAATAAAATAAGTCTATGAGAATACATAGACAAAATACCTATGTCATATATGTATATAAATAAAAGGGAAATATATTCTTTCATTCCTTTATTCTTTATATTATAAATACTATTTATATTCTATTAAAAATACAAAACTCAATAAAAATTATCAAAATACATTAAATAAAAAAGATGTATATAATACATACGTAAACTACCTATAAAAATACCTACATAATAAACATATCTATTTATTTAAGTGTACAAATTACATCATAAAAATAAAATAAAAATATATTTATACTCACAAAAATAAGTTATAAATATATAAAATAATAGAATAAAATAATAAAATAAAATATACAAAATAAAAATAAAAATTATAGGTAATTATATATATAAATAAGCCATTAAAAATAAACTTGTAATAAAATCCAACAAAAAATAAATAAAAATCATAATAAAATACTACATAATTTTTTTATTTTATATAAAAAATCAATAAAATCATATACTATTTTTAAATAATTATTCTTTAAATAAAATTGCTAGTTTGTCCTATAGCGACCTGACGTGGACCAATAACGTCAGGTCGCGAGTTGACCCAAGTTAACTCTCCCCTCTGTTCCAGATTGACGCGGGCATGTCATTTCCCCGCGATTTCTTGCCTTTTTCCCACATGAACCATCTGTCATCTGTCCCTGATCCCTTCATGAAAAATGCTCTCTAATCATCCTAGAATCTCGCTGAGATCCTAGAAACCTTGTATATATCGTCGATTCATTGATTTTGGCCGGTCAAATAAGTGTGCTGAAATGTTTATAAATAACGACCTCCGCCTCCTCTTCCAAATTTGGTCACTTTTCATCCCCCTAAACCCCGTGTCTCGGCCAAAGTAGAGTATCCCTATGACAGAGGGAGATCCCCTGAGCACGCGGCGATTGACGGAGGGCGGAGGTGCATCCAGGACACCGCCTCGACGTGGCCCTGCTCCTTGGCCACTAGGTCAGGTACGAGCTACGTCTTTAGTTATTCTAAATAGATTTTTATTCCTGCTTTTTAATTATGCAATTAGATTAGTCATTAGCATAGTGTTTTAGCGTAAAATGGGTCATTCGTAGTTCGCCGGAGCTCTGCTCGGGCGAACGATTCCGCCGTATACCCGCTATTGACAGACCCCTTGACCTCCTTCATTTCTTTCCCATTCGCTTCTCCATCTCCCAACCATCCTAGACCCCCTGGAATCTCTCTGATTCCGTAAATCGATGCTCCCCTCCACCACTTCGTCGGAAGCATCTCCGCCCATCTCATTTTTGTGCTAACAGCTTCACTTCCGATCGAGGAGGAGACCCTCGAGCTGTATTTCCTTCTTGTGCAGGTTAGGCACACAAAGAAGCGCCAATAGACGAATCTGCAGTTGGCCGGAGGTTCCTGGAACCCTTCTTCTTCCCCGACCTCGCGGAGGGCCTCCGGTCAACCTCGTCCATTTTGATGCCTCCAAGAGATAGAGACACCTGCCAGGAAGCTTTTGGGACCCTTGGGAGTAGCAAAGACTGACGAGAGAGGGAGATCTCACTGGAAGAACCTCGCCAGCGGTGAGCTTCTTCCCTGTTCTTCCTCCGCCCTTCCCTGCCATCAGATGAAGAAGCTGGCCCCAGATCACACCAGAGCCGTTGGATCGTGCCATGCATCAGCCGTCCGATCGTGATACGTGATCTAATCTCGTGCGTCCATCGACAAAGCGTTATCGACCGTCGGATGCGTGAAACACGTATAAGTGAAGATCATCCAGCCGTCCGCCCGTGCCTTGTTTGGGGTAATTTGCATATCTCGCCCCACCATTTTGGTATTTAGAATTTAGTACTGTAAATAAAAGTTAACGTTTATAAATTATTGGAAATTTTGTAAATAGACCCCCGTACTTTTTGTAATTGCAATTAGGTCCATTCCACGCCACCTCGCATGCCGTCCCATGTGAGGTGGCGAAATTGTAGGGATACCCCTATAAGTTTTTGTAATTATTAAATAGTCTAATAAAATTTAAAGTACATTATATTTTTTGTGAAAATTGCTGAGATGCCCCTAAACTTTTTGATATTTGCATTTAGGTCCCTCCCAATGTGTGTTACGTGTAGTCCCACGTGATGGGTAAATTGCATCCGTAGTCCTCGTGATTTTGTATTTATTTCACAGTTCATTAAAATTTATTCACGTTGTATATTTTTGGAAAATTTGCATAGAGCCCCCAACATTATTTTAATTGCAAAAATACCCTTGCTAGGACATATATTTTTGTAGCCTGTATCCATTATTAAAAATACCTATTGAGCTCCTAAAAACACGAAAAAATAGGGATAATGTTTCATGCCATGAACATTCACGCCATATTTTTAATTGGCATTTTTTGCATTTTATATATTTATTAAAATTAAAAAAGAGCCTAAATAATCCGTGTCTAATTTATAAAATACCAAAAAAAATATAAAAATGCTTTGAAAAATTCCCAAAAAATTACATATGGTATATTTTAGCATTTATTGAGTCCAGAAAACAAAAAAGCCTAAAAATAGATAAATAAAATGATAAAAATGAGAAAGCTCCAAAATCCAACAAAAAAATATAAAAATTCTATAAAAATATCAAAAATATGTTTTTCTATTTTATAATTATCTATATATTATTATTTACATATATTAAAATTGATTTGGATAATTTTGGGAAATATTTATTATTTTTAAACCCAAATCAATTTCAGATTATTTATTAATCCCTTATTTGGGATATTTTTGATTTTAAAAATACATACAAAATATCAAAAATTCTAAAAGAATAAAAAAATTAAGAAAATATAAAAACCCAAAACAATTTGTTTTCTGAAATTTGCATATATTTAATAGCATTTATAAATACATTACCATAGATTATGTATATATATCCTTATATATGCTATAATATTTATATAAAAGAGCATCAAATATAAAAATTGAAAAATATAAAAAGAAAATAAAAAATTATAAATCCAAAAATAAAATAAAAAATATATAAAATTAAAAACCCACAAAAACAATAAATTGGACAAGACCTAAAAGACAGACTTTTTGTGCATTTATTTTGCCTCCTACCGTTTGCTCCCAGTGTTCGACCTCTGCACATGCTTACACCTATGCACATTTGCTGTAGAGTTATAATAAATTTTAACTCCACATTTTTGATATTTATTGCATTATTCTTGTTGTGGGTTAATTGTTGCATAAAGTAGGGTTTTCTTGAGCGGTCACCTCAGCGACGCTAAATGAGTTTGATAGCAGACCCTCGAAAAATTCCTCTTTATCACCTGTTTCGCATTCACAACCATATCATTACCACCAGTAGTAGCAGTCTTCATATACTCCACAGAGATCTCCTCAGCCGCAGGCTCGGCATCAACGCACTTCGAGGCAGGAGAGAATAGAGAGCCAGGGTCACCGCTCTGAGACTGGGATATCTTCTCAAGACCTAGTGCTGAATCAAACCATGGACATGCTAAGCATGCTCCAGACCGCACACAAGTATGAGATGGAGAGGGTTAACCATCGTCTGGATGAGTTAATCGTGTCCAAGACCACTCTCCCAGCCTATCCTCAAATGAACCCAAACAACTAGAGGAGGCACCTAGATCAAGTAGACAACACGACAGGTACGATCTCTTTTCTTGAATTCTTATCTAACTTCATTCATCTCAGGTGCAGTAGATCACCCCGAGCACCTGACCGGAAGGAGAGGGCACAGGATGAGGAGTGAGAGCCAATCCATGAAACACACATTGATGCTGAGGAGGAGGACCACAATGATGATGATGATCAACATGATGTTCAACCCAACGACCATAGACAAGGGAGCGATGACGAGACAATTGACATGGACTTAGGCGAATTAAACAATGATACCATGCCAAACCATGCAGACACTCCCGAATATGATGTTTCTTTTCCTATTTAGAGAGTTTTGTAGATACTTCTGAAACTCTCGATGTACATGCTAATCCCAATTTTAATAAAAAAGAGAATTTTGTTGTACCTGAGCTTGTTCCTTTTCTCGATGCTTTGTATGGAAAGAAAATAAAAAACAAAAATAACGTTGTTACTCCAGAGATTGAACGACTATTAAAAGATCACATAATTTTGAAGATTCCACTCCATGATGCCTTGGATCACTTCCTTACGCTCAAGCAACAACTGAAGAATAGATGTACCATGCGTAGGAAGAAGAAGTCACGTATAGAGACACATGTTTTGACCAAGGTCACATTCTGTGCTATTCAGAACAGATTACCTAAGAAGAAGAAGAAGGATTCAAGAGCACATTATGTGAGATGCGAGATTTCAAAAGCCATATTCCATTGCGCTTTTTTAGATAATAGTTCCTCCATCAATCTATTACCTTCCTATTTACTCGACAAGCTCAAGTTAGGTCCTCTTTACAAATCCTGCTCGATCCTTCAGTTTGCTGATAGATCTGTAAAGAGACCCATGGGTTTTGAGGAACGCTATCGTAACCGTGCAGGGCCTGCGATTCCCAGTGGACTTCACTATCCTGGACATGGATTGCCCTACACAGTTACTCCTTACCCCTGTCATTCTTGGGAGGCCTTTTTTGGAGCGGCCGAGGTCAAGAGGAGAAATGAATGAATATAGACAGGGTGGGTATCGACCCCCCCTATACCTAGGCTCTGGTCAGCCTAAGTATACGACAAGAGTGAGTATGGGAACCGATGAGATCTGGAGAATATATAGATCGAGTGGGGAATAAAATGAGGAGTAAATACAGATGGCATCGGTCCCCCCATACTTAGGCCTTGGCCTAAGTATAGGAAAAAATATACAAGGGGACCGTTGGGGGCAGGTGGAAATGGTGGCTGATGATCAAGGAGGTTTACGACTGATCTTTTTCGAAGCATGTGGTGTAAGGGAATATTGATAGAGAGAAGATGAATCAGAAGATTCCCAGCCATCGTCGAAGCCGCCATTAGAAAAATAATAATTAACGATCACATCACTTCAACTATTCTTATTCTTGAGTTGCTTTCTCATAGTTCACTCAATTTTTGGGTCAATTTATTCTTCCTCTCAATATTCAGATGAACAAGTATCAGTCTGATCATAACGAATTTTTCCGGTGTATTGAATGGGACCAGGGGAGTCGTTCTTAGAAGAATAATAGAGAGGGGTAGTGAAAGTCCAATGTGGGTCGACTTATGACTGCTTGTTCCGATCAGGCTCCAGATTCTCTGAACTGAGCTCTCTCATAGTGATCACATCCTCCAAACCTGATGAGGAATCTTTAGAAGATTCCTTTTCTGAAATGTTGAAGGTGACATTCTTAGTCCGTTCAGGAGGTATTCTTTGTGAGGCGCTGACCATTAGTTCCTTATCAAATGAGTCTCCATATAGATTGTAATACTCTTGAAGGGTCAGCACACATCCTGAGTAGGTGCTCTCTGTTGGTTTTGCATGTGTGGACTCAAGGAGACCTGAAATATCCTTGATCGGGTGTGGTGAATCGGATGTGCCTCGGTTGATTTCATTCACCTTTGTAGCTTCATCAGCTGTTTCATAAGATGTCTCTCCTTCGATTGTATCAGTGATAAGTAGAGAGGTCTGGACATGTGAGTTTCCTCTATGTCACGACTGCCACTTTCTCTGGTTGTCTCAGGGTCCGACGTGTCCTTGAGAACTTGATAGACTTTGTTTGGGTTCAGGAATATAATGTCTTGAGTCTCGCAGTTAATAGTCACTCTAGCAGAAGCTAGAAGTGACTTTCCCAAAATAATGGGAGATTCAGATAAATCTCCTCGATGTTCAATGTCCAGGACAATAAAGTCCACTCTATGTGTGACACCTTTGAAAATAATGACAACAGAAAAAAATTCTTTCGATCTTTTTTTAGATCGGTCAGGAAATTGAACGATCACTCGGGTCTTTCTGAGCGGTCCGAGTTTGAGTAGGTCAAACATGGATTTCAGGAGGATATTTAGGTAGAATTGTCATCAATCATAATATTATTAAACTCAGTATTCTCAATTTCATAAGTCACCTTGGTCAATCGTTTAACTTTACGCCCCTTGCTTGTCTAGGTCAATACCATTGAACTGGCCATAGTAACTAAATGATATTTAGTTCGAGATATTTTCTTTCCCATCTTCTTAGGTAATAATCGTCTCTTCACAAATCTGTGAAGATCGGGTACATACTCTATGACCTTAATTAATGGAAGCTCTAAGATCAGACTTTTACAAATCGCGTCCATATTGATGTTGTCCAAAATTTTTGAATTTTCTGGTTTTTTATTTTTTTGGAATTTTGAGTAGAGTCAGTAAGGTGGTCAGTGGATTGGTCAGGTGTGTGTGGTGTTTGTGTGTGGAAATCAGGCACATGATGTGTTTCAGGTACGCTC
This sequence comes from Ottelia alismoides, assembly GCA_037367405.1. Classification (NCBI taxonomy): domain Eukaryota; kingdom Viridiplantae; phylum Streptophyta; class Magnoliopsida; order Alismatales; family Hydrocharitaceae; genus Ottelia; species Ottelia alismoides. Next base: position 189,005 of record JAZKJV010001854.1, on the reverse strand, counting down.
TGTGATCTTCTTGATTCCTCTTGGTTGATTATCACGTCCTTTATACTTGGAAGACATTATCAAATTGTTCAGTCAAAACCTCAGTTCTCTTATTGATCCGAGCTATGTCATCCACTATCATCTCATGACTTAGATTTGAGTGACTATGCTCGATATTCTGTAACATTAGCATTTTTTCCTGAACCGAGATGTAGTCAGTCTCTGATCATGAGTCCTATTTCCTTAACTTTGGGTGTCATCTATGTGGTCAAAGGAAAAGTGATCATACTTGGGCCATGAGTCATCCTAAGCAGATGATGGTTCAAACAATGAGTTACCATACGTAACCGGGAATCGTGTTCCTCTATCAAAGTTGGTTACACCTATATTCATCCTCAAATTCACTCGCTCTATTGTGTCTACATAGTATGTGCTCGATTCTATGAGCGGTTCGTATCTCAAAGTTTCAACCAAGGGTGGGTGGGTGAAAAGAATGATGGTTGGGGAGAAACTACCTCAAAGAGAGGGTTCCTCTGAAAAGAAGGTGGATATGAAGATTCGAAATTTGTCATGTAAGCACGACCCATGGAGTCTGGGTATGAATGCCAATATTCTGATATTTCAAAGAGAATGGTAAAAATTGTTTTGTGAAACCATATATATCTGTGAAAGTGCACTATCACACAATTCAATACACAAATGCAAACCTCGAATGCACCAACTTGACGCAGTGAAGGCCACAAAGGTTCATCCAAATTATCTTGTCTGTTTTAGTTGGTGATAATTGCAAAATTTTTGAAAGAGTTAACGAGCTGTTAGGTGTTTGTATTTCCCTAAAGATTGGCCCGACTCTTATGACTAGTTGCACCCACTTTTAGACAGTATGGGAGTAAGTGCAGACTGTATAAATATGGCTACCCGATACTTGAGGACAGAGCCTTACACAGTGTCCTCTAAACCTCCCACTCTGTTAAGGAAACCGGGACCTTATACCGGCTACCCGTAGATCCTCACTGAGAAGTAGCTAATCGATTTTGGTAGAATCAGTAGTCAATCTGAAAATCCTAGCTTGGCTCTATCCTATTGTTCGTCCCTCTCTCACTTGCAGTAAAATCAAACATTGACGTGGTTACTCTCCTGCAAACAATGATATTCAATTTTATATGATTTTAATTAGTCAATACTGTTAGCAGTCCCTTTGTTTTAACTTGGTTATCACTTTGAATTTTGAGTGTGGATCGCAACACATCTACAAAGGAATTCCAATTTCCTTTATTCCCATGTGAATGAAAACTGAGGGAGAATCGAAAAAGCCATGCAACAGGAAACACGATGATCAATGCTGAGTCAGAGATACTTACTAAGATTTTCCTCATAATCTTCGTGCAATATGCTGAATAGAATTGAATTTTCCCTATAAAAATAAATCTAATGCATGTACTGTTGAGCACGAGATCTTTGAGGATCGATTATTAATGATACGAAGTTGTCATTATCCTCAAAAAATCCTAGATCAAACAAACAATTTTTTCCTTTCTCTTGCTACAAAATAATTACAAGAAAAATAAGTTGGAGCAAGAGAAATTTTTGCTACTTATTTACTGATGAATCCATGATTCATTAACTTTTCTGTCGCATTTTGTCTTAAAACCCTTAACAAATGCATGTAAATATTCATTAATTCTCATCTTTTATAAAAACTTCATTCATGAATACATATTCACTTTTAAGCATAAAAATCATGTAAATAAGTAAAGAACAAAGAAAACGAAAAGAAGGTAGATGGGAGATATGTTTATATGTACAATATGACTTATAAATATAAATATAACTGCAAGGTATATTTATAGCCTAACCCCCGAGACCAAGTCATCATGGATTGGTCGACAAACCAATAAGTAGGGGGAGATAAGGAAAGAAAACCCTAAAAACCCACTTCATATATTTCTCACTATTTATCAAATAAATACAAAATTTCAATGATTTTTAATTAATTCATATGTACATATTTTTCACCAAACTCATTACCTAATTATTTTTAAAAAATGTATATAAAAATATAAAAATAAGTTAAAAATATTACCCTGTATATATGCCAAGAAATCCAGCTTTTAAATTGTCAAAATCTCAACTTCCAAACATCATAACTTCTTCATACGAACTCCAATTTCACTCTACTCACCTTTAAAGTTTATAAAATAATATTCTCTAATTAATAAAGTGGTTTCATCGAATTCGGAGTCCGTTTGCAAAAAGTCAGTTTTGGGACCAAATGACAACGGTGTTTCTGGGGTATTTATTTTTATGTAGAACACACTATTTATTATTTTATTAATTTTATAATTTCTAATTATTTTTCATGATTTTGTAATTTAACCTTAATTTATTTCAGAATTTTTGGAGCTTATTTATTTTTTTAATAAAATCCAAAACCCAAAATTATAGGTAAAAATGAACTGGATAACTTATACCTATATTTATTAATATATACAAATTAATTTATTAAAATCCCTAAAAATTCACATAGCCTTTATTTATTATTATAATAATTAAGAAAATATAAAATTATTATTTATTTCTTTATTTATTAAATTAAAAATCCAAAATCTATTTATCTATACATATTTATTAATATAATATTTATATTTCGAATAATATTTTTTATAAAAAGTAATTATTCCATAAATTAGATAATTTAATTATCTTCATTTCTTGTTTTTACACCTATTTAAAATAACACTATTTATTATTTAATATTGAATTTACAACTAATATGGTGCATCTGGCCAACCAGGTGCTGACACGTGTCAGCACCTGGTTCATATTCTCCAAGAAGCCGGTACTGCAGTTGTTCTACCCAGCCTTCTTCATCTATTTTTCTAGAGAGCTTCATAACCATTACAGTCAATCTAAACCCTTGGATACACTCTCCTAACAACCTTCTTCATTGCCCACCATTAGATCTAGCGTGGAGCTCACGAAAACTCTTTATATAAACCTCTAAAGTGGGCAGTTCGCAACTAACTCTCGATAACCAACTGAAACACCAGTTCCAATGGTCGAACCCCAATCTTCCTTGCCTCGCTTTACTCGTCCAGGAGGTGACAGCTCCAAGATACGGTGCCCGCGTGGAAGAAGGACCTTCGAGGAAGAGTTCTAAGGCGAAGCTCCGCCTTGCATCGCCGCCTTGCGCGTGTCCAGCTCCAGCGAAGATCGGTCGTCGCATCAGCTATCTGAGGTAATACACCTCTGCATTCCCAGATCTATTCCTCCATTTTTATCAAATTTCTTCTCGATCCTCGTTCCACAATTAGCGTGACTAATCACGTAATTAGATTGCCTAATCATCTAGCTTAAACAGACAACCAAATTCCATTTCAAATTCATTTCAAATTCCATTCAAATCACAGTCCATTTCTCGAGTATTTTCGCATGCCTAGTTTCATTTATTCTGGAAACACATATTTGAGCTTGCAAATCTATAAACCATTGGCCGATTTCTTGCAAATCGAGCACATGAAATTGTGATTTGCAGATCCAGCTTTCATCAGGAGCAATTTTCAAGCGTCGAGAGTCTTTGATCTTCACGCAATTCATCGTCCAAGAATCCGTAACAACCTAACTCCAGGACAGAGCAACGAGAACGTACAACTTCATCGAGTTTCCGCCGTCGCTCTGAGCCATCGCCGCCTGACATCCACTGCGGGTGAGCTCGAGGTTAGAGGAGCTAACCCTCTGGCCTCGCCGGAGACCCCAGTTCATCGCCAGCTGCCCGTGATAAATCGGAGAAGGAGCCACCTTCGTCAGCCTCGCGAAGATCCTGAAGAACTTGAAGAACAACCAACGCACAAGCTTGCGACACGTGGAGGCAGCGGATGATCCAGATCGCGTTTCACGATATAATCGTGACCGTTCAGACGAAGCGGTGGAAAAATTATGCATTAAACCCAGGGGACTTCCAGAATTTTAGCCGAGCTCTAGAACTTTCCAGATATTACATTTAGGTCCCCCCAAAGGGACCTAAATGTAAACTTTCTTGTTTTCTTTTCAAAACAGTCCCGCCGAGGATCTTTTCACAGTACTTTTTGTTTCTTTTTCTTGCAATTATACCCCTAACCTGTAGGGGAGTTTTGGACCTATTTTTGACATAATTTTTCGTAGTTCTTTTTAGGGTAGTTAAGCAACTACCCCAGCAAGGTTTCCAGTAATTTTCGTGCACTTTTGTCGTGTTTTTATCGTGTTTTGATTTGTTGTATTTTGACTCCATTCTGATTTGTTTTCGTGTGTTCTTCGAGCCTGTTGCTCGACCATTTCACCTACTATATAATATCATCTATATTTCTTCTATATTTCACCTATTATATAGTAAATAAATTGTATGAAAAATACCACTTTGAAAAATAAATAAAAATTGGAAAAGTATAAAATCAAATAAAAATTAAAAATAAAAAATTCCATAAAAATTATAGCTTTTACCGTGATCGCTTTTAGAAGAGAAAAAATAATCACAAAAATATTTCTCTTAAAAAATCAAAATATACTATTCTTCCTCCTTGTGTTCGACCTAGGAACACTTCCCTGGTTAAATAATTAGTGTAAGGTTTTTCTTAAAAAACCGATTTTTGTTTGATCGACTAGGATCCTTTTGTGGTTCTTCTACACCAACAACCTTTTCTTTTAAAAAGCCGCAAACTAATTTTCAGTCGCATCAAAATGGTGCCATTGCCAGGGAAACAGAAGTACTCCTTCCCTACCAACCGTTCTATGACCTGGTCTATAAAAGGCAAAAGGAAGTGGTCCTTCTTCGTCGCGGCGTTCAATTTTCTGTAAACAACGCACACCCGCCACGACGTGGTTACTCTCTTTGGAATCTCTTCTCCACTCTCATTCTTAACCATATGAATTCCCGACTTCTTTGGGACAACATGTAATGGGCTGACCCATTCAGAGTTGGAGATGGGATAAATAAAGCCTGCGTCGCACCATTTTGTAATCTCTTTCTTGACAACTTCTCGTAAAACCGGATTCAGCCTACGCTGAAACTCTCTGGAGGGTCTGCTGTCATGATCGAGATATATATGATGAGAACACAAAGCAAGATTAATCCCGCGGAGATCAGATACAATCCACCCAATAGCCTTGTGGTTTCTTTCTAGAACCTCCATCAAATGAGATTCTTGTTCGTCAGTCAAAGATGAACTGATAATGACCGGAAACTGTTGGTGTGGACCCGTAAGGAAGGCATATTTCATATTTGGTGGCAAAGTCTTTAATCCTAGTAAGGTAGATTCTGGCTCTGCTGAAACCTCATCCATATGTGTATTGGGATATGTATTGGTTGTGGATTTGTCTGCAATTTTATTATCCACCATCTCAATGTGCTCTAGAGTCGGACTACAGAAGATGTTCAAAACATCATCCGACTCGCTACTATTCTCATCCTCAGACTGATCAGAGTAAAAAAACTCATGAAATTCGGTCTCTAGATCATCTGAAGTGGAGGAATTGTGTAAAGTCTCTGAATCTGAAAGATCTACAATAAACTCCTCAGAAGTCTAATCCCTTTGCTTTTCATCATCCAGACTAAAATATAAAATACCTTCTGAAGACTCGCCCCCTGTAGTCTCGGACCCATCCTCTGTTAAACATTCTTGGGTCTCTACTTGATATCTTTCAAGGTCGTCAAGACGGACCTCATCCATGTAATCCCAAGTAGCTAAAGAACTCAAAAAATCAGAAGATGCATCAGTAGATGTGTTGGATTCTCTCACCATCTCTATATGTACCTTCTCGCCCTCGGCGCGAAAAGATACCTTCCCTGTATCATAATCGAAGAGAGCCTTTGCGGTCTCTAAGAAAGGCCTCCCGAGAATGATTGGGGTAAGGTGCAACTGTGTAGGACAATCCATGTCCAGGATCGTAAAGTCCACTGGGAATTGCAGACCCTGCACGGTTACGATGACGTTCCTTAATATACCCTTAGGTCTCTTTACGGATCTATCAGCAAACTGAAGGATCGCACAGGATTCATAAAGAGGACCTAACTCGATCTTGTTGAGTAAGGAAGATGGTATCAGATTGATCGAGGAACCGTTATCTAAGAGAGTGCGACCGAGTTCGGAATTTGCGATATCGCATCTGACATAATGTGCACCTGAGTCCTTCTTCTTCTTCGGTAACTTATTCTGAATAGCACAAGATGTGGCCTTAGTCAAACATTTTTCTCTGTACGGGATCTCTTTTTCCTACGCGTGGTGCATCGGTTTTTCAATTGATTCTTAAGCGTAGGAAAATGATCTAAGGCATCATGAAGCGGGATCTTCAAAAAGATGTGATCTTTAAGTAAACGTTCGGTATCTGGAGTCACAACATTCTTTTTGTTATTTTTCTTTCCTTTTCCAAACAAAGCATCGGGAAAAATGAACAATGTCAGGAATCAGAAAATCAGAATTTTTATTGATATAGGAATCAACTTGTACATCGAGAGTTTCAAAATTATGTACAAAAGTCTCTAAAAAGGGGAATATATGTTTTTCTCGGAAGTATTTGCATGGTCTGGCGTGATGTCATCGTCTGATTCGCCAGTGTCCATGTCAATTGTATCGGCATCGCTCCCTTCTCTTGGATCTTCAAGGTGGTCCTCATCATCGTGATGGTTTTCCTCCTCAGCATCAGAATCGTGTTGCTCATGGATTTGCTCCTGCTCCTCTAGTGCCCTCTCCTCTGCTCCAGCAGGTGATCGTGGTGATCTATCGCTCCTGAGATGAATAAAGTTAGATAAAAATTCAGGAAAAGAGATCGTACCTGTAGTGTCTACATGATCTGGATGCCTCCTCTTGTTGTTCGGATTCATCTGAGGCTGGGCTGGAAGAGTGGTCTTCGGTGCAGTTAACTCATCCAGATGATGGTTAACCTGCTCCATCTTGGTCTTATGCGTATCTGGAGCGTACTCAGCATATCCATGATCTGATTTAGTGCCTGGGCCTGTGAAGACATCTCAGGTTTGGTGTGGTGGCCCTGGCTTGCTCCTCTCTCTTGCCTTGGCATGTATTGCTGAGAAGTGGAAGGCTGAGAGAATCTCTGCTGTGTGGAGGAAGATTGCTGCGGCTGTTGATAGGGATATGTCTGTGAATAATAAGCAGGATACTGGTACGATTGTGGTCTCTGATAAACATTCTGGTGAGACTGCTGTTGCATGAAATTTTGCCGGTGCTGGAAATGTGGACGTCCATGCTGCGGTTGGCTGTACGGCTGCTGCTGATGATGCAGTATACTCGGTTGCTGAATTGGAGTATACCAAATCCCGTTAATCTTGAGAGTGGCTTGCGGCTCAACCTCCATATCTGCAGCATTGGTGATCTGCCCGGGATTGGCATGAGATTGATCCTCATGCCAATCAATCTGCAGAGTCTCTGGCTCGCTCTGTACGTAGTGAATCTGACGGGTGGGTGGAGCGGGTAAGATCCTCCGTGTAGGTGGTGCGGTCGAAGAAGACTGGCTCTGCTGGTACTGAAGCTGAAGCTCAGAAACCTTCTTCGAAAGATTACTCAGCTTCTGAGGTAGAGATGAGAGTTTCTCCAACTCTCGCAGCGGCTGTAAGTCCTGTACTTGTTTTTGAATCACATCCACCAATGTTAATTTCTCGCTAATGAAGCCCATGTTGGTGTTTGATTCAGATTATGAGATGTTAGCCACCTTATGATGCTCTCGGTGATGTGGTGGCTGAGGGGCTTTCTGAAATGCCCGAGTAGATTCAACGACTCTTGAGTTCTCAACCATCCCTTTGAAGATGGCCCAAACTGACTCGGCATCCTTGTTCAAATAAATGCCGCCACATGCGGCACTCACTAGCCCCTGGATGTCCGGCTGGAGTCCTCCAAAATAATTTTGAACTAACACCTTCATTGGTATCTCATGATGCGGGCATCTCTCCGTAAGGTCTTTGAATCTATCCCATGCCTCATGGAAAGACTCATGCGGAAGCTGCATGAAGTTGGAAATCTGACTCCTCATCATGTTTGTCCTTCCAAGAGGAAAATATCTACGCAGGAATGTGGACTTCAGATCGTCCCATGTAGAAATTTCCCTTCCCAGGTGACTCAGCCAGTAAAGCGCCTTATCGGCTAAGGCGAAGGGAAAGGCTTTGAGGAGGACAACCTCCTGCGTAACTCCTGTATAGCTAGCCGTACCGCAAATCATCTCGAATTGCTGTAAAAAGGTAAACGGCTCCTCTGTGGCATTCCCGTAGAACTTGGGAAGCAGTGATATGAAGGACGGTCTCAACTCGTATGACCCTTGATTCGGTGGTAGCTGAATTCAGTGATGGAGCGTTCTCGCGCCCGTGTCATACTCTTCCCGTAAAGTAGCGGGAACCACTACAGGCGGTAATTGGTTCCCGGCTCCTGCTCGCAGCGTGACTATCTCAGCCGTAAGTCATTCTGAGTTCTGAATTGTTCTCGAATCTGGATATTCATCTGTTGGAGCGTGTCGAGAATCCCGGTTGTAATATCTGCGGCTGAGTCTGGTCTTCCTTCATGATGTTCGTCAGCTGATGGCCTCTCATATGCTGGTCTTTTGTCGCGAGCTATCTGCTTTAAATCTTCTGTGAAAGAAAAGCTCTCATAAGAACTCAGCGAAAAATCGGTTGGAGATCTTGATGATTTATTGAGACAAGGGTCTATCTCAATAGTCTGGATGGGAGGCGAGGGAGTATGGGTCTGACTCTCCTCGAGATCAGATGGGACCAGCTTGGGAAGAGATTCATCCCAAGCTTGTGAAGATGTACGAACGACGATGGACGGTCGAAAGCTCACGGAGTCTGAGAAGAAAAGCCGTCGAGACATCATCTTCGATATCAAGAGAATGATCGGGAGAACACGATTCGTGATTCGAGAGAGAGGGAAAATGTGTAAAGCCACGGTAACTCACACCCCGCAAGAAAACACAAAGTAAACCCGCTTTCACCAACACAACCCGATGAAGACCGTAATGGTTTGGTCTGTTATCTTGTCGGTTTTAGGGTTGTAATTAGCAAACAAGTATAATCGGTTAACGCAAGCTGATGCGAGCTGATAGGTGCCCGATAGTTTCTCCGAAACACTGGCTCGAGTCTTAACAAAAAATCACTTGCACTCAGCTAGTATGGGAGTAAGTACGGACCATTTCCAGCTACCCGTGTTACTTGAGGACGGAGCCTTGTGCAGTGTCCTCTAAACCTCCCACTCTGCTAAGTAAACTCGGACCGTTTTCAGCTACCCGAGCGTACCCACTTGAGGAACAGTGATTATGTGCATAGACTAAGTAGTATTTCGCGAGAAATATGGGGTTTTGGCTCTAGCCTTATGGGTCGTCTCTCGCTCGCGCACTCTAAGAAGATGTGCGGGGATTACTTTCCCAAATCAGATGAATCTTTACATTTTTTAGGTCAGATATCTTTAGCAGTCCCGATTTTATTTTGGGGTTTTATAATTGTTTTGAGTTTTTTCAAACAAACGTCTACTTTTTTTTATTTTCTTTTTCTAAAAATCCTAAAATCATGCACCTTGGTTGCAAGTCCTGAAACTAGATACGTAACACAATCAGATAGAATAAAAAAAACTCATAAGCAAGCATCTATCGAGAAAGACGCGGAAAAACCGATGAGGCAAGAAAACGCGGTGGGTGCCCTGATCCCCGAATACACGGTACTCGGTGAATCAGACCCCTAAAAAATGGGGAGTTTTGGACCTATTTTTGACATAATTTTTCATAGTTCTTTTTAGGGTAGTTACACAACTACCCCAGCAAGGTTTCCAGTAATTTTTCGTGCATTTTTGTCGTGTTCTTATCGTGTTTTGATTTGTTGTATTTTGACTCCGTTTTGATTTGTTTTCGTGTGTTCTTCGAGCTCGTTGCTCGACCGTTCACCTACTATATAGTATCATTTATATTTCTGCTATATTTCACCTATTATATAGAAAATAAATTGTGTGAAAAATATGTTGGACAATGCGAGCCCACGACGAGCCATTATGCAATAACGTTATTGAGAATATCATTCCCTGATATGAAATGAAGAATAAATAATTTGCATAATAGGTCCCTTAGTACAATTAGGGTTATGTACCATGGCCATCTTAATGATCATACAGCTGTTGATTCAATTATTGAATCATAGAGGCTGGTGCTTGGATGAATATCTAATGAGTTCGATGAGGACTCATCAAGCACCGTCAAATGATTATTAAGAGATGATCTCCAGCCTGAATAAGAGATGGCAATCCTTTCTCAGTTAGGCTGATATCTGACCGACTTCTTAATGCAGGTCCTCTGCATAGGAATAGAGATTCGGAGGTGTCAGATTAGTTAGGTCAAAAGAGGTTGACTTAACGAGATCGAGATAACCAAAGTACTATATCGTATGCTGTCATGATATAGGCACACATCCTCTAACTGGAGACAGATGTGTTACTATATGTCTGAGTATGTACATTTGGCAGACCAATAGGTTGATGATCTAATCAAGGTCTATACACCGACGTGCTGGTATGCATATAAGGGCATATGAGTAATACGATCTCTCAAAGGATCATACATGTTCAGTTACTGAACCGGAAGACATGAGCTCACTCATGAGATATTGGGAAGAACCAAATTCCATGCGCATGGTCATATCGCTTTGGAAGCTTGACTGAATCTGTAGGTTTGATATATACTTTTGGAAAGTATATGATAAAGACCTAGGTATGATATATGCTTTTGGAAAGTATATGATCGATACCGACTCCCAATGATCGAATGAGAAACTTACTGATAAAACCCTGAAGTAGATAGTGTAAAGTTGATCTAATACTTCATGTTTATTCTGAGTCTTCCAGTATGAAGGATGTACAGGTATTGGGAATACCTGAGGGTGATGTGATCATAAACGATTGTATAACCATGATGCTTCCATTCCTAGGGAGTGATGAAACGGGTCTGGATTTTAGTGACTCCTCTTAGTAGAGAAGTAATCTGATCTTAGTCCAAATGTTGGACATTGATCTGAATGTGATTCAGATATAATGAGAAGATTAGATTTGCGGTCTTGATTTAATCAAGCATCTATGGGAGGCCCTCGATCTGGATTTGAAATATGATCTCAATATCCATGTCACTATACATGGAACAATACAATCACCCTATCCTTATCTCCAGGTATCTGCGGAGAAAGCGCATTATCCTTTAAGGAGTTCATGGATAACTCTATTGTTGATATTTTTATCCAAGCATTGAGAAAATGGATAATTAAATGTGATTTAATTGTCATGAGTAATATGAATTTGATTCATATTATAAAGAGAGTTATCTGAGATAATTAAATGTGATTTAATTATCAAAGATGTAAGTAATATGAATGTGATTCATATTGTTTGAGAACAAGAGAAATGAGATCCAAGATGATTAAATATGATTTAATTATCATGGGCATGAATAATATGGATAGAAATATCTATATTAATTATATATATTATAAATGTGATTTATAATATATAAGAGAGAGATATTTGTAATTTACATATGTTAATTAAATCTTAATGTGAATTGGATTCACATTGAACATTAAATTGAAAATGTAATTTACATTTTATTTTGGGTTGTGAATATGATTCACAAATTTCCAATGGCATGATTGCAATGTTCACAAAATAAATTGGATTATTTTTGTGAAATAATATTCAACAAAAGTTGTTGAAGATGATAGAGATAATCGCGATATAATGCAATCTCATATAATAGAAGAGGCATCCACCTTCCATATAGGAAGAGTGGACGGCCACAATTCCCACAAGGAATGTGGTGGCCGTCCACCCTTCTTATGGAAGGAGGCTTGCCTCCTTTCCTATTTCTCTAATTTAGATTGATTTGATATAAATCAAATTATATTCTATATGTATTTGATTTTTATTAAATTAATTGTTGTTGATTTTTACCAACATAAATCTTAGCCATTGAAAGAAAAACAATCAATGAGAACCATTGGATTTGTGTTGTCCCATGGATTGAGATCCATGGGTCCCAAAATGTTATAAAAGGAGAGGCACCCCATTGCTCTTCTTTACACAACAAATGAGACAACAAGTCTCTCTCTCTCTCTCTCTCTCTCTCTCTCTCTCTTTCTCTTCACACGCCTACTCTCTCTCTCCCTCTCATGCGGCCGTCCAGCATGGATACCCTAGAGAGGTTCTCCATCGCCGCGGCGTCGTCGTTATGCTGCCCGATGGTTTGCTCGTGGATCTACGTCTACTTCGGCGTGCCTTGCTCGTGAAGAAGACGTCGGATCTCGTGTGTCGAGATCAAAAGATTCACCGCTTGGATCATCAACATGGATTGCGAGAAGCACACGGTTCATCCCCGCGCTCGCAAGCGTCTCCTCCGTCGGATCGGACTTGAGACAGGAGGTCTCTTCGTTTAGAGACTTGATCGCAACCACGCTTCAAGAGGTAGTCCTATTACTTATTTGTGGTTTAGACGAAACGATCCGAGAAGTGTTCTTGGATCATGTGGTTTCGTCGCATAAAATTTTCAATTTCCGCTGCATAGAACAACTAGTATGACTAGTCGTTCTTCGTCGTATTCGATACGATGCTCATGCTTCCGTGATGCGCTTGAGGATAGAACCATATCCTTCAAGTGGTATCAGAGCCTTAGGTCGGAGGTTTTGGATACGATCCATAAAACCGAAGGCGACTTGGGTTCGTTAGGGTTGCGAAAGTTTTATCGCATTTCATTTTCGCATCTCTGTTCAGTGTAATTTTTCGGCCCTGTTTAAATTGTTTAAACCAAAAATAGCACTTGGATTTTGTTCCCCATTAAATAAGGAAACCATAGGATCTGATTTTACATAATTTGGATTTCGTTTGTTCGAGATATGGTTGTTTTAATGAACATGTATTCACTGTTACGGGAACTGCGAATCTTAACGTAATTAAGGAGTTTATTGCTGTTTAGAAACGCCTCGAAATGCATGCAAATCATATAGGTTCTGTTGTAAATCATATTAGCGAACTATGGAAACTTACTTTGCTTAATTTAGATTTAAATTGATTGAGATATGCTAATTTTAGTAAGTAGGGGTCACTGCTGAAATTACTTTCCTAATCAAGAACCATGTGATTGTCAATTAGTGAAATTAATTGTTAATTTCATGAAAAAATTATGGAAAATATTTTAGAAATATTGGATGATTATTATTTTCTTAATTGACTTGGCCTCAACCAATAAATTGATTAGATTTGATCTAGATCAAAATTGGAAACTTAATCAACAAACTCATTGCTTGAATAGGATTGGGAATTTGTCTAGCAAATTTCTTTATAATCAAAATTGTTTTGATTATTACTATATGGTATAATTTCGGTTGAAGAACCGATGATCATCTCAAGTACAAAGTGATTGACTCGGCATTATTTTTTCCCGAGGCGGATATGGTGTCTAATCGGGGATCGCTGGGGTAGTGGGTTTCAACGTATGCGGTCCATCCCACTCCTGCCGGTACTGGCCATGACAGTGGGTAGGGAACGTATGATGCCTGAGAGATCATGATGTATTTTTCTAATTATTAAAATTCGAATTAATACGTATTTTGAGATAATACCATATATTCAAGTAAAAATCAAGTTTATTGATTAAATTAGATAGATAATTAATTTAATATGATTAAGTTAATTATATCCAATAAAAAACACTCTATTATAATACATGTGTTATTTCCCTTGGAAGAATTAATTATGTGAATATGATTCATGATAATTAATTAGAATTTGAATATGATATGGAGGATCACATTAGTGACATCCATGGTCTCCCGTCAAGGCGAAGGGTTCCGTCGCCAGGGATTGTATATAGGAGACGCCTGTCCGAAGTGACAGCTCCTATATGCAAGCGCATCTGGATCGGGCTCTTTACTTCTCGAAAGAGTAAGGTCGTATGCGTAGTGACCCCAATATCGGATCCTCATATTATTGGGGCGATATTGGATTGCGCATAGCGAGTGTTATTCCTGTTGACGGTTGGTTCAATTAACGACGGGTCAACATCACCTTAGGGGTGGTGGGCCCGGGTATTAAAGAACGAATTGGGAGATGCAAGTTGGACTTGCAAGGCGGAATGTGTTCCCGCTTCTTTTTATCGGAGTTGCAGATTCTCATATTATTGGGATGTAATAAAGATAAGGAAGGAGATCCCAGATCTTGCTGAGATATAATGGTAAGTATATCTCTTACATCGGAAGTGATTAAGGGAATGAACTTTTGATGTTGATAAGGCAAGACAACTTTGATATAAAATCCTAAATCAAAGTAAATTATATATTTATATATGTTTATGCAAAATTTCTTATTTCAGATAATCCTTCTTTAATCTCACTCAATGTTATACCCAATAATAACCAGTTGAATATCATGGATTGGACCTATGATCTAGATATTGTATTTGCAATTTGACACATAATGTATGTGGTTGCAATGTGCAAGTTTCCTCATAATAATGAGTAATGACAATTAAATAGATAATAGGACTACAACCCTAGGGTTTGTATGTCTCTATAGTCTTGCTCTCTCTCATCAAATGTACTTTGGAAGTGACATATTGATGATGATCGTAATTGTCAAATAATCCTTATAAAATCAATGAAGATATTCTGGCATACATATATGCTCTCAACATTTAATCATGAATGACATGGTTCTCTGCATCATGCAGAATGGTGGCTCCATAAGAGATGATGTATTCAAAATGTTTGAATACCTACCTAAACCAATGTTCTTAAGAGTCTAGATGGATGTAGACATGATGAGTGCCATTATTCTACTGTCTATACTCTAGTCATTCAAGAAGCTTCATAATATTCATATTGTATGAATTTAATGAAGCATGCATAAATGTTGAAATGCTCTTACATTGAATTCTTTTGAATTTAACATAAGAGATCCTTAGTCTTAAGAAATAGTTGTTTATAGATAAAAGGAAGCGCAGTAGAAGCATGGGTTGGACCCAAGTAAGAAGGAAAGTCAAAGAGTTGACTGTACTTCTGTGACTTCCATATGACATCCTAAGAGTTGGATGAATGCCAATACTGCAATAAGTTGGTGTGTTGATAGTATGACTATCAAGTCTGTCTAGAATCCTTAGAGAAGGACTCGGATAGAGCATCAGAATAATCTTCATTAATCATTAAAATTGACTTTCTTATTTGATAAGATAAAGTCTAATAATTGTATCTCAATCTTATAACTTGAGATAAAGTCTAATAATTATATCTCAATCTTCTAACTTGCAATGGGTTGCATATGTTTTAGAAGACTGGAAAATTTGATCTTAAGGTTTATAGTTATCCACATGGACATTGATGCAATTGTTGCAACAATCTCTGTTGGATTGATAGACTTGTTAGTTTCAGTGGGAGCCCTTAGTCATAGAGAATGTCTCTATGATCCAGATATTAGACTACACTATTGTTTATTTCTAAATGTTGGAGATAAACATGAATTCTGGAATTTATCTATCATAAAGAGTTATGATGGATACATATTTTCAGATAGTAATCAAACATCCAGTGGACTCTGCTAAATTAGAAAATTAATGAATGGTTCATTAAGATTTCTAATACTGAAAATTAAACCTTTAAAGATCAATAGGAGGATAAAGATCATTTGACAATGATCTGGCGTAATGTTTTGGACATATGTCTGTTGATGAGATCAATGGACAAGTAAGAGATGGATCTTTAGAATGTCTAAAATTTCAAAAACTTGCATACTTATGAATATTGTATTCAAAGTAAAATGTCTAATATACCCTTCTTTGGGAAAGATGTAAGATGTCAAGGTATTCAAGATCTCATACATATTGATGTATGTGAATCATCTATATCATAGTAAACATTATGGATATGTGATATCTATTGATGATTATTTGTGATATGAGACTTCTTCTCTTCACTTAGAAACCTTTGAAATGTTCAAAGATTTCACAATTTTGGTTTAAAACCAAATTTTGAAGGAAGATTAAATGAATTTGATCTAATCTAGGTAGTCAGTACCTATTAGATGAATTCATAGAATACCTTATAGAGATATGAATATCATTTCTATCTCACCCCTCCTAATGAACCTTAACTCAATAGAGTTGTAGGGAGATACAATTGATCATGTGTGACATGATTTGATCAATGATTAATCTTAGCATAATTATCTCTTAGTTTTCAGGTATATGTATATGTGGTAGAGACTACATTATATATCCTTAATAAGGTTCCATGTAATTAAGCTGGAATTTGGCACTGGAGAGTGCTACTTCATTAGGAAAATAAAGGATGGTATTGGATACCTACTTTATGACCTTGAGATTCTTAAAGGATCTCATCTCTGAGAATGTGATTCTTAGAGGATGACTCTCTTAAGAATCAAGATGAAAATGAAGTAAAGGAACTCATTTAATCTTGAGAAGATAATGAGGCTCCTGAAATCGGAAACTAAATAGACAATTAAAGATTAAACACTAATACCTCTTCAAATAAGTTTGAGGATGGATTCCATGTGTCAGTTGAATCTGACAATGATCTGACTTCATGTGATGAAGCTCCTGAGGATCATGACATGGAAGGATGGATGTTAGCAATAAAAGTCTAAATATACAAGTGTTGTATATGGACCCTCGAGGATCCACCTATATGGTAAGACCCATTAAGGTGTATATGGATCTTCAAGAGAAAGAGGGAACCTGATGAGAATGTAGAGACCTTCAAAAGCACGGTTCATAGCCATGAGCTACATACCGAAGAGAAGACATCGCTTGCGATGAGACTTGCTCTCCAGTGACCTTGCTTTAACCCATCAGAATATTGCTAACCATAGCTACACAAGTTGACTATGAAATCTTCATGATGTAAGTCAAGATTGCATTCCTCTATGAATACCTCTTTGAGGATATTCATATGAAGTAGCCCCAGGGCTTCATGGTTAAGGAAAGCAAGGTGTGCAAGCTAGAGAACTCCATCTGTTGGACTCAAATAAGCTTCTTGTAGTTGGAACATTGGATCTGATGAATTCATAAATGTTATGATTTCAGATAGTATCTTGATGTACCATGTGAAGCTTAGTGGGAGTGCCATTGTGTTCATCGTAATATATGTAGATGATAATAATAAGTGTTTTATAATCTGGTTGTTCAATACCTCGAGATGTGATCTCAAGGATACTTCTTAGATCTTAGTTCTGAAGATGTTTAGAAGCAAAGAGAAGAGGATATTGGAACCGTCACATTAGTAGTACACCTTGGACATATTCCATTTTCTGGAAAATTCCAAGAAAGGCTTCTTTCCCTTAAGTTATAGTACTGATCTATCTGAAGGGATAGCACCTCAAAGAGTTGAGGAAATGAATGCTAGAACTGATTGCACTTGTGCATCAGTTATGAGAAGCTGAATGTATGCTAGATGTGTACAAGAACCAGATGTCTACCATGCAGTGGGAGTAGTAAACTGTTACTAATCCTACTGTGGAGATAAAACACTTGATTGCAGTAATAATAATAATAATATCTTCAAAGATGATGAAACATAGAGATAATGATCTCAAAGTCTTATCTTCAAAAGTTTAAGACCTTGTAGATAGTGATCTATAAGGGTCTTAATTGTGAATACCTTAGGAGATCCAGATCTCCAGGAATGAAGGTATTCTAACAAGGATTATGGGAATACTGGTTATGCTAATGAATAAGATGTAGTGTCAAGGACACTATAACCGAGGAAATTGAGTATTGGTTGCATAAGATGCAACATTCACATTGGATGCAAGCACTGTTACTAGGAGATATGCAAGTGCCGTAAAAGAACCTGGCGTAGTCTCTTGGGAACAGAGTGACTGATCAACTTACCTAGCTATTTTCTAAATAGCCTATGATTATCACATGAGTGTGGGTTTAAATGATTAGTCCATTAATGGCTCTTTGGGCTAGTGGGAGATTGTTGGACATGCGAGCCCACGGCGAGCCATTATGCAATAATGTTATTGCGAATATCATTCCCTGATATGAAATGAAGAATAAATAATTTGCAAAATAGGTCCCTTAGTACAATTAGGGTTATGTACCATGGCCATCTTAATGATCATACAACTGTTGATTCAATTATTGAACCATAGAGGCTAGTGCTTAGATGAATATCTAATGAGTTAGATTGAGGACTCATCAAGCATCGTCAAATGATTATTAAGAGATGATCTCCAACCTGAATAGGAGATGGCAATCCTTTCTCAGTTAGGCTGATATCTGACCGACTTCTTGATGCAGGTCCTCTGCATAGGAATATAGATTCGGAGGTGTCAGATTAGTTAGGTTAAAAGAGTTGACTTAACGAGATTGAGATAACCAAAGTCCTATATCGTATGCTGTCATGATATAGGCACACATCCTCTGACCGAATACAGAGGTGTTACTATATGTCTGAGTATGTACATTTGGCAGACCAATAGGTTGATGACCTAATCAAGGTCTATACACCGGCGCACTGGTGTGCATATAAGGGCATATGAGTAATACGATCTCTCAAAGGGATCATACATGTTCAATTACTGAACCGGAAGACATGAGCTCACTCATGAGATATTGGGAAGAATCAAATTCCATGCGCATGGTCGTCTCGCTTTGGAAGCTTGACTGAATTTGTAGGTTTGATATATACTTTTGCAAAGTATATGATAAAGACCTAGGTATGATATATGCTTTTGGAAAGTATATGATCGATACCGACTCCCAATGATCGAATGAGAAACTTACTGATAAAACCCTGAAGTAGACAGTGTAAAGTTGATCTAATACTTCGGGTTTATTCTGAGTCTTCCAGTATGCAAGATGTACATGTATTGGGAATACCTGAGGGTGATGTGATCATAAACGATTGTATAACCATGACGCTTCCATTCCTAGGGAGTGATGAAACGGGTCTGGATTTTAGTGACTCCTCTCAGTAGAGAAGTAATCTGATCTTAGTCCAAATGTTGGACATTGATCTGAATGTGATTCAGATACAATGAGAAGATTAGATTTGCGGTCTTAATTTAATCAAGCATCTATGGGAGGCCCTCGATCTGGATTTGAGATATGATCTCAATATCCATGTCACTATACGTGGAACAATACAATCACCCTGTCCTTATCTCCAAGAATCTGTGGAGAAAGCACACTATCCTTGAAGGAGTTCATGGATAATTCTATTGTTGATATATGTATCCAAGCATTGAGAAAATGGATAATTAAATGTGATTTAATTATCATGAGTAATATGAATTTGATTCATATTATAAAGAGAGTTATCTGAGATAATTAAATGTGATTTAATTATCAAAGATGTAAGTAATATGAATGTGATTCATATTGTTTGAGAACAAGAGAAATGAGATCCAAGATGATTAAATATGATTTAATTATCATGGACATGAAAAATGTGGATAGAAATATCTATATTAATTATATATATTATAAATATGAATTATAATATGTAAGAGAGAGATATTTGTAATTTACATTTGTTAATTAAATGTTAATGTGAATTGGATTCACATTGGACATTAAATTGAAAATGTAATTTACATTTTATTTTGGGTTGTGAATATGATTCACAAATTTCCAATGGCATGATTGCAATGTTCACAAAATAAATTAGATTTATTTTTGTGAAATAATATTCAATAAAAGTTGTTGAAGATATTAGAGATAATTATGAGATAATGCAATCTCTTATAATAGGAGAGGCATCCACCTTCCATATAGGAAGAGTGGACGGCCACAATTCCCACAAGGAATGTGGTGGCCGTCCACCCTTCTTATGGAAGGAGGCTTGCCTCCTTTCCTATTTCTCTAATTGAGATTGATTTGATATAAATCAAATTATATTCTATATGTATTTGATTTTTATGAAATTAATTGTTGTTGATTTTTACCAACATAAATCTTAGCCATTAAAAGAAACACAATCAATGAGAACCATTGGATTTGTGTTGTCCCATGGATTGAGATCCATGGATCCCAAAATGTTATAAAAAGAGAGGCACCCCATTGCTGTTCTTTACACAACAAATGAGACAACAAGTCTCTCTCTCTCTCTCTTTCTCTTCACACGGCTACTCTCTCTCTCTCCCTCTCATGTGGCCGTCCACCATGGATGCCCTAGAGAGGTTCTCCATCGCAACGACGTCGTCGTTATGCTGCCCGATGGTTTGCTCGTGGATCTCCGTCTAGTTCGACGTGCCTTGCTCGTGAAGAAGACGTCGGATCTCGTGTGTCGAGATCAGGAGATTCACCGCTTAGACCATCAACATGGATTGCGAGAAGCACGCGGTTCATCCCCGCGCTCGCAAGCGTCTCCTCCGTCGGATCGGACTTGAGATAGGAGGTCTCTTCGTTTAGAGACTTGATCGCAACCACGCTTCAAGAGGTAATCCTATTACTTGTTTGTTGTTTAGACGAAATGATCTGAGAAGTGTTCTTGGATCATGTGGTTTCGTCGCATAAAATTTTCCATTTCCGCTGCATAGAACAACTAGTACGACTAGTCGTTCTTCGTCGTACTCGATACGATGCTCATGCTTCCGTGATGCGCTTGAGGATCTAACCATATCCTTCAAAATACCACTTTGAAAAATAAAAAAAAATAGGAAAAGTATAAAACCAAAAAATTAAAAATAAAAAATTCCATAAAAATTATCGCTTTTTCCTTGATTGCTTTATGAAGAGATAAAATAATCACAAATATATTTTCTCTTAAAAAAATTCAAAATATACTATTCTGCCTCCTTGTGCTCGACCCAAGCACACTTCCCTAGTTAAATAATTAGTGTAAGGTTTTTTAAAAAAACCGATCTTTGTTTGATCAACTAGGATCCTTTTGCGGTTTTTCTACACCGACAACCTTTTCTTTTAAAAGATGCAAACCGATTTTTAGTCACATCATTTACCTATATAGCGGACAGGATTGAACTCAGGGAGGCTACAATTCCTGAGGGTTATTCAAATAATCGACGAAAAATTAATTAAGAGAAAAAGCAGGAATCTCAAAGGCAAACTATCCTTGGTTTTTGTGGAATTTTTATAGTTTTATATTATTAATTTCTTATTTATAATTTTTTATTTGCGGATTTTTTTTAAATTTTTAGTGATTTTAATTTTGCATTTTTTTAAAATCTCAAATAAGGAATAATATGCACAAGATAGGAAGTAAGCATACCAAACTATTTTTGTATTTTTCAATTATATCAAAAATACTCAGAAAAATCCAAAGAAAATATTTTTGGTTTTTAAAACTTTGATATGTTTTTGGGAATTTTTTTTATAGAATTTTCAGATGTTTTTGTATTTTTTTAAATCAAACAGTGGCAAAATGATAAACAATGCACACCCTGGAGTAATTTACAACTTAAAAATAATTTAATTGCCCAAATTCCTGGTAACTATTTTTATGATAAAATATAGGCAAATATCTACAATCAGGAAGTAAAATCACGATTTTTGGATTTTTGTAGAATTTTTTTATGATTTTTATAAGATTTTAAGTATTTTCATTTTTGGGTTTTCAAAGAATAATGCATGAAAATTGGATAGAAATTAAAAGACAATGAAAGGGAATTAATTTAAATTTTTTGGAATTTTTAGAGAAATATTCAAATTTTTATGAATTTTTGAATTTCAGGAAGAGAAAATGACACTGTTTTTGATTTTTTAAAAATAACAAATGAAATTAAAATGCAATGAAATTTGTAAACAATGAAGGAGAGAAAAGCATGATTATACATATATTTTTGTATAATTTTATAGCAATGCAAATATTTATTTCACTAAAAAGAACATGCAAATGAAAGTATGGAATTCAGGGACTGAAATGCAAATGTTAAAAGTTTTTACATGAAATGATAATAAAAATAAAACGTGGGATGGAAAATGAAATTTACCCATGAGGGCATGCGTGAAGCACATGATAGCTGGACGACGGGATCTTTGTGGAATTTTGAAGAACTCCAAGGGTTGAAGTGTAATTCTCCCAAATTTTTTTATTTCAGAGCTAGCTTCTCTCTCTCTTTCCTTTATTCCTTCAAGCAAAAGGCAAAAGGGGGACTTGCACCACCACCCTCCCTCTTATCTCTCTTCTCGCATCGGCAGTACCTCGCGGTCGGCTGTGGTCTTGCTGCTGGTGCTTCATGGTGGTGATGGAGGTGCTCTGGTGCTGAAGGTGGTCGTCAGCGTGAGGTCAGGTGGTTGACGTAGGCGGCTGGTGCACGGAAGGGCGGTGCAGTTATGCCCAGATGGGGGTGGTGCTGGCTCCTACCGCTCGCACATGCGGCTGGGGTGTGAACAACGATGTCGCGACGAAGCTAAGGGCTAGCGAGGCACGACTGTGCCGCAGTGAAGGGGCGGCATGCAGAACCTCGCGGTGGTCGGGTCGGCGACGGTCTCGTGACGGTGGAGGTCGCGAGGCCGAGGAGAAGCTCGCAGGTGCTTCCAAGTGGTGCTTCCAAGGAGTTAGTATTATATACATGTGATTTATAAGGGATTTTAAGCTAAAATAAATGAATAAAGATGATGAAATGCAGACTCATCATGCACGAGAAATCACACCTAGAATAGGAATTTCTATTAGCGAGTTATAGAAAAGTTTAATTTGGCTAAATGAGAATCGCTCTAGTGCGTATAATTAAGTGCAGTATGGTCCTAAAGTTTACGAACATAATAAAAAATTCTAGTAGGTCTAATAGCCATATGTGCAGTCCTAGAACTACGAACCACTCAAATCAGGCCCCACCCTTACCGGAGAGTGAAACATGTCCGATACACCATAGAAAAAGTCCAATCTCTTTACATGCGCGAGAACTTGATCGAGAAGTGATGGAATACAAATTAGATATAACACTCTATATCCAAAAATTAAATTCCTCATGCGTCTTGTTGCTTTGAGTTGAGTCAGCTTCCAAAAAGCCGCTCCAAGTCCACTGAGTACCTCGCATGAAAAATAAAAGATCAAATATTAGAGAATGTTCAGAAAAATACACAAAATAAAAGAAAGAAAGAAAGACAAAAAATGCTGAGAAAATAAATAAAGAAATAAATACAAGAAAAACAGGGGGTTAGACTACCTGGGGGTTGGAAAACCTAAAATCAAGATTTTCTAGAAATTAACCTAAGCCGTACCTCCCCGAAATGGCGACACTTGAAGAACCCTGAAATTCCCTTGTTAATTTGTCGATTTGTGTTAGTATTCGGGCAATTAAGTTTTGATCAAAAACCACAATTTTCATTATTAGTCTAATTAAAGCGAGCGATCAACTTTTTTTATTTGGGAAGTCCGAGTCCAAACTCAGGGAGGCAACTGTCTCCTTAGGTTGATTTTTAGTCGATCTCAAGGTTAGATTTCCAAAAACGATTTTTATACCTTTTGATGCAAATAATAAATGAAATGCAATTTTGAGGACTAAATGCAAATTTTATTCAATCAGTGTCCGAAAATTATGATACTTGGCCAGAATGTGAAATGTGATGAAATTAGACTACTGCACTTTTTTTAGTAATATGCAAAATGAATTAATTATGAATTAAATAATACAACCTAAGTGATTTTGAGTTAATTACTTTTAATAAATATCAAATGTCAATATTTTCAAGAAATTACTTTAATCTAGATAGGTCTATGTGAGAGATATCCAGAACAATTTTTAGTTCTTAAAAATACTAAGTGAAGAATTAATTAAAATTCAATTACTTAATTGACCATTTCATTTATTTTGACCTCGATATGCATGCCAATGAGATGAAATTTGTCCATAATACAGAAGTTAACTAATTCTAGCTATCACGAAATTTTTGGAACTATGGTTAATTTTATATGAATGTTTCTTCATGGAATGAGTAAAATATGCAATTATTCACAAGAAAATTAATAAATAATTAACCACAGATCCTAAAAAAGATCAAGCATATGCCGAAATGTAAAGAATTTGCTGAACAATAAATTACCTATTTTTATGAATAAAATAATCTAGAATTGAGGTTCGAAGTAATGCAGAACAGGGGGGACTTAGTTAAAAAATACAAAATGAAGTAAATAAAAGATTGATGCACATGGACCTTTTTGTAATTACCTTGACCCGGAGGGAACTTTGTGCAATTCTCCACTGGGACACATGCGTAACACGTTCCTGATTGAGCGACTGGGCCCTTATGGTATTTGCTTGAAGCTCAAGGGATTTTCTACAGTTTTTCCAAGCGGTCACGTGCCTACCACGTGACCCTTGGGCCTTGCTGCGATATGGAGGGGCTGGGGGTTCTTGTCCGCAAATTACTCCCAAACTCACTTGCCACACACTTGAGGGGAGGGTGATGGTAATGGCAGGTCTGGTAGCGAAATTGAGGAGGTGTGGGAGGGCGGTGGTCGGCAGGCCGACCAATGCAATGGGCTGCGGAGGAGCGGACGGTGTCGAGGTTGGCTGATTGAGGAGATGCTGGGTTGCGGTTGAGCGTGTCACGATGGGCTGGAGCGAAGAGGATGCAGCGTTGAGCGGTGGTGCCACTTGGGCGGCTAGAGGCGATGGCGAGGAGCAGGCATCGACTCTAGTTCTAGAGGTGGCTGCCGCTGCTAAGGTTGGCAGTGGAGTGTGTAGCAAGTTGGTAGCGAGTGGATGCTATTACTAACTAGAGTGGTGAAGTTGATGGTGATGGAGACAAAGGACTCGAACAAAAACAGAAGAAATAAGAAGATGGGTTCGAGAAGAAGAAATGAGGGAAAAGGATAATCGCCTGAAGTGGAGAACGAAGGCTCTTGACTCCTGTTCTCGCCTCAACCGTGGGCAGAGCGCGATGAAGCTCAGATGATCACACATGGGACTTCTACGCTCAAGAAGGGAGGGGCTGTCACTACCCTTCCTTTTAGCTCTCTCTCTCTCTTGTGAATGCAGATAATGGTGGATGCAGATCGATGGAGGGGAAGATTTGATTTATATGGGGTGAAGGGGATAGAATGCGGGAGGGGATAGGGCTGACGGTTGCAGACTGACATCCGTTGAAATGGAGGCGGCGTCGAGATAAGGGGGCCAGAGTTTGCGGCGGAGGAGGTTGCACATGGGAAGGTCCAACCGTTGGAGAGGGGGAGAGCATGTGCTGGGCACGTACGGAGGGGGCACGTGACCAGCATGTGCCGTGGTTTATTATATATATATATATTGTAAAAATGAAATAAAAATAAGATAAAAAATAAGTGACATGTGGCGGCTCCAGGAGCGGCCACATGTCAGCTCTAGAAAAAACGAGAAATAAATTCTAAAGATAAATAGGACATAAATATCAAACGACCTCAGATCAAAAAATTTTCTTCATGAAAGTTGCTTGTGTCAATGAGATCTACAACTTTCATGAAGGGACCGAGCAAAGAAGGTCATATGTGCAAAATGATGTTTTGGGTGCTCTGTATACAAAGAATACCTTAATTTTTTGGATTTTGTAATTTTATATTATTTTTATTAAAAGAAAAATCCGAAAAAATGTGATAAAATCAAAGATAAATATTTACACATTAATCCATTTTTGGATTTTTAATAAATAAGAAAATAGAGAAATACAATAAAAATGGAAATCAGAAGATATTTGTACAAACTCACAAGGGACACTCATACTTGGTCAGTTTCTTTGATTTCAGTCTTACTTTGAATTTGGATTTCTGTGAATTTTATTAAAACTTTCATCAAAGAATATAAATGAAAAAGGAATAGAAGAAAAAGGTTTAAGTATGTACATAAAATATCATGTCAACTATCGCTAAAACACAAAATGCGCAAAAGAGGCCCAAAAGAGGCCCAAAACCCAAGTTTCACATATGAGCTTCGATTTTTATGAAGTTGGTCTTGTTTAGACGGTCTTTGAATGCATATTATTTTAAAGTGAGAAAACCTAAATCGGACATAGTATGAGGAAGATATGCGCGTTTTAGTCTGTTTATTCTGAATTTGGTTTTTGTCTCACGGGCCAATTATTTGAGTTAGTCATTTTTCCTATTTTCCTTTATTCTTGTTAGTAATCTATACACAATGAAGTTGGTTTCAGGTCAATTGGAGTTAGTATGATTTAACTAAAAATGCACGAAGTTAGGTGAAAATGTGAAGATGATTATGAATGCAATTGTGCGTGCTAAAATGCAGATATTAATTCTAATTGCATGAATGGTAAAAATGTAGAATAAATGATGAAATGCAACTCATTACTCGGAAATGAAGCTCTATTTTCAACTTTTAGTGTGATGAATCATGGATTCATCATAACCCTACAATGTATTTATATAGTGGACAAGTAGGTAGAGTGTCGAACACATGGAACATGAGATGTAGCAAGAATTATTCAAATATAAATAATACGAATGTGCATAGGTATGCATGAACACTATCACTCAATGTTTTGGTGGGTTTTAATTAAATAAGATATTGATTTTTAATAAATATATATTTTTAATTTTTAGTTTTCTATTTTTAATTTCTTTTTAATTTAATAATATATCATAATATACAACTAGGTATATAAGAGTGTATATAAAGGTATATATGGTAATATATATTTTAAGTATTATATAATAGAATATATATAGTAAATATATAAAAATCAGAATATATCTCAAGATATTCCTTTTTGTTTTTTAAAGGTTTAAAAATATATTTATAATATTTTTAATAATTAATAATAATAGAAACTATATATAATAATAAATATTAGCTATATAGGGTATACTATTTATAAATATTGAAAAAAAATAGTCAAAATAAGAAAACAAAATAATTTTGTGTTTTTAATACATTCTTCTATTTTCATGAATTTTTGAGGAATTTTTTTAATTTTTTGTATTTTTAAAATAAAATCAAGGCAAAATAAGAACTTTTTTAATAGTACAAATTGATGTGAGATTTTGAAAAAGCAAAAGGGCTCAAAATTTCTCAAAATTGATTTTTATACATAGAAATAAGTATATATAAAAATATAGGATATAAATTAATATTATTAGTATTTTGAAAATATTTTAT
Organism: Ottelia alismoides; assembly: GCA_037367405.1. Taxonomy (NCBI): domain Eukaryota; kingdom Viridiplantae; phylum Streptophyta; class Magnoliopsida; order Alismatales; family Hydrocharitaceae; genus Ottelia; species Ottelia alismoides. The sequence continues at coordinate 161,964 of JAZKJV010001854.1, read as the reverse complement.
GATTTTTTTAGTGTTATCAAGGGTTTGCTAAATGTAGGAGTTTCTGTAGAGGTTTTTTTTGTGATTTCGATTCGGAGTTATAAGATAGGCTAATAAACAATAGGAATTTTTTTTGAAATTTTTAGAAAAGGTTATATATATTTTTTGTATTTTTTGAAATCAAACATGGAATAATTTTTTTCTTTTTCTTTTTAATAAATAGTAAATGTAAACAACATGGAAAATGAAATTTATAGCGAGAACAAGTAACAATTAAGAAGTTACACCTATTTTTGCAAATTTTAGAGCATATGAGGTTTTTTTAATAAAAATAAATGCATAAATAAAATTAAATCAGGCTAGTAGGGTATATTTGCAAATAAAATAACTTCCAAGGGCACACGTGGAAAATAACAAAAAATTAACTCTATAACTTTATTTTATTAGAATCAATATTAAATACAATATCCAAAGGGGCACGTCTGCAAAATGTCCCCTCATTTGGGGGGTCCACGTGAGGTGACTCAACACTAGACTAAAGTGCAAAATCACAAAGGTTCGGGGTATATATGCAAAATGTCCCAAAAGTTTTGTACTTAAATAAAATATTACATAACGTTTTACAAATAACAAAAACGTAGAGGGAAACAGATGCAAATGTTACCACTTAACTGCGTTTTATCCAATCGATGTGCTTTTGCCACGTGGATGATCCAATGACTGTCCTTACGTACCCCTTCGAATAAAATGAATGACCCATATTAGATCTGGGTTGTGCTCTTGATCGGACAGCTCAGAAGGGATAAATAAGAACAACCAATGAGCTTCTAAACAACGAACTTCGATTTGACATTCTCGTTGCTCCGCTATTGGATCTCCGCTCTGACAGTCCCAGTAGCTTACACGCCTTCCTCCGCATGCAACAGTGGTCTCTGACGACAAGGGCGACTGTGGGACTCAGACTGCTCCCGATGACCTGGAGCTACTCCAAGTGCTCAGTGGGGTTCTAGATGGGTCGCCAAGGGTCGAGACCAGCTTTAAAAAGCTCCTTGGTTCGAGGGCTATGTCCTCGACCAGAGGGTTAACCAAAAAGAAATTGGGGATGGAATGAAGATGGTTCTCCGGTGAAGGGCAACAGACGGTGCTTCGACTCCCAGATCCACGATGGATTTGGGGTGGAATGATGGATTGATCAATGAAGCAGATGAAGGGGAGTCGAGTGGGGTGGAAGTCGGGGTATTCTAACAGTCGAGAGATGATGAATTTGCCTGGAGCTCAAGCTCGAGGCAATTTGGGCATTTTTGAAATTAGATTATAGACTTGATTACAACTAAAATTAAATGCGATATTTAAAACTAGAAGAAAAGATATACTCAAGATAGAATGGACGGTCCTCGACTTGGCCTGGAAGCCAAGGAAGCTAAACCATCCGACAATGGTCTTCGATGGTGGTTTGGATCGACTCCTCTGTTGCTCCTCCTCGCTGCAAAATCTGCCCAATCTCTTATTGTACCCAAGTGAAGGGTATCTAAAGGATTTGTAGGGGCTAAGAACAACCGAAGAGTGATAAAAAATAGGCGGAGCTAGAGGAGCATACTTATAGGCTTTGAAAGGGAGGGTTTTCAATCGAAGACATTGATCAAGTCGATGGAGATCGATGCGATCTTTGGTCATGGTGGAAATTAAGGATGTTCAATTTCCACAAATTACGTAGCACACCAACGTAGAACACGATGATTTCAAGAAGATAAATGGGCGAAGATGCAGGCTTTGACAGATCGTCGCTCGAGGAATAGAGCAGGGCCCAATTGACCGAGGTCAACTAGCGGAGGCTTCTGGTTGGTCCACGTGGACCACTATAAATTCATTGACTGAAAAGATTAGTAAAATCAGTAATAAATAACAAATGATCTAATTAATTTTTTTATTAAACCATAAAAAATATTTGTAATTTAATGTAGCATTTTATGCATATTTTTATGAGGCTTTTTATTACAAGTTAATATTTACATGTAATAATATAGGTATATATATATCTCTAATTAGATGTTTTTATTTTTATTTTGTAATATATATTTTATTATTTTATACAAGTATTTTATATATTATTTATTTATTTTTATACACATTTAGATATTTTTATTGTATTGTTCTGGGTTTGTATGTATCCTTAATTTTTATGTATATCTACATTATAAGTATATATAGGTATATTTTACCTATGTGTTTAAATGCATTATTTATTTTGATTTTATTTTAATGGTTTTATTTTATTATAATTACATACATAAGTTTTAATAGTATTTACAATTTTATAAAAATAAAAGAATTGAAAAATACAAAGAATAAATATATTGGATAAAATATACAAGTATATTGCACAATATGGGCCCAAAACCTAACTTTTTCATCTTAGCTCCAAACTAAATGAAATCACCTTCATTATATAGATTATTAAAAATTATATACAATTAAAGTTATTTTGGTCCATTTTGATACAGTCGGGAGAATATTCATGTCTGTGAAGATTTTATTTTGACTTTTTATTGTGCCCCGAGCGCACTTTGCATTATTTTTCAGTAAACTCAATTTTGTATTTTTCTTTGTGTTTTTATCTACAATATTCATGTTGAGTGTTTTATTATTTGACGTGTAAAAAATAAAATAGATGCAAAAATGAATTATTGTTAAATTTAAAAACTAGGGTTTGGTGTATATCTTGTATAATTTATATGTCCTATCTCCACCTACTTTATTTCCTATTGATCAAGTTATCATGATGGCTGGGTCTCGGGGACTAGGGTCACTCAACACTTATGGTGTCTCATTTCCTTTTTCTTTTCTTCCTTCATTCTTTTATTTTAGAATTAAATACATTAAATATACAATATTTTATACAGTATTTTGTACATCTTATATTTTGTATATTTTGTACAATGTTTATTTTGACAAATTAATGATATATACACACACATTTAGCTAGGTGTTTAAGGCCAAAATGAAAGAATAAAGGTGATAAAATGAAGATTCATTACCCCCTATACTTGCCTTTGCTAGTATTTAGCAAACACTTAATCCTATAAGTGATGAGAAGAAAATAAAGAAATGAAAAATAAAGAACTAGATTGATTTTAACTTTTAAACTTGTCTTCATAATACCAAAGTTTGGAGCTCAGTCAGACATTTGGATTTTTAGTTTGGTCGGAACCTTTTTTGGGAACTAGACTTGAAACACAACATCCTCCAAGAACCACAAAACTTTGCCCAAGTCTCATCAAAAGCAATGTCATAACAAGTTGCTGTCATATGCAGTCCCTTATGATTATGAGTCTATCGTGTACAATGTGTGTGATATATAGCTCCTCTTGGCTGAAGCAGTAAAGGTCATACTTCTCCAACTTGGTGACCCTAACTCCCCAATGCAATAAATCTTTCCTTGAGAAGCAGGGTATTCCCTTCTAAGATCAAGTACAACCGGCTCAAGAAGATCAGGTGGAGAAGAGAATGGACAATAGCCAATTTAGCTACCTATCTTAGGATGCTTGACCAGTGTAGCCGAGTCATCCGGCTGCATACTCATATACATCTTTGACTTTGAAGCTCAAGCTTGCTTATTGAATACATACATACATACATACATACATACTATGAAAGGAGTTGATTTTTCTTGATTTTTTCCCGTCTATATTTTGGAGTTTTTGATTTTTGCATTTTTTATACTATATGCAACAACATTCACATAAGGAATTTTTCTTCTTGAGCTGGTAGACTATCCCTCCTTTGAATCACTATTGCAACCCATAACATTCTGTCATTAGACCTCATGGCTACTTGATCAGGTTGGGGTACAATGGTCACTATATAGTGACTTCATATGTTTCCTTTGTTGGACATGTAAGCCCACGACGAGCCATTATGCAATAAATGTTATTGCAAATATCATTCCCTGATCTGAAATAAAGAATAAATAATTTGCATAAAAGGTCCCTCTGTACAATTAGGGTTATGTACCATGGCTATCTTAATGATCATACAACTGTTGATTCAATTATTGAATCATAGAGGCTGGTGCTTGGATGAATATCTAAAGAGTTAGATTGAGGACTTATCAAGCACCGTCAAATGATTGTTAAGATGTGATCTCCAGCCTGAGTAGGAGATGGCAAATCCTTTCTCACATAGGCTGATATCTGACCGACCTCTTTATGCAGGTCCTCTGCATGGGAATAGTGATTCAGAGGTGTCAGATTAATTAGGTCAATGGGTGACTTAACGAGATCGAGATAACCTAAGTCCTATGTTGAATGCTGTCACAACATAGGCACACATCCTCTGATCGGAGACAGATGTATTACTATATGTCTGAGTATGTACATTTGGCAGACCGATAAGTTGATGGCCTAACCAAGGTCTATACACCGGTGAGCTGGTGTGCATATAAGGTCATATGAGTATGACAATCTCTCAAAGGGATCATACAGGTTCACTACTGAATCGGAAGATATGAGCTCACTCATGAGATATTGGGAAGAATCAAATTCCGTGCACGGTCGTCTTGCTTTGGAAGCTTGACTGAATTTATAGGTTTGATATATATTTTTGGAAAGTATATGATCAAGGCCTAGGTATGATATATGCTTTTGGAAAGTATATGATCGATACCAAATCCCAATGATCGAATGAGAAACTTATTGATAAAACCTTGAAGAAGACAATATAAAATTGATCATGATCTTCGAGTTGATCATAGGTCTTCCAGTATGCAGGATGTACAGGTATTGGGAATACCTGAGGGTGATGTGATCATAAACGATTGTATATCCATGATGCTTCCATTCCGAGGGAGTGATGAAACAGGTCTAGATTTAGTGACTCCTCTCAGTAGAGAAGCAATCCGATCTTAGTCCAAGTGTTGGACATTGGTCTGAATGAGATTCAGAAGCAATGAGAAGATTAGATTTGCGGTCTTGATTTAATAAAGCATCTGTGGGAGGTCCGTAAGATCTGGATTTGAGATAAGATCTCAATATCCAAGTCACTATACGTGGAATAATACAATCGCCCTGTCCTTATCTCCAAGTATCTGCGGAGAAAGCACATTATTCTTGAAGGAGTTCAAGAATAATTCATTTGATGAATTCTGTATCCAAGCATCAAGAAAATGGATAATTAAATATGATTTAATTATCATGAATAATATTAATTTGATTCGTATTATAAGAAGAAGATATCTAAGATAATTAAATGTGATTTAATTATCAAAGATATGAATAACGTGAATGTGATTCATGTTATTTAGGCACATGAGAAAAGAGATCCAAGATGATTAAATATGATTTAATTATCATGGATATGAATAATGTGGATAGCACTATCCATATTGATCATATATATTATAAATATGATTTATAATATATTAGAGAGAGAGAGAAACTATGTAAATAGCATTTGTTAATTATTAATGTGAATTGGATTCACGTTAAGTAATCAATTGAAAATGCAATTTACAAATTAGTTTGGGATGTGAATATGATTCACATAATTTTCAATGGCATGATTGAAATATTCACAAATTAATTTGGAATTAATTTGGTGGATATTTTTGTGATTACAAATTATTAAGAGATAATGTGATATAATAAAAAGGAGATAAAAGCCACCAATTTAGAGGTGGCGTCACCCATGAAAAAGTCGTGGGTGATGCCCCTTTTTTAGGAGGCAATATTCTCTCCATTTTATTATATTGATTAATCTCTTAACTAATTAATTTATGTTAAATTAAAAATGTATTGATAATATTGCAACATATATTTAATTTAATTATAAATAAATGTTGTTGGTTTTAACCAACAACAATCATAGCCATTGATCACTAAATAGACCAAACATGGCTATTGGATCTATGTGTCCCATGGATTGAGATCCATTGGATCCTAAACTAGTATAAAAGGAGGGCTAGCCTAGCCTTTCTAAGTACATCGTCAAGAGTTGTAGAAGACGACTACTCTCTCTCTCATTCTCGTCTAGCCTCTATCCCTCTCAATCTGAAGTGGCCGTCCACTTTGTATATTGAGGAGGAGAGCGTCATTCCTTCGCCTTCGACGACTCGAGGATCTCCTTCTTCTTTGGAGTTGCTTACTCTAAAGGAAGACGACGGATTTCGTATGACGAAATCATGGGATCCATCGCTTGGATCTTCATCGAGGATTGCGGGAGGAACGTGACTCATCATCGCGCTCGCAAGTGCGTACTTCGTGGATCGGACTTGAGACAGGAGGATCTCTTGTTTGGGATCTCGCGATCACAACCACGCTTCAAGAGGTATTCCTTATACTTTGTGGTTTGAAGAAACGATCTGAGAAGTGTTCTCGTGATCATGTGGTTTCATCTTTATATTTAATTTTTTTTAATTTCCACCGCATCTAGCGACTAGTGCGACTAGTTGCTCCGATTGCATACGATGCGATCGACACATTTCCGTGATGCACTTAAGGATTCTCAATATCCTTCAAGTGGTATCAGAGCCTTAGGTCAAAAGGGGTTTTGGATATGATCCATGAACCAAGGATGACTTGGGTTTGAAAGGGTCGCGAAAGTTTTAGCGCATTTGAATTTTCGCACCTCTGTCTAATTGATTTTTTTCGGTACTGTTTAAATTGTTTAAACACGGAATATTCAATTGGATTTTGTTTTTCATTAAACAAGGAAACCATAGGATCTGAGTTTACTAAATTTGGATTTAATTTGCTCAAGATATGGTCTTTTGAATAAGCATGTATTCACTGTTGCGGGAACAACAAAACTGAACGTGATTAATTTGTTAATTACGCTTTTGACATGCCTTGAAATGCATGAAATATCACTTGGGTTCTGTTCTAAATCAAGTTAGCAATATTAGGAAAGTGATTTTGTGAATTTTGGATTTAAATTGGTCAAGATAAGTTAATTTTAGTGATTAGGAGTCACTGCTGGAAGTTGACAAAACTTGATCATGAACCTTGTGATAGTCATTCAAACATGTTGATGAAAATTAATTGTTAATTTTCTGAAATAATTAGTGATAAATATTTGTGAAATATTTAAAGAGATATTTATTTCATTGAATGACATTTGCCTAGACCATAATGATAAGATAATTGATCTTGATCATTGGTTGATATGAAATCATCAACAAACTCTTTTTTCATGAAGAACCTTAGTTTATCCTACAATAGTTGTAGGACAACTTTTACATGAAAAACCCTCTTGCTTGAATAGGATTGGAGATTTGTTTAGCAAATCTCCTTATAATATAATCAAAATTATTTTGATGTATATTATATGGTATAATTTCGGTTGAAAGACCGATGAGCATCTCAAAGTACATGATGATCTATCTGGCATTATCCTTTCCTGAGGTGGATATGGTGTCTAGTCGGAGATCGCTGGGGTAGCGGGTTGCAACGTACGGTACTGGCCATGACAGCGGGTAGGGACTGGATAATGCCGGAGAAAGTCAAAGTATATTTTTCTAATTATTAAAATTCGAATAATACGTACTTTGAGATTATACCTACTATTCAAGTAATAATTAAGTTTGTTGATTGATGATTGGATTAATGATTAATTTAATATGATTAAATTAATTATATCCAATTAACACTCTATTATGAATAGATGTGTATTTCCCTTGGAAGAATCAATTATGTGAATATGATTCACTATAATTAATTATATAATTTGAATATGATATAGAGGATCACATAAGTGACATCCATGGTCTCCTGTCAAGGCAAAGAATTATGTCGCCAGTTGTTGTATATAGGAGATGCCTGTCCGAAGTGACAGATCCTATATATGATTTAATTGGATCGAGTTCTTTGCTTCTCGAAAGAGTAAGGCCGTATACGTAGTGACCCCAATATCAGGTCCTCATATTATTGGGGCGATATTGGATTGCGTATAGCGAGTATTAAGCCTGTTGACGGTTGGTTCAATTAATGATGGGTGAACATCATCTTAGGGGTGGTGGGCCCGGGTGTTAAAGACCGAATTGGGAAATTCAAGTTGGACTTGCAAGGCGGAATGTGTTCCCGCTTCTTATTATCGGAGTCGCAGGTTCTCATATTATTGGGATGTGACAAAGATAGGAAAGGAGATCCCAGATCTTGCTTGAGATATAATGGTAAGGATATCTCTTACATTGAAAGTGATTAAGGGAATGAACTTTCATTGTTGACAAGGCAAGACAACTTTGATATAAAAATTCCTAAATCAAAGTAAAACATGTATACATAATATATATACCCTTATGCAAATTTCTTATTTCAGATAATCTTTCATTAAACCCACTCAATATTATACTCAATAATAACCAATAAAATTTAATGGATTGGACTCATGATCCAGATATTGTACTTGCAATTGGACACATAATGTATGTGGTTGCAATGTGCAAGTTTCCTCACCATAATGAGGTATGACAATAAAATAAGACAATAAGACATCACCTTAGGGTTCGTAGGTCTCTATAGTCTTGATCTTTCATCGAATGTACTTTGGAAGTGACATGTCGATGGTGATCGTAATTGTCGAATAATCCTCATAAAATAAAAGAAGATATTTTGGCATGCATATGTGCTCTTGACATTTAATCATGAATGATATGGTTCTCTGCATTATGCAGAATGGTGGCTCGAAAGAGATGATGTATTCAAAATGTTTGAATACCTACCTTAACCTAAGTCTCTTGAGATGTATGTAGATATGATGAGTGTCATCATTTTACTATCTATACTCAAGTCATTCATGAAGCTTCATGATGTTCATATTGTATGAATTTAATGAAGCATGTATAAATGTTGAAGTGCTCTTGTATTGAAAACTTTTGAATTCAACATAAGAGATTCTTTGTCTTGAACAATGGTTGTTTATAGATGAAGAGAGCATAGTGGAAGTGTGGGTTGAACCCATGTGAGAAAAAAAGTCAAAGAGTTGATTGTACTTCTATGACTTCCATATGACATCCAAAGAGTTGGATGAATGCCAATACTGCAATAAGTTGGTGTTGATAGTATGACTATCAAGTCTGTCTAAAATCCTTAGTGAAGGACTCAGATAGAGCATCAGAATAATCTACATAAAATCATTGACTTTGACTTACTTATTTCATAAGATAAAGTCTGATAATTGTATCCCAATCTTTTAATGACATTTGCAATTGGTTGCATATATATTTGAAGACTAGAAATTTGATCTTAAGGTTTAATAAGTCATCTACATGGATATTGATGTAATTGTTGTAGCAATCTCTGTTGGATAGATGGACTTCATATTTTCAGTGGGAGAACCCTTTGTCTTAGAGAATGTCTCTATGACCTAGATATTAGAATACACTCATTGTTTGTTTCTAAATTTTGGAAATAAAGGTGAATTCTTAGATAGAACTATCATAAAGAGTTATGATGGATATATTTCAGATAGTAATCTAATATCTAGTGGACTCCACAAAATTAGAAAAATTAATGAATGGTTCATTACGATGTCTAATACTGAAAATTAAACCTTGATAGACCAATAGGAGGATGAAGATCATTTGACAATGATCTGGCATCAAGCCTTGGACATTTGTCTGTTGATTTGATCAATAGACTAGTGAGATATGAAACTTTAGAATGTCTAAAATTTCAAATCTTATATACTTGTGAATATTGTATTCAAAGTAAAATGTCCAATATACCCTTCTCCGGGAATGATGTTGGATGTCGAGGTATTCAAGATCTCATACATATTGATGTATGTAGATCATCTATATCATAGTAAACATTATGGATATGTGATATCTATTGATGATTATGTAAGATATGAGATTTCTTCTCTTCACCTGAGAAACCTTTGAAATGTTCAAAGATTTCACAATTTTGGTTAGGACCAAAGTTTGAAGAAATATGAAATGAATTTGATCTAACCTTGGTAGCTTGTACCTGTTAGATAAAATTCAAAGAATACCTTATGGAGATACGAATATCATTTCTATCTCACTCCTCCTGATAAACCTGAACTCAATAGAGTTGTAGGAAGATACAATTGGACCATGTGTGACATGATTTGATCAATGATGAATTTTAGCATAATTATCTCTTAGTTTCCAGGTATATATGTAGTAGAGACTACACTATATATCCTTAATAAAAATCCATGCAAGCTGGAATTAAGCACTAGAGAGTGCTGCTTCATTAGGAAAATAAAGGATGGTATTGGATGCCTACTTTATGACCCTGAGATTCTTAAAAGATCTCATCACTGAGAATGTGATTCTTAGTGTATGATTCTCTTGAGAATCAAGTTGAAAATGAAGTAAAGGAACTCATTTAATCTTGATATAATAACGAGGCTCCTAAAATCGGAAACTAAAAAAGGATAATTAAAGGTGAAACATTAATACCTATTCAAATGAGTTTGAGGATGTATTCCATATGTCAGTTAAGCCTGACGATGATCGGACTTCATGTGATGAAGCTCCTGAGGATCATGACATGGAAAGATGGAAATTAGCAATAAAGTCTAAAGTAGACTTCATATACAAATGTTGTATATGGACCCTAGAGGATCCACCTGTAAGGGTTAGACCCATTGAGGTGTAAATGGATCTTCAAGAGAGAGGGAACCTGATGAGAAGGTAGAGACCTTCAAAGCTCGGTTCGTAGCCATAAGCTACACATCGGAAGAGAAGACATTGCTTTCTATGAGACTTGCTCTTCGGTAACCATGCTTAAAATCATCATAATATTGCTGACCTTAGCTACACAACTTGACTATTGCATCTTCAAGATGTAAGTCAAGATTGCATTCCTCTAAGAATACCTCTCTGAGGATATTCACATGAAGTAGCTCCAGGGCTTCATGATTGGGGAAAGTGAGGTGTGAAAGCTAAAGAATCCATCTATAAACTCAAATAAGCTTCTTGTTAAGATTTAATGAAATCATAAATGTTATGATTTCAAATAGAATCTTGATGAACCATGTGAAGCTTAGTGGGAGTGCCATTGTGTTCATCATGCTAAATGTAGATAATATCCTAGTCATTTGGAATGATATAAGGATGATAATAAGTGTTTTATAGACTGGCTATTCCATACCTTGAGATATGATCTCAAGAATACCTCTTAGATTTTAGTTCTGAAGTTGTTCAGAAGCAAAAAAAAGAGGGTATTGGGACTGTCACATTTGTAGTACACCTTGGACATATTCCATTCTTGGAAATTCCAAGAAAGGCTTCCTTCCCTTGAGATATGGTACTGACCTATCTAAAGGGATAGCACCTCAAAGAGTTGAGGAAGTGAATGCTAGAACTGCTTGCACCTGTGCATCAGTTACGAGAAGCTAAGTGTATGCTAAATGTGTACAAAAGCCAGATTTTTGCCATGCAGTGGGAGTAGTAAACTGTTGCTAATCCTACTATGGAGAAAGAACACTTGATTGCAGTAATAACAAAATCTTCAAAGATGATAAGATTTTTTGAGATAGTGATCTCAAAGTCATATCTTCAAAAGCTTAAGACTTTATAGATAGAGATCTAAAAGGTCTTAACTGTGGATACCTTGAGAGATAGTGATCTCCTGAAATAAGGGTATTCTGATAAGGATTATGGAAAACTGGTTATAATAGTTATTGAGCAATAGTGTCAAGGACACTATAACTGCTCTGGCTAGATTGAGTATTGGTTGCATTAGATGCAACATTCGCATTGGATGCGAGCACTGTTACTTAGGGATATGCAAGTGCTGTAAAAGGAGTTGGCATAGTCTTTTGGGAGCAGAGTGACTGATCAACTTACCTAGCTATTTTTCTAAATAGCCTATGATTATCACATGAGTGTGGGTTTAAATGATTAGCCCATTAATGGCTCTTTGGGCTAGTGGGAGATTGTTAGACATGTAAGCCCACGGCGAGCCATAATGCAATAAATGTTATTGCAAATATCATTCCCTGATCTGAAATGAAGAATAAATAATTTGCATAAAAGATCCCTCCGTACAATTAGGGTTATGTACCATGGCTATCTTAATGATCATACAACTGTTGATTCAATTATTGAATCATAGAGGCTGGTGCTTGGATGAATATCTAAAAAGTTAGATTGAGGACTAATCAAGCACCGTCAAATGATTGTTAAGATGTGATCTCTAGCCTGAGTAGGAGATGGCAATCCTTTCTCACATAGGCTGATATCTGACCGACCTCTTGATGCAGGTCCTCTACATGGGAATAGTGATTCAGAGGTGTCAGATTAGTTAGGTCAATGGGTTGACTTAACGAGATCGAGATAACCTAAGTCCTATGTTGAATGCTGTCACAGCATAGGCATGCATCCTCTAACCGGAGACAGATGTATTACTATATGTTTGAGTATGTACATTTGGCAGACCGATAAGTTGATGGCCTAACCAAGGTCTATACACCAGCGGGCCGGTGTGCATATAAGGGCATATGAGTAATACGATCTCTCAAAGGGATCATACAGGTTCACTACTGAACCGGAAGACATGAGCTCACTCATGAGATATTGGGAAGAATCAAATTCCGTGCACTGTCGTCTTGCTTTGGAAGCTTGACTGAATTTGTAGGTATGATATATATTTTTGCAAAGTATATGATCAAGACCTAGGTATGATATATGCTTTTGGAAAGTATATGATCGATACCAAATCCCAATGATCAAATGAGAAACTTATTGATAAAACCCTGAAGAAGACAGTATAAAATTGATCTTGATCTTCGGGTTGATCATAGGTCTTCCAGTATGCAGGATGTACATGTATTGGGAATACCTGAGGGTGATGTGATCATAAATGATTGTATATCCATGACGCTTCCATTCCGAGGGAGTGATGAAACAGGTCTGTATTTTAGTGACTCCTCTCAGTAGAGAAGCAATCTGATCTTAGTCCAAGTGTTGGACATTGGTCTGAATGAGATTCAGATGCAATGAGAAGATTAGATTAGCGATCTTGATTTAATCAAGCATCTGTGGGAGGTCCGTAAGATCTGGATTTGAGATAAGATCTCAATATCCAAGTCACTATACATGGAATAATACAATCGCCCTGTCCTTATCTCCAAGTATCTACGGAGAAAGCACATTATTCTTGAAGGAGTTCAAGAATAATTCATTTGATGAATTCTGTATCCAAGCATCGAGAAAATGGATAATTAAATATGATTTAATTATCATGAATAATATGAATTTGATTTATATTATAAGAAGAAGATATCTAAGATAATTAAATGTGATTTAATTATCAAAGATATGAATAACGTGAATGTGATTCATGTTATTTGGGCACATGAGAAAAGAGATCGAAGATGATTAAATATGATTTAATTATCATGGATATGAATAATGTGGACAGCACTATCCAAATTAATCATATATATTATAAATATGATTTATAATATATTAGAGAGAGAGAAACTATGTAAATAGCATTTGTTAATTATTAATGTGAATTGGATTCACGTTAAGTAATTAATTGAAAATGCAATTCACAAATTAGTTTGGGATGTGAATATGATTCACATAATTTTCAATGGCATGATTGAAATATTCACAAATTAGTTTGGAATTAATTTGGTGGATATTTTTGTGATTACAAATTATTAAGAGATAATGTGATATAATAAAAAGGAGATAAAAGTCATCAATTTAGAGGTGGCGTCACCCATGAAAAAGTCATGGGTGACGCCCCTTTTTTTAGGAGGCAATATTCTCTCCATTTTATTATTGATTAATCTCTTAACTAATTTATTTATGTTAAATTAAAAATGTGTTGATAATGTTTCAACATATATTTAATTTAATTATAAATAAATGTTGTTGGTTTTAACCAACAACTACATAGCCATTGATCATTACATAGACTAAGCATGGCCGTTGGATCTATGTGTCCCATGGATTGAGATCCATTGGATCCTAAACTAGTATAAAAGGAGGGCTAGCCTAGCCTTTCTAAGTACATCATCAAGAGTTGTAGAAACAACTACTCTCTCTCTCTCTCTCATTCTCGTCTAGCCTCTCTCCCTCTCAATCTCAAGTGGCCGTCCACTTTGTATATTGAGGAGGAGAGAGTCATGCCTTCGCCTTCGACGACTCGAGGATCTCCTTCTTCTTTGGAGTTGCTTACTCTAAAGGAAGACGCCGGATTTCGTATGACGAAATCAGGGGATCCATCGCTTGGATCTTCATCGAGGATTGTGGGAGGAACGTGACTCATCATCACGCCCGCAAGTGCGTACTTCGTGGATCAGACTTGAGACAGGAGGATCTCTTGTTTGGGATCTCGCGATTACAACCACACTTCAAGAGGTATTCCTTATACTTTGTGGTTTGATGAACGATCCGGGAAGTATTCTCGTGATCATGTGATTTCATATTTAGATTTATTTTTTTAATTTCCACCGCATCTAGCGACTAGTGCGACTAGTTGCTCCGATTGCATACGATGCGATCGACACGCTTCCGTGATGCGCTTAAGGATTCTCAATATCCTTCATCCTTCGCTTGTGTATCATGCTAACAAATCCATCACTCTACCACTTCAACTAAGTTGAGCAAAGTGCAAGGTGCATGTGTGCAAGTTAGGTCACTGTCGATAAGAGTCATGCATGTGCTCCAAAATATTCTACTTAGGCAGTCAAGATGACACTGAACTAAGTCTTGTAGTCTCAAAGAATTAAGTCTAATAGACGTAAAGCGTCTCAATTCCAATCCCCTTAAAGTTCCTATGATTAAGCAGATTAAGTCTAACCAAGCTCCAATCTTAGGATTTTATTTAGACTTGTTCAATTATCATTATCAATCCCAAAAATGCAAATGCTATGCACAATGCAAAAATGTTTTTATGAAGCAATTTTCTGATTTTGCCTTTTTAAGGATTTTTGAAAAAAGTTTTGCAAATATTTATGCAAGTTTTTGAAAACATTTTGCAAAATTTTATGAGGTTTTTAGTTTTGCAAATTTTTAGTGATTTTAAAAAAAAAAGAGTTTTGGAAAATAATTATGTGCAGATATTTACACGGGAGTGCTTCTATTATTTACAAGAGTTAAGTGAAGAATTTACACTCAATATTTACAAGTTTATGTATAGAGTTTGTATAGAATTTTATTTGCTTGAATTATATACATAGTTCTCATAATAATATTGAAAACTTTATTTTGAAAAATAATTTGACAAATATTTTTTGCAGTTATTTACAAAATTTAAAAATCATTTTGCAATTATTTCTCAAACAATATGTATAGATTTTTCAAAGTGTTTTTACAATCATTTCTCAAATCATTTACAAATAGATTTTAAAACATTTTATTCAAACAAAAGAAAGGGAATTTTTTTAAATAAAACATTTTTACAAAGGTTGAAAATATTTTACAAACCATTTTTTAAATGATTTTATAAAATATTTTCAAAGAGTTTTTTCAACCATTTTTCAAACATTTTGCAAAGCATTTTTACCCAGTTTATTAACTGTAATTCCAAAGAATTTTGGTTTTTGTTTTAGTTTTATTACCTAGCCATATTATTAAAAACACACAAGTACGAGTTATGACTAAACTATATATTGAGCATATATGACCCCCTATACTTAGCTTGAGCTATATCCTCATAGATCGAAGAGTAAAGGAACACATAACTCATACTAAGTATAGGAAAATCTTTACAATAACAATGGAGTAAAGAATAGGAAGTCGATCATCCCCCTATACTTAGGATGAATTAATCCTAAGTATAGCAAACTATACACAAAGTAGGGAGGGTCAAGGGTGGGAACGAATTAATAATCAACGACTCGACCTGTCTCCCCCTATATTTATGGTAAAATATCCCTAAATATAGAAAGAATGTCGGAAGTTGAGGAGACAGGTGAGGGGATCAAAGAATGAACATCAATATACACTCATCCTCCCTATACTTAGAATGAATTATATCCTAAGTATAGCACTGGTGAATGGGATGAGTGAAGTTTCCGGTAGAATGAAAGAATGAACAATGAAAAGAAGAAAATAAGAAAAGAAGAAAATGATGAACTAATCAAAGATGTTTTTGATAGACTTGTCTGAATCTTCTGATGTTGCAAATGGAAGTTCTGCATTGAAGACCACCTCAATTGAGTCAATCACGTACAAGAATGTATCATGTTCAAGGTAAGGCTTCATAAGTTGTCCATTGATGACGAAGGGCTATGCGTTAACTGAGAATCCAGATACCATTATCACACACATGTTTCACTATGAACGGTCCGGTCTACTTGCTCTTCAACTTTCCTGGGAAAAGCTTTAACTTTGCATCAAACAACCAAAACTTTTGACCTTGTTCGAAAGTCTTGCGACGGGTCTGCTTATCGTACCCCTTCTTGACCTTCTCCTTATACATAAGGTTGTTGTCGTATGTTAAGTTGTAAAATTTGAGAAGTCTGTTCAGATCCATCTCTCTGTTCTTTGCTACTTTCTTCATATCCAAATTGTAGATGTTTATTGCACATAATGATTTATGAATCAGCTCCATGGCAAGTGGCATGGCTTTTCGTATACCAGGCGGTAGATGGACATTCCCAGAGGTGACTTGTATGTAGTCTGATAGGCCCAAAGAACTGAGTCAAGCAGTTGAGACTAGTTCTTTCTGTTTGGACATACAAGCTATTGGAGAATTGTCTTGATTTCCTTATTCGAACATTCTGCCAAACCATTAGATTGTGGGTGGTATGGAGAAGCTACTCGATGTTCTATCCAATATTCCTGAGTCAGCTTTTTCACTTCTCTATTGATAAAATGGCTAACCCCATTTGACATCAAAATTTTGGGGACCCCATACCTTGTAATAATATTTTCTTTCAGAAACCAATTGACGATGCGATTATTAGCAGCTCGGGCAAGGATAACCTCCAACCAATGACTCACACAATCAACAACAAGTAGAATGTACTCATAGACTTGACTGTTGGGAAATGGGCTCATGAAGTCAATGTCCCACACATCGAACACGTCTAAAATATGAATATATTTCAGGGGCATTGTATCTCTCATTCCGATAGTGCCGCCCATTTTCTGACAGTCAGTACATTTTTTCACAAAATCTTCTGCATCTTGAAAGAGAGTCGGCCACCAAAAGCCGCATTGTAGTACTTTTGCTATCGTACGCTTTCTAGAGTGGTGTCCTCCAGATTCTCTGACATGAAAATGTTCGAGGACATTATAGACTTCCTCTCGAGGAATGCACCTCCTCCAGATGCACTATGCCTCCTCATGAAAGAGATATGGATCCTCCCACTGATATAAATGGATATCTGATAAAAATTTGCTACTTTCAGCTTCAGCCAATCTTGTGGAGTTCTCTTGGACACAAGATAGTTCATAATATTGGCAAACAAGGGGAGCGAGGTGACTAACAAAATGACTTCATCTGGAAAGGCTTCATTGATCAACAATAAATGCTGCTCAGGAGCATCTGATTCTGGAAATCTCAATAAATGGTTTACCACCATATTTTTAACTCTAGGTTTATCATGGATTTCAAGATCGAATTCATGGAGCGAAAGGATCCATTTGATTAATCTTTGTTTGGCATCCTTCTTGGCTTGCAAGTATCTGATGGCATAATGGTATGTGTACACAATTACATTGGATCCGAGCAAATGAGATCTGAACTTCTCTAGGCCAAAGACAACTGCTAGCAACTCTTTCTCAGTGATAGTGTAATTCTTTTTGTGCTTTATCAAGAGTTCTGCTAGCATAGTGAATCACAAATGGAAGATTGTCTCTCCTCTTTCCCAGAACCGCTCTAATGGCATAGTCTGAAGCATCTGTCATGATCTCAAATGGTAGAGACCAGTCTGACGATTGCAGAACAGGGGCCTGAGTGATCAGATCTTTCAATTTATTAAAGGCTTGGAGGAATTTGACATCAACAATAAAGTCAGCCTCCTTGCCTAGAAGCTCAGTCAACGGTCAGACGATTTTTCCGAAATCTTTTATGAATGTTCTATAGAAGCCCACATGCCAAAGGAATGTCTGGACTTGCTTTAGACTTGTCGGGGGATCTAGCTTTGAAACGACTTCCACTTTTACAATATCGACCTCCATGCCACGTTTCGAGATGACATGTCCTAGCATAATCCCTTCGGTTGCCATGAAATAGCTCTTCTCCCACGAGAGCACCAAGTTGACTTCACAACATCTTTTCAGGACTCAGTCTCGATAGTATAAGCACTGTCAAAACTGTCATCGTAGATCGAGAACTCATCCATAAAAATCTCAAGAAAACCACCAACCACATCTGCAAAAACTGCCAACATGCACCTCTGAAAGGTCGCAGGAGCGTTGCATAATTCGAATGGCATCCTGTGAAAGGCATATGTCCAATTGGATAGGTTAAGGTAGTCTTTTCTTGGTCTTCTAGGGCGATTACAACCTGATTATATCTAGAGTATCCATCTAAGAATCAGAAGTCCTCCTTCGTAGCCAGTCTTTTAACTATTTGGTCGATAAAGGAGAGCAGGAAGTGATCCTTCTTAGTCGCTAAATTCAAGCATCTGTAATCAACACAGATGCACCAAGATGTAGGAACTCTGGTTGTGATCTCCTCTCTCTGTCGTTCTTTACAATGGTGATCTCTGATTTCTTCAACACGACATGCAAGGGACTCACCCACTTTGAATCGGAGATGGGGCTATATGAAGCCCACATCACACCATTTTGTAATCTCATTCATAAAAAAATTCCGGGAGATTCAGATTTAGTCTTTGTTGAAATTCACGGAATGACTTGCTATCTTTTTCTAAGTAAATGTGATGGGAGCACAATGAAGGATTAATTCCATGGAGAACGGAAATTTTTAAGTCTATCACCTTGCGGTTTCTTTATAGAACCTTTAGCAGACGAGAATCTTGTTCCTAAGTGAGCTGGGAGTTGATGATGACAGGAAACATGTCCGGTTCACCTGTAGTGAATACTTACTTTATATTTGCTGGAAGCTGCTTGAGCTCTAGTGGGGTCAGATTCTTCTCAGCGGTAACCTCTGTGACTGTGTAGGGCATTGGTAGGGATAGATCTTTCAGTAGTATACTGTCTACCTTTGACAGTTCAAGCTATGAATCTAATGATGCACAGAAATTGTCAATGATATAATCTTGTTCAAAGAAGTCTGCAATAATCTCTTCTACCTTTGCTAAGGATTGGTGGTCATCAATCAGTTCTTCAGGCACACAAGCAAAAATCTCATCTTGTAAGATATAGGGAAAGTCGATTGTTCTATTCACTCCTTCCTTAGTAGAGAGGAATTCATGGGTCTTGATGTCATCCATGAACGGGTTTGTATCTCTACTCTCTGCAAGAAAATCATAGTCTTTCATATGTTCTGAAGGCACACTTTCATCTGATGCAGATTATGAAGGTTTCAACACCCGGATTGTCTGAATGGGTACATGTCGTTGTTCAAGCGAAAGGTATTCTATCTGCTGCCATAATCCACAACTGCTTCGGCTGTTCGGAGGAACTGTTGTCCAAGTATAATGGGGTGTGTAGAAGATGAGATGAGGTGTCCAAATCAAGAACAATGAAGTCCACAATGAACTACATTTCCTAAATAGTAACAATGACATCCTCCAAATTTCCTCAGGGCCACTTGATTGATGTATCCACAAACTACAAAATCATTCTGGTGGACTTGAGTGGTCCCAACCAAAATTCTATCAGCAGGGAAGTGGGCATCGGATTGATTGACGAACCACTGTCTAGAAGAGTTCGGTCGAACTATTGATCGAACATCTGACATCGAATGAGAGACGCTCCCATGTCTTTCTTCTTGCTAGGGAGATTGCTGATTGCATTGACCGTCGCCACTGTCAAGATGTGCTTCCCATTTTACCGTATAGATCGACGCGAGTGTCTCTTTGAAGTACATGCCTCTTTAAGTCCCTTCTTAATGTTTGGCATGTACTGAATAGCCTTCAACAGAGGCATCTCAAGAATAAGATTCTGTATTATTTCCACAACATCCCAATATGACAAAGCTGTTTTCAAATTTTTATTTTATATTTTTCTAAAGCATTTGGAAAAAGAATATTTATAGAAGTAAATACAAAAATATTATTCTTTTTTAAACAAAATCTATGCCCACATCAGGTTGTATAACTGGTGACAAAAAGAAGAATCTGCATCCATCTGAGGTGGTGGGCATCCCAAAATAACATGCGGTGCTCCATTGGCTGACTCCATATTGGATGTTGGTGTGGTCCTCTCCATTGCTTGCTGATTGGCTCTCCGGCTGCTGTTGTCCTCTTTTTGTTGTTTTTGATTTTTTTTTCATTTTTTAAATTTTGTTGGTGCTTCTATCTTCTCTTCTTCCTCACCTATCATGTCTGCTAGTTTGGTTGAACAGAAGAAGATGATGACTCTCTTGTGGAAGCTTTATTCTTTCCCTTCATTGTTGCATATGGCTGCAATATCCCACTGCTCTTGAGAGTAACATCATTAGATAATAAAGTATCATGTACATCTGACTCTTTGGTTTGGACAAGATATGACAAGCTACCTGCTTACACTTTCGGAAATTGATGGGATTTGCCTCTACCTCTGCCGGAATGGGGGTCTTAGCAGTCGTGAGGTCATTTATCTTTTAACTCATCTCTACAAGGTTCTTAAAAAGATGAGCCAGGCGGTCCCGTGCATGATTCATAGGAGTGGCCTCTAATGGTTCAATGTGCTGGCCACGTTGAGACTGTGAATGGTGTTGAGGTTTTAGGTAGGAATGCTGAGAAGGGTACTGAGAAGAAGACCAGTATTGTTGATGATGATGAGGAGGGTGATGATATGGTACAACTGAGTACTGTTGATAGTCATTTGCTGGTGGTACTACGGTTGTTGGTATTGATTTTGTCTCCAGCTCTGCTGATATGACTGAGACTGCTACTGGTGAGGGTGTTGGTTCCCTTGGACAAACCTTCCTCATTGTTGCTGAGGGAATGCATGAGAGTTAGCAGACTGGCCCTGCTATGGTCTGCCTGGATGGGCCAATTACAGATCATTAGACCAAACTCCATTCACCTCCTGAATGAGCAGTGGTGGAGGAGAGCATGGATCCACGAGGATATAGGGTTCTAGGTGGTATACAACCAGCTGCTGTTGTGGCTGCTGAGGCGATGATGGCTCTGGGATTTACACGTAGTAAATGTACTGAATCGCTGGCTGAGATGGACTCTATTGATGAGTCCATGACGATGCTGGCTCCTTCTTCTCAGCAGGAGTTGAAGTCGATGTAGTTATAAACTGGCATGCACTGATTGTGCTTACTAACATCTCCAGCTGCTTGGTAATCTGATCCAGTTTATCCAAGTTCTGGGTCCTGTCTTCGATCACAGCGAGCTTCTCAAGGTCCTGTGATCTCTTTTCAATAATATCCACCTTGGACAGGTGACTCCAATAAAGCTCATATTTGATCTCTCATCGTTGTCCTGCTCATGCAAGGATGTCATATGTAATGCCTTCTGGTGAATCTGTGGATGGTGCTGGTATGCTCGGGATGACGATAAGGCAGCTTTTCCTATACCATTTCCTAAAAAATCACACTACACGACATCCTTGTCCTTGTTGAAATGTGACCCGCTACAAGCAACATCGATGAGTTTCTGACTTTCAATGGTAAGTCCACCAAAGAAATGTTGGACCAGACTGGTCCACGGGATGTCAAGATGTGGACACTTCTCTTGCAAACTAGTAAACCTCTCCCATGCCTCATTAATGGACTCGTAGGTGGCTTGGGTAAAGTTGGCAATACGGGCATGCATCTGATTCAGCTGCCCGAGAGGATAAAACTTGTGCAATAAGATTGATTTAAGCTCCTCCCAAGTGGTGACAACCTTCCCTAAATGATTAATCCAGTAAAGATCCTTTTCCTGAAGGTTAAGTGGGATGCGGTCATTTTGGCTACACCTAACGTGGTGTTAGGGTAATGAGTGGTTCCACAGATGTGCCCGAATTGTTGGAGATGGATGTAGGGTTCTTATTTTGCGTTCCCATGGAAGGTGGGAAGCAGAGTTAAGAGTTGAGGCTTCAACTCAAAATGGGCATGGATGGCAATCTGAATCCATTCAGTCATTTGTCCAACACAGGGTTGTAGGTCTCCTTGAGGGTCAGCTTGGGCCACCCTCCTCTTCACTCATCTACCGGCCCTCTAATGGCTCCATCATCTCTCTCTTCTTCTTTTTCTCCTCATGGATAGTCTCTTCTTCTCCTTAGACCATTCAACAAGTCGTGAAAGGTAACCTGAACTAATGCCTGGTCAGTGTGCTGCTACTAGATTGCCTGTATGGAGGAAAGAAGCTAGGTATTCACCGTATTCTGATCTGGCTGCGAGCCTAGATGCGACTGTTGATGCTGAGGTCCCTTTCCCTTTCCATTTGGAACCATTTCTGTATCTGAATATGAGTATGATAAAACATGTGGCTCCAGATCGGGCTCTTGATCTGCAAATGGAATAATGCCCGATTAATCTGAATTGAAGCACCAAATATAGAAAATTATTCTGCATTAAGTCAACATAGACTTTCATTAAGGACGGAGAGGTATATGGAGTGAAATCAATTTCCATCCAAAATGAGTAAATTTCAAGATAAAAGTGATCCCGATTTATTGAATAAGGTGGAGAGTCTGGAGAGCGGTTGTGATATCAGGAATCGCCCCAAATTATTGGAGAGGTCGACCACATGGAATTGATGTGGGAATTAGCGGAGTCTCGACTAAGCCATCCATGGGTCGCCATCTCGAGGTCAAAGAGAAGATCGAGAATGGTGATTGATACAGAGGTCAACAATGAATAAAGGGAGTGTAGAATAGTAGAAAGACTCAAATTGTGAGGGGGGGGTCAAATTAGAATAAAATAAGGAAAATGAAAGGCAAAATTTGCACGTGTGTCGGACTTGGTCTTGGAACTTAATCTAAATCAAACAAAAACTGGGAAAATTGTGGATTCACCAACTCAACCCAAATGAAGCTGTAAGAGTTCGACTTTTTCTTATCTTTTCAATTTTTTGGTTGTTCTGTAGGCAAATCTTTTAACATGTCCTTATGAGTGCTATCCCTATATGAGCGTGTGTAGTGACAAGAAAGTACCCCGTACTTCTTCCACCTCCTTTGTAGATCTGCACACTTTGAGGTCCTTGATCTCATGGGTGGCTACTCAGCCAAAGAAATAGAGAGAGGAAGACAATAGGTAAAACTAATACTTCCCTCACAGACGAGGCACCTAGTTGCAGGACAATGAGACAAATACCCCCGTGAAGGCATGGCCTATGCTTAATAATTCAGACCATGTAGGATGCTCCATACAAGGTGGGAACACCATCATCTACAAGGCCCTACTTTCCCACGTACGATAGAAGCGCCAATACTTCGCCAACCCAGGTGATAATCAAGGCTGCCACAGATTGGGTTTTTGGCTCTAATCCTTAGAGGGTCGTGCCTCACTCGGTATGGAATGTACCTAAAAGCAAGGAGGGCTTTATGAACCCAAAACAAGGATGTCCATTACGATTTTAATTAAGGTTAAAGTTTATTACTAGTCCTCTTGTTTTAGTTTTTAAATTTTTACTTTTTTTGAGTATTTTTCAAAGCAAACCGCCTAACAAATTTTTTGTTTTTTTTCTTTTGAGTCCTAAATGTGATATAAAACAGAGGGAGAAGGTGGAAAAACAATGTAAGTGGACACTAGAGTGGAAATCTCACTCTCATTTCAAATAATGCATGAAAAGTAAGAAGACTCACAATGCTTCCCAATGCTCTCCATGCGGGATGCAAAGCAGAATTGAAATATTTACACTATATGGTGATATGCAAAGCGAGAAAGTGTCCTAAACAATAATTGATATTATCAAGAAGAACAAGATGTTTTTTACTCAAAAATGGATCCATGTATCCGGTCTAGGCATTGTGTGGAGTCTCTCACAACTCGCAGTTCCAAAATCAAGTAATTAACAATTAATTATTTGACTAAATCTAAGTGAAAGAGACTATAGGTGCATGCTTCTATTAGGGCTTTGGACCTAGCTTACTGAATCAAACAATCCTAAATATAGGGGCTTAATCACATAAAACAAATGAAAGAATGACGAAATTCTCAAAATATGAAAAACAAAATAAAAGAAAGCAATGAAAATATGAAAAACTACGACGAGGCCCCCAGGTGAAACAAACACTCGGGAAATGGACCTCGTGAAGTGTGGTAGTGTCCAAGTCCAAATTATTATAAATATTTTTTACAAAAATAAAATAAAAATCAATCTCCTCACAAAATAAAACAACAAAAAAAATCTAGAAGGGCTGCTCTTCTCCTCCTTTCTCTACCTTTCTCTCGCTCTCTCCTGGTTGACTCACAAGAAGAAGAGTCAACCTCCTCATGACTAGAACTGGCCATTGGGCCGGGGGCCTGCTTACCCAGCCTGCCCAGCCTGTTCATGGGCCAGGCTTGGGCAAGCGATTTCGGAAATGGGCCGGCCCGACCCGGCCCGCTCTTTGCCCTGCCCGTCAGTTGGGCGGGCCATGGGCATGTGTCATAAAACCCAGCTTGGCCTGGCCCGGCCCGCACATATAAAAATATATGTTTAAAAATTATATTCTAGATACATTTAATATAATATACTTCAAGTTTTTGTTTTACATTATCAATATTACATCTTATTTTATACTTTACATGCAAAGTAACACATATTATGGTTACTTGGATTTAGAAAGATTAGATGATGCTAAAAAAACTTAATTATCTCCATAAATTTGATTCAAAAAATTAATAAAAAATACTTTACATTCGGCCGATGGCCCGGCCCGGCCCGTCCCCGACACAGACTTGGGCCGGGCCTTGGACAAGGGGTTTTAAAACCTCGGCCCGTTCGGCCCGGCCCGGACTTTGGCCAGGTCTACTCATGACTTGGGTATGACCACCTCCTAGGAAACGATCGTCGCCACGTTGTCCTTCGTAAAAAGTCAAATAAGGACAAGTGGATCAGAACAGATAAACAGTTAAAATAAATAACAGAAAATAAGAAGAAAAATAATGTGCAAGCTATACAGAAAATGCTATGCTATCTGTTGCTCCCCAACAATGGTGCCATTTAAAATACCATAAAGAAACTCCAGGTACTATCTTGTGGTACACACACGGTGGGACTAGCAATCGTTGTGATGATAGCTTGAGAAGCTCTCTAGTAAATTCAACAATCAACCCATATCATAATTTAAATCAATCAAATCAAGTGTGAATCAAATTCTATTATAACCCTACAATGTATGTGTATAGTGGACAAGCAGGTAGAGTGTCGAACATAGGGAACTCGAGATGTAGTAAGAACTATTTAGAAATAAATAATGCCAATGTGTTAGGTATGTATTATCAATCAATTTTTTGGTGAGTTTTTAATTAAATAATATATTGATATTTTTTTTATAAATATATATTTTTTTAATTTTTATTTTTAAATTCTTTTTAATTTAATAATATATAACTATGTATATAAGAGTGTATATAAAGGTATATAAGGTAATATATATAATATAAGTATTATATAATAAAATATATATAATAAATATATAAAAATAAAAAAAATCTAAAGAACAATCCCTTTCATTTTTTAAAGATTTTATATTTATAATATTTTACTAATTAATAAAAACTATATATAATAATATATTAATATATATAAGTTATATAGGGTATACTATTTATAAATATAAATAAAAATAGTCAAAAATGACAAAAGAAAAATATTTTCTTGTTTTTAAAATATTCTTCTATTTTTGTGAATTTTTGAGATTTTTTTTACATTTTTTGTATTTTAAACTAAAAAATAAGGTAAAATAGGTACTTTTAAATAGACCGAATTGATTTGAGATTTAAAAAAAAGGCTTAAAATTTCTCAAAATCAATTTTGGTACATAGAACCAGTATATATAAAACATGGATAGAAATTAATATTTTAGGGTTTTTTGATTTTTTTTTAATT
Organism: Ottelia alismoides; assembly: GCA_037367405.1. Taxonomy (NCBI): domain Eukaryota; kingdom Viridiplantae; phylum Streptophyta; class Magnoliopsida; order Alismatales; family Hydrocharitaceae; genus Ottelia; species Ottelia alismoides. The sequence goes on along the minus strand of JAZKJV010001854.1, from coordinate 135,963 downwards.
TTTTAGGGTTAGCAACGGTTTGCTAATTTTAAGAGTTTCCAGTGAGATGTTGGAGTTATAAAATAGTCTAATGAATAATATGGATTTTTTTTGGATTTTTTAGAAAAGGTTTTATATATTTTTTATATTTTTGAGTCAAACAAGAAATGAAATAGCTCTTTTTTATTTTTAATAAATAATAAATGCAAACAAAATGGTAAATGACATTTATAACGAGAACAAGCAACCAAGCAAGCACTCAAACCTATTTTTGCAATTATTTAGAGCACATGAGCTATTTTTAATTAAAAGAAATACATAAATAAAAGTAAATCAAGCTAGAGTGGGTATATTTGGAAATAAAATATCTTCCAGGGGCACACATGCAAAGTAACCAAAAATCTAACTCAATTTTAATAGACTAAATATTAAATACAATATCTATAGGGACGCACCTGCAAAATGTCCCCTCATGTGGGGGTCCACGTGAGGCGTCCTGACACTGGACTAAAGTGTAAAATCATAAAGGGGTTCGGGGTATATACGCAAAATGTTCGAAAAGTTTACACTTAATTAAAATATTGCATAACTTTTTATAACAAAAAGGCGGAGGGGGTCAAATGAAAATGTTACCACTTAACTGCATTTTATCCAACCGCTATGCTTCTAACATGTGGATGATCCAACGATTGCTCTTACGTACCCCTTCAAATTAAATGGGTTATCCGGATTAGATCTGGGTCGTGTTCTTTATTAGATAGCTCAGAAGGGGTTAGTAATAACAACTGATGAACTTCTGACTGGTGAGATTTGATTTGACATTCCTCCTTGCTCTGGTCTTGGATCTCCGCTCTGACAGGCCCAACAGCTTGTTGCGCTTCCTTCGCGTGCAATGATGGTCTCCAACAACGAGGGCGGTCATGGGGATCAAACGACTCCAGATGACCTAGATCTACTCCAGATACTCTGTGGGTTCTAGATGGGTCGCCAAGAGTCAAGACCTGCACCAAAAATCTCCTTAGCTCGAGGGATATGTCCTCGATTGAAGGGTTAAGCAAAAAGAAGCCGGGGACGAAATAAGATGGTGCTCTGGCGAAAGGCAGTGGAGGGACCTTCGACTCCCAAATCCACGATCAATCTTGGGTGGAACGATGGATTAATCGATGGAGCAGATTAAGGGGAGTCAACTGGGGTGGAAATCATGGTGATCTAACGGTCGAGAGATGATGAATTAGCTTGGAGCTCGAGCTCTAATCAATTTGGGAATTTTTAAAATTAAGGTTAAAGATTTGATTACCACTAAAATTAAGTGCGACAATTAAAACTCAATCTGCCAAGGAATGGACTAGCCTCAACTTGGCATGGAAGCCAAGGACGCTTAACCCATCGACAGTGGTCTCCGATGGTGGTTTGGATCGACTCCTCCGCTGCTCTTCCTCACGCAAAATCTGTTGAATCGCATGTTGTCACCAAGTGAACGATATTTGAAGGGTTTTGAGGGGCTAAGACCATCCGAAGAGAGATTAGAAATTGAGGCAGAACTGGAGGAGCATACTTATAGGCTGCAAAAGGGAGGGTTTTCAATCAGAGAGATTGATCAAATTGATGGAGATCGATGCGATCTTTGGCCTTGGCGAAAATTAAGGATGTTCAATATTCAGAAATCACGTAGCACACCAACGCATAACATGATGATTTCGAGCGGATAAATGGGCAAAGATGTGGGCTCTGACAGATCATCACCCGAGGAAGAGAGAGGGGGCCAACGCAGGCTTCTGGTTGGTCCATGGGGACCAACTAGAAAATTCCTTGGCTGAAGAGATTGTTAAAATTAATAACAATTAATAAATGACTTAATTAAATTTTTTTATTAAAACATAAAAATGTTTAAAATTTAATGTTGTATTTTATGCATATTTTTATTTATTTTTATGAGGCTTTTTATTATAAGTTAATATTTATATGTAAGAATAAAGGTATATATACCTGTAATTGGATATTTTTATTTTTATTATGTAATACGTATTTTATTATTTTATATAGTTATTTTATACATTTTTGATTTTTTTATACACATTTCGATATTTTTATTGTATTTTTCAATGATTTTATGTATCCTTAATTAATTGAGTATATCTACATTATAAGTATATACATGTATATTTTTCTTATGTATTTAAATGTATTATTTATTTTGATTTTATTTTTATGGTTTTATTTTATTATAATTATGTACATATGTTTTAATAATATTTTCAATTTTATAAAAATAAAAGAATTTTATAAATACAAAGAATAAATATATTAATAAAATATACAAGTATATTGCACAATATGGGCCCAAAACCTAAATTTTGCATCTTAGCTCCAAATTAAATGAAACCACCTTCATTAAATAGCTTATTAAAAGTTATATACAATCAAAGGTTATTTTTGGTCCATTTTGATAAAATATGGAGAACATTCATGTCTGTGAAGATTTTATTTTTACTTTTTATTTTGTTTGTTCCGGGCATACTATGCATTAGTTTCAGTGAACTCAATTTTGGACTTTATTATTTGATGTATAAAAAATGAAATAGGTTCTAAAATGCCATTATTGGTGAATTTAAAAACTAGGGTTTGGTGTATATTTTGCACAATTCATCTACCCTATCTCCCTCTACTTTATTTCTTGTCGACCAAGTTATCATGATGACCGGGTCTCTAGGTCTAGGGTCAACCAACACCTATGATGTCTCATTTCTTGTTTCTTTCTTCCTTTATTCTTTTATTTTGGAATTAAATACATTAAATATATAGTATTTTTATACAGTAATTTGTACATTTTATACAATGTTTATTTTGACAAATTAATGATATATACATGCATTTATCTAGAGATTTAAGACCAAAATGAAAGAATAAAGGTGTTGAAATGGAGATTCATAATTGGCGAACTGCCTTCTCGCTTAGATGTCTGGGGTCCAAGGAGCCTTGATCTGAAGGTGATTGGTGATGAATCTCGAAATAGCCTACTGAATTTGTCATTTTTGTCATATCGTAGTATATGAGACAATCTCGGATTTCATGCGGAATACCTCCCCTTTGAATATGTGGATAATTATTTTACTTGACAAGTCTACCAAGGTCGAACACAGGGACACGAGCCTCCTCATCGATCTATCAGAAAATATCGATTAAATTTTAAGTGATTAAATTCATTGCTCTTGGTCTTCACACAAATGCAATGCACACACACAACATTATGCAAAATAATGTTGCAAACAAAATGGATGAAATAGAACATATGTTTCCACAAATAAAAAGTATAAAAGTATGATGCATGAACTGAACAACTATGAAGCATGAAATGATGCATTTTTATTTGGTTTTTGTGTGACTAAAGATGAGATGCATGTGCAATAATAAACAAGAGTATGGTATGCCAAGCACAAAAATTATCTATACAAATATGCCCTAAAAATTCATCAAAGAAATGAGCAATAAAAAATATGATAATTTTTGGGACAAATAATGCATCAAAATGAATTAATGTCATTAGAAATAAAGAGAAATTGACACAATAGATCTCACAATTCAGCATGTTTAATCAAGTTTCAAAACACTATATAAATAATGACATAATGTAGATAATGAAACATGTATTAAAATGAGACTGAAATCAACTAAATTGGAGTTCGTATGCTCAAGATATTAAATAAATAGTGAAAGGGCATAAATGTAATAAAGAATATGAAAAATATAAGGGAAAAATATGCATATTAGTCCTTGGTAGGGACATATATGCAATAAAGGAAAGCTGACGGGGCATTCATGCAGTTGTGAGGATCTCAAAGAGCAGGCTAGGTCTGGATGGAGTTTCGGTTGTCATAACAAGAGCCTCGGGCCACGTGGCGATTCAACCTGTAAGACATGTTAGGTTATAGATAAAACGTGCATTGCGAGTGAAGTGAGGCTGTGCAGAGGACAGCGTGGCAAAGAAGATGTTGACCCAAAACCAGAGGTGAATTCCTGGGGTGGTGGAGGCTATGGAAGATCAGAGGGGGTGAATGAGTGGTTGTGCAAAGGTGAGGAATTGTTGGCTAAGCTCTATGTGTGAGCAATTGAAGGTGGGGTGCAGTGTGTGCCTACTCAAAATTGAGAAAACAAAATAAAAACAAGAACGAAGCTTACCTGGATTGGAGAAGAAACCATAGTGGAGACAGAGCTTGGATTGAGCGACGGAGGCCGCTCGGATCTTCGCTCAGCTGGGCAGCTACTCCAGCGAGCTCAATGACTAGGGATTGGCTATGTATCAACAACCTAAGACGACAACCATTGTCGTACATCGATTCCACATCCCCTAGTCACGAGGAGAGGAAGACGGCTGGGTTGGAGCTCCATGAAACGGTGGACGAGGAGAAATGGAGGCAACGTAAGGGTTTTAAAGGGGAGGGATGCCGACTGTTTTAGTAGGTGAGGGGGGTGATTGCGATTGCTGGCGTTGGCCGTGAAGATCGGATATTAAGTGAGTAACATTAGGGAGAGAATAAGGGTGACATGAAGGACGGTTGAAGACATGGACAGGTGTCGAGGATCAATAGCTACAATTGGAAGGAGGAGATGAGTGCGGTGTGGAAAATGTGCAGAAGAAGGTGAAGTAGAGGTAGTGATGGGGTTCTAGCTGTCAGATCTCGTGATCCAACGACAAGGAAGTGGGCATGAGGCGAAGGCTAGGATAAGATCTGATGATCTGATCCTACGGTGGGCGGTGAGACATAAGGGAACGATCGTGATAGGATAGGGATTTGATCCTATGGTTAGGAGAGACAAGGCAACATGGAAGAGATGCATCCCTTGGATGTGATCTCATCCAGTGGCTGAGGAGTGAGTAGGAAGGGGCGGCTCAGATCATATTGAGAGGATGAAATCAGATGGTTGAGAGAAAAAGAGAGATGGGTGGTGGATATGGAGCAGGTAAAGGAGATCCAAGGGCAGTGGAATGAGACGCGTGGCGATCATAGAGCTAGACCGCGTGGCAGTTCCAAGGTGTGCCAAATGGTCCAATGAAAATTAAGGAAAAAGAAGAAATAAAGAGAAATTCAAAAAGAAATAGAAGGAGGCCAAATTAGCAAAAAGTCAAAACACGAAAGTTGTAAATCTCAAGGATATCTACATGTTTCATGTTGGACAAAAACTCAAAAGGAATCAAATAAACAACACAGAAAATTTGGAAGCCTTTTTATTGAGAAAAAACACTGCCTTTTAATGTTTTGTTATTTTTTATCTTTTTTATTTCTTTTTAACACCAAAACAATTATCTATGATATTTATCTAGTTTTTAGGAGTTTTTAGTAGGAATTAAAAAAAAGTAAATAAAAGGTTAATTTTAATATAATCATTTGGGATTTTTATAAGAAGAAGGATTATTGTTAATGATGCAGAATTAATGAAGATTGGGTTAAAGTGATTATGCTCCGAGGATAATAGGAGGGTATAGTAATGATACATCAGAGGTTCATCAATTTGTTGTTGATGAACTCCATCATTCATCCCTATATACATTAACATTTTGACCATGTTAGATATGTCTACTTAGAATTATAAAAAATGAAAAAAAAATCTTTTGAATCCATTGAATAAATAAATGATAACCTATGCGGGCTTTCGCATAGGTTTCATGAATGAAGAACGTGTTCCCCTCCTTATCTGTGGTCTGTCGAGTCATCTCAAAGAGCATAACGCAGCTCAACTCGTCCCATGTCACAGCCTGTACAAGTATATGACGATCATATTCATATGAGTTCATCCATGTTTAGTAAGCATGTTAGAAATGGAATAACTTACATGCTTGTGTTTCAGGTTGTCGAGACTGGTCCTTCCCAAGGTATGGGCAAGGCCCGATACTTTATTCCTATTTCTTTTATTTTCTGTTGAATAATACTACAATTTAGGAGAGCATGCCAACATTATAAACTTAGGCATAAAATTGCAATTAGTAAAGAATACCTTGTTGTTCACGCATCTCACCTTGAACTCATCACTCTCCCAATACTAGATGGCTGCCTCATGCTTGGTTTGATGCCAATCTGAGGGTGGATTGGCTAATTCTTCGATCACCATCATGAATTGATCGTAGAGCTTTTAGATTTTTCAAAAAAGGTTAAATAACATAATGATTGGATCACCAACATACCAATGTACTAACTTCTTTCCCCTCACTCGGGTATCATGATGTAGATTTGCTGCCCTGATGTAAGATCCCTTCCTTGAGCTCAGGATCATCACCCTAGTAAAAAAACATTCTGTATAACATTCAACAAGCAGATAAATAAGATATTTAATGAATATTTTAAATGATTTGTTTAATTGAACATATCTTTATATCAGAAATGATGGAATCCTTTAGAGTGGCGGGGGGTATTCCTAAAGTCTGTGGTATGTAGCGGCACATTCGTTCGCGTAGCGATGGGCGACCGACTGGAAAATGGTCATGCATACTCCCCTAAAGCCTAGCCATCCCTATTCAGTTGCACCTTCATCTTCACCCCAGGCTTTATTTCACTTAATTGAATGCAATAGCAGGACCACTCCCCTTACGTTGATGACCTGTTTAAGACCATCTCATTGATATGCGTGAATTAAAAGAATAAAATACTACTTAAATTCATACATGAGGACAAAGAACCAGCCTCTAGAGGGCCTTCAGACTAGTCGCAGCCCCATCAGCATCCTCCTTAATTCGGGGGATATCTACAGCTCCCTTAACCACCTCAGACTATTGTGGCTCATCTCCTCGCTCATCCTTGTCTCGGTCATTCCGTCTAGAAAATCAGATCCGAGCCATCTGTATTATATTAAAAGAACCATAGCTCCATTAGATATTCATAATCATTTTTATTTATATTTAAACTTGCGGAAGAAATGTTCGCATATATAACATGTAAAACAATGGATATTTACACCTACAAAAGAATCTTCACGTATATATTAAAAAATAAATAATTTTAAGAATGGAAAAGTTTCTAGAATCGTACCGTAGTTCATACATCTCCGTCTTCTTGGTAAGCATCAACATCATCATCATCATCATCATCATACTCTTCATTGTCAAAGCTCGACTAAACCCCATAAGAGTTATTTTTATCTTTATTATCCAACCTGAATTAGCATTATCTTCAACATAAAATACTTGGTTTGCCTGACATGCTAACACGAATGGTTCCATCCTACCCAGTATGCGTTTGCTTTTATTGATGCTGATGTAGCCAAAATTTGGATCCAACTTAAATCATGTGTCTTTAAATGCAACGAACCATTCACATCTGAATAACACCACATGCAGATCTTTCTAATAGCTCATATAAATTATTTCAATGATCCGAATGTAGTATCCATCATGATTCGACGATAGGTTGCTTTTAATGAACATGTCAGATAGGATATTTGCTTTCTTACTATTAGATTCTGAGTAGCTCTAGTGCATGCGCGCATAACTGAACGAACATCTAACCAACATATCGAAATCCTCGATCCAACAACTATCTTGTTCATATTTCATATGTTGTACTCATCTTCCAAGCCACTCGATGTAATCGATCTCACTTAAGCCCCTTAAATTGCCATGATGACGTTTTCCATTTGTGGTAGAATGGATCAATTTAAGGAACTTATTTTCATGCGAGAGCGATCAAAATTTTCACATCGATATCTGGATGCTCCATAGTGTAGGAAAGTATCCATATTTGCGTAAGCATTACGAAAAAGTATACACTCATTAGTACATGCATAAATCGTCTCCAAATTGAGTCCTAACTTCTGAATACTCCTTCTTCACATCCCGCTAAGCATTCAAGAAACCATTGTTTACTTACCAGAACTGGCATATTAAATCAAGAATGTTATCCATGCTAACAATTGTGCATCTATGTTTTGCCTTTATGTTCCAACAAAAAATTTAGCCTTGGCATCTTGTTACCCAATATGATGGGTTCCTCCACTTCTTTCAGAAATGTAAAAAATTGGCCATTGTCCTATATGAGTTCAACAAGATCAGAATCACGAACCAAAATATCCTCATTGAATATTGGCTAATTCGGTTGGGAACACCATCCAGTCTGTAAATCTACATTCATCGAGGAGGAGTTACCTACAGAGATCTCACCACAAACTGACTAATTAATGTAAAACATCCACCATCCATTCAAAATTGCATGCTCGAAAATGGTGGATCTATCTCCTAATTTTTTTCAGATACTTCTTGAATGGGAAAGAATCAAATCTCATTTTGGGCCTTTCCAAAGGTAGTCTTATCCTCATAAAATGCCCATTCTAACTAGTTTAGCTATCAAGCTTTGTATGCAGGATAATCAGTCCGACACATTGTTACCCAGGGCTTGTCCATCCCTAATACCCCATCCATCATTAAATAGAGTATATTATCTCCAGAAAATAATGCTCATCCGAATCCTAAAATTAACCCATCCTAACCAGTTCAACTCACTCAACCTTAACTTAAGACTACAAGTGGTTGGTCTAAAACCAATTAGAGTAGATCTAGGAGATGAGAAGAGATTTTTTGTTAATATTTTACTTGAGCCTATTCATAAGGACAAAAATCACAATACAATGTGATTGTTGTTACATGCAAAAGTTTAAATTTGAGCAAATTTCGATAGCATAACCCCGCACCCCTTTAGTATACCCCATAAACCATCGTAATCATCTCTCAAAATTATCACTGATGTGACAATAATTAAAGTTTATTATGAATGATTTGGTATATCAAAGAGGATTGGAGTTATGCTACCAAAAATATGCTCAAATGTACTCTTTTGCATGTAACAACAATCACATTGTACTATGGTTTCGGTTTTTATGAACCCCTTTGTACAGAACCTCGAAACTAAGGAAAGACAATATATATGTAAGATTATACGGACATCTTGTTTCCTCATTTGTACGTGCTACAAATGAGATCTGCAATATGTATGCATAATACTTAATCATATATGCTGACTAGGCATTTACATGTAATTGGTTGGTTTTAAAGAGAGAAAGGGAGCTATGTGAACCTAAGATTGTGTCTAATTGAAGTGTAAGTATATATTATATATGACCTATTGAGAATGAACCTGCAAAAAAATAAGTCTTCCATTTGCATATATCAAAGTCCACAACTAGTGGACCGAGATATCCTATTCTGAAGTGTGTCAAATAGTTTTGTGGAACCAAAAAAACATAACACTTTGGACGTGATGAAATATTCCAATGTGTTGCACATGTCTCCCGGTGTGCAGGACCACGCACCACCCGATGTGGAGGGACGCACTGTGTGTGATTAGTTTTGTGCGATTTCCTAACAAAATTAATTTCTAATGTTTTTGAATATCTAGATACAAATTATTATGAACTTATTATCATATTAATTAACATTTAATGTGATAACTTATTACATGAATTTTTCTAATGTAACATAGGACCGCAGATCATAGTTAGAAGACTAATACTAATATATTCCACACGTTTGAAATAACAATGATAATCATAACACACAAGTATTTCTCACATATTTATAAGCATGAGAAAGTATAAAATACCTTGTATGATTCCTTATACTAGGTTAGGTATTTATTAAGGAATCAACATGTCATCTACTCAAATTGTTTACGTACATTACGTTTAGGAATTCATACCAACCTATTTAATCATTCCAGAATCAAGCATCTTACTTATCCAATCAGTTAAACATAGCTACAATCATACATTTATTCATAGATACAATCATACATTAGATAAAAAAAGTACATAAAAATTTAACAATCATAGCTACAATCATACACTTATTAGAGATCAACGAAGATCTCTAATAAACTCTCCAATAGCCACAATCATACAATTGATCTGTTAGAGAGCATGGTGCACATGTGCAAACTTTCCCATAGCTATAATCATACATTTATTCATATCAAAAGTCTACAATATAACACAATTTAGCATGACCAAAATTACATAAAAAATTAAATGATGAAACTTATACCTTTAAATATGAGATGAGGAGGCGGTGGAGATAGATAGGAGGTGCGACTGATGTGGCATGCAGGGAGGAGGCATAGGTGAGGCGGAGCGGGAGGTAGGGAGGAGGCAGAGGTGGGAAGGAGCTGGAGGTGAGGAGGATGAATATAATGAGGGGAGGAGGGGAGCTTAGAGGATGAGGAGGAGTTGGGGAGGAGGTGGAGATGGACTTGAAGTTGGGGAGGAGGAGAAGAATAATGGGGCAGAGGTGGGGATGGAGGGAGAGGTGGCTGGCGGAGGGAGGAGGAGGATGATTACAGAGGGTGGGGGAATCAAGGGAGGGGGAGGGAGGACGTAGGGATGGAGAAGTGGCCGACGGAAGGAGAAGGAGGGCCGACGATGGGTTACAGAGGGAGGGGGTAGGGATGGAGAGAGGGAGAGGGAACAAAATGAAATGTCATTATGGAATTAGGCAACATTAGTAGTGGAGGTCGATTCGACCACCGCTAAGTTATTTACAATGTGGTCAAAGGAGAGGTTGCTAATAAATCACTATCAATATGACATATTAGTGGTGCGTACACGCGACATTCGCCAATAGACTAACGCTAATGCTTAGTTTTCTAGTAGTGGATGGAGGAGTCAAAATTTTTTTAAAAGAAATTTGTCCACTCCTACTTGCAGTATGAAATATTTAGAACATTGCACAAATTCTATTAACTATTGAAAGCATCCAATAAAATTATAAAATATGAATTTCTAGATTGAAATAGAAAGCCTCATTACATTTATAACGAGTAGAAACATTATAAATCAAGTTCCATAACCCTGACAATGGTTATTGAGGAGAGATAAAAGCATGATGTCATATAGATTGATTTTATCATTCTTCATTTATTGATAGCATCGTAGTCACATTTAACATCCATATACTATTATGACATTGAAAAACTCTTCTTTATTATATATCTTCACTACTTTATTGATATTATGATGAATCCATGATTCACATCCTTTATTCTTTTATTTTTAGTCGAATTCCCTATGCAAAATACCTTTAAATATGTATCAAATACAATAAATTAGCACTTTGCACACATTTGTTAATAGTGTGTAATAAACATTCTTTTTGGACAAAATAAAAGAATAAATAAGAAAGGAAAAAAGGAAAAGAAAAAGAATAAAATAAGATGTATTTATGTAATAAATACATTCGACCCGAACCCCGAGAGAAGGCCAAATATTGGCCTGATCGACAAGGAATAAAGTAGGGAGAAATAGAGTCCTTATTCATTGTATATTCGTCACTACTCATCATGTATATATCATTCACCTATTTTATGTATTAATAAAATGATCCCAAATTAAATTATTTCCTTAATAAAATTTGTAAATGAAAATGTAAATAAAAATAATTAATAATTATAAAATCAGAATGTGTATAAACGTACAACACCTTTACTTGTATATATCTATTTATTTCTTTTGTAAATATATTTGTACATATCTTATATTTTTGATACTTGTATATATTTCTAATAATTTTAATAAAATCTAAATAAAATTCATAAAACACAAATTAAATTAAAAATAAAATCATATCTTCATTGTACAAAGTGCCAAACATGTACATAATTTCTTTATATTTAGTACCTATAATTAATTTGCAAAAATCAAATAAAAATGCTTTTATATTCCATAAATTATTTTGTAAATTAATAAAATATAAAAAATAACTTATTTTTGTAAAAATAATAAAATAAAATCCATGCATATAATATATAGGTATATTATACATGTACATAATATCATATACTTTATATACCATATATATTTATTATTTAAAATTATTAAAAATCATAGAAAAACAACTCATAATTAATAAACACATTTTATTTTATTCATTTTTATTTTAAGACCATTTACTATTTTTTATTCATTATTCTTTGATTTTTAAAATCAATTTTTCTGATTGGTGGACCTGGGTTCGTTGACTCGGGTCAACCCTTCCTTTCCAGAATCGGATCGGGGCAGACTTTGTCGGACCTGTCTTCTCCCTATTTTCCCACAGATCCGACCACCCCCGACCTTGTATTGTGGACCTGATTCTTCATTGTTGATTCGTGATCTTCGTAGATCCCTAGGAAGGTCTGGATCCTCCTAGGGTTTCTCACATTCTTCCGATCTTTCTAGACCCTGGGAACACCTATAAAATCCCCTCTTCCCCTTCCGCTGCAGGGTAGCTCGTCGCTCGCGCCTCCCTTTCTCCACCTACGTCTCCAGGGTAGTGATAGGACTTGGGTAGACCTTCTTGTAGCTCGTATTGCAACAGGGTTGGACGTAGCTCACTTCGTGGCCGGAACTCCACCGCAGAAGCCTCTTCTACCTTTCACACCAAAAGGCCAAGACCCCACCTCCACCTCCGTTTCTCTTCTCCGATCATCCCAATAGCCTAAGGTATCATTCTCCCTCCTTTCCAATTCGTCATTTCACCTTGATTTTGCCCATCAGTCGTCGACCCCTATTCTGGCTCCGTCGTTCACGTCAAAGTCCCATCTCATCCATCTAGCTGCTTCTATCGGCACCCCATATCACCCTCATCCTTTGCATGCTCCCTGGTCATCTTGAACCTCGCTCATCAGAGTGAGATCAAGCCCCAATGTCCCTCCACTCCCTTCGCCAGACGTCAATCTTCATCCCACTACGCTTCTTTGATTTTCAGTTGCCTTAACTCCTACCGAGGCATCACCCTCGAGCATAATCTACTAACGTAGGTCCAGGCACTTATGAGGAGGCGATTCAGACCCTAGCGGGCACGATGGAGCACCTCCAGGTGCTGCACCTCCATCTCACCCATCCGGTTATTCTTTGCTCCATCGGAGTACTACAGTCGACATGCAACACCTTCAGCTTGGTGTTGGACCCTTCAGCGAGCTGATCAGATCCAAGGATCGCCAGATAATTCAGATTGAAGCTTGCCCAGTTGCTCCTTCTTTGTGTTCTTCCAGAGCCTTTCACATCCTTGGATGAGGAGCCTCTCTTCCCAGATTTTATAGCGATTGCTTATTCACACCCAAAAGTTGCACATTCGATCAGAGCATCGACAGATCTGACATGCATGCTCGCCTGCCATCTGAGCCGTCAGATTTGGTCACTAACGATCATCTGCACCGTATGCCTGTGCCACATTCTGCACCGTCAGATCTTTCTCAGAGGCATATCAGAGCCGCCAGAGATGTCAAGTGCCATGCACGCCTGATAGGAGTATATTTCCTTTTTACCCCACATTTTCTAATATTTTATTTCAGTTCAATAAATGTAATAATTAGTTGTGAACATTTGCATTCAAGACCCTACAGTTTCTTTATTTGCATTTTAGTCCAACCGAGTGTGAGTCACGTGCATCTTTACGTGTTTTATGGGAAATTTGTGTTTTTCACGTGTTATTTTAATCAGAGAACTTTATGAGGATATCATTTATGCCGCTGTAAGTGCTCTATCACGTATAACGTGTGTTGTTTTTGGATTAATTGCAATCAGACCCTTGTGTTTTTATTGGATGTTACTGAAAGCCCCCTGAAACTTAAATAATTGCGCATATGTCCTTTTTTCGCTATTTTAATTTCATGAAATTTTAATTATTTAATAAATATCAAAGTGGCCCTAAAAATTCAACAAAAATAACTTGTAGCTCCTACTAGTGTGTTATTTGTGTGGTAATTTTAGTTTTCCATTTTCTTTCATTTCTATTGATAAAAATTTAAAAACCCACTAAAAACTCCCTGTTTACCTTAGAAAAATATAAAAAATTCGAAAAATGTTTCAAAAATTCCCAAAAATTTATGTAGGTACATTTTCTACTATAATAGCTACTTTATAAATTTATCTTGAAAATATTTTGTAAAACCCTAAACTTCGCAAAACACCAAAAATATTATAGAATCATATAAAATCCATTAAGAATACAAAAACTGTGATTTCAGTTCCTGTTTGTAGATATTGTCGTATATTTTTTTATTAAAATTAATTTCCAGGAGTTTTAAGCATATTTCTTATTTTAAGTTAAAGAATACTCTTGACTGTGCATTGTTTGCTTATTTTCTTAGTTTTTGATATATTTAAAAATCTTATAAAATTTAAAAATCTTTGAAAAATTACAAAAAAACATTATAAAACCCAAAAACATAAAAATATTTTTGTTTGGGATTTTTGAGTATTTTGCTATATTTGAAAAAATCCAAAAAGAGCTTGTGTTTCCTTTTTTATTCATCATTTTCATTCGCCTTATTTCAAAAAATTATTATTTTTTTTTGCAAAATTAAAAACCACTAAAGAGAAAATAAAAATCCTTTGATTCTTTGAGTCACCTACCTAGATAATTATAGTTCTTCTGGTTTACGACCCTGATCGCTATACCGGGTTAATAATAATAGCTATATCATTTGGCTTGATTTGCTTGATTTCTTTAATGGTTAAATAATTTCTCTATTTTCAGCTCAGTTGATTTGGGTGATAAGGACACATTTTAAGGATATGGGGGGATCCTTAAGCGCATCACGGAAGCATGAGGATCACATCGTATGCGACCGGGAGCGACTAATCACGCTAGTTGCTCGATGCAGCGGAATTTAAAAATTTTTAATGTGATGAAATCACATGATCTAAAAACACTTCTTGGATCATTTCATCTAAACCACAAATAGGTATTTGGATTACCTCTTGAAGCATCGCGATCGAGTCTCTAAATGAAGAGACCTCCTATCTCAAGTCCGATCCGACGGAGGAGACGCTTGCGAGCGCATTGATGAGACACGTCCTTCTCGCAACCCATGTTGATTGATCCCAATGGCAAATCTCCTGATCTCATCACACGAGATCTGACATCTTCTTCACGAGCGAGGCGCACCGAAGGAGATGGAGATCCAGGAGCAAATACTCCGGTAGCATAATGATAATGCTGCGACGATGACGACTCTCTCTAAGGCTCCATGATGGACGACCACAAGAGAGAGGGGAAGAGAGTCTTGGTGTGTAGAGAGAGAGAGAGGGAGGGAGGGAGGGAGAGAGCATTAGTTTACATTGTAAACTTGTCACTCGAAGAGCAAGGGGTGCCTCTTCTTATATACGATTTTAGGAGTCCATGGACTCAATCCATGGACAACACACAATCAATGGTTAAGATTGATTTGTGTTTCTTTCAATGGCCATGATGTTGTTGTAACAACACATCAACAATTAATTTAATTTAAATTAATATATGTTGATAAATCAATATAACTAATTTAAAATCAAATTAACTAATTAATTTTGGAGATAATGAGAAGGTTGACCTTATCCCCTAAACAAAGGGGAGAATGGTTTATCTCCTCAATATCTCATGAGATCTCATTATCTCAAGATATCTCCAAGATTTACAACAACACTTGTTGTAATTATTTCACAAGAATAATTCATAATTATCATGTGAACATTGCAATCATGCCATTCGAAAATTGTAAATCACATTCACATCCCAAAATAAAATATAAATTATATTTTCAATTAATCATCCAATGTGAATTCAATTCACATCAATAATTAATTAACAAATATAAATCACAATATGCTCTCTATAATATATTATAAATCATATTTATAATATACCTGATTAGTATGGATAGTGCTATCCATATTATTCATATCCATGATAATCAAATCACTTCTAATCATCTTGGATCTCTTTTCTCATGTGCCCAAATAACATGAATCACATTCACATTATTCACAGCTTTGATAATTAAATCACATTTAAATATCTTAGATAACTCTCCTTATAATATGGATCAAATTCATATTATTCATGATAATTAAATCATATTTAATTATCCATTTTCTGAATGCTCAGATAAATATATCAACAATGAAATTATCCATGAACTCTTTCAAGGATAATGCGCTTTTTCCACGGATACTTGGAGATAAGGACAGGGCGCTTGTATTGTTCCACGTATAGTGACTTGGATATTGAGATCAAATCTCAAATCCAGATCTTGCGGACATTCCATAGACGCTTGATTAAATCAAGACCACAAATCCAATCTTCTCATTACAACTTAATCACATTCAGATCAATGTCCATCAGTTGGACTAAGATTAGATTACTTCTCTATGAGAGGAGTCACTAAAATCCAGACCTGTTTCATCACTCCCTCGGAATGAAGGCGTCATGGTTATACAATCATTTATGATCACATCACCCTCAGGCATTCCTAATACCTATACATATGCATACTGAAGACCCAGAACAAATCCGAAGTTTTAGATCTCTTTTAGACTGTCTCCTTCAGGAGTTTATCATTAAGGTTATCATTTGATCATTGGGAGTCAGTATCAATCATATACTTTCCAAAAGCATATATCATACCTAGGTGTTGATCATATACTTTCCAAAAGCATATATCAAACCTTATAAATTCAGTCAAGCTTCCAAAGCGAGACGACCATGCATGGAATTTGATTCTTCCCAATATCTCATGAGTGAGCTCATGTCTTCCGGTTCAACAATGAACCTGTGTGATCCCTTTGAGAGATCGTATTACTCATATGCCCTTGCATGTACACCAGCGCGCCGGTGTATAGACCTTGGTTAGGTCATCAACCTATTGGTCTGTTAAATGTACATAGGTCTCCAGTCAGGGGATGCATTCCTATATCGTGACATCATACGACATAGGTATTTTGGTTATCTCGATCTTGTTAAGTCAACTCTTTGACCTAAATAATCTGACAGCTCTGAACCTCTATTCCCATGCAGAGGACCTGCATCAAGAGGTCGGTCAGATATCAATCAAATGAGAAAGGATTGCCATCTCCTACTCAGGCTGGAGGTCATCTCTTAACAATCATTTCACGGTGCTTGATGATTCCTCAATATAACTCTTTAGATATTCATCCACGCACCAGCCTCTATGATTCAATAATTGAATCAACAGCTGTATGGTCATTAAGATGGCCATGGTACATAACCCTAATTGTACTAAGGGACCTATTGTGCAAATTAGTTATTCTTCATTTCAGATCAGGGAATGATATTTGTAATAACATTTATTGCATAATGGTTCACCATGGGCTCGCATGTCCATCAGCATTAATTAATCAACTTAACCCGAGTTAGCCAGGTCGCTCGTTAGAGTGGCGCCGTTACTGGGGAGCACGACTAGGTAGTTAGGATTTTTGTCTATATCATTTTTCTTGTTTTCTTTTCTTGCTTTCTTTTCCTCTTTATTATTTTGTTTATATTTTTCATTAGATTTGTTCTAACACATCTCTTGGTTCTCTTTGTTGCGAGGGGTCCATGGAGAAAGGGAGGAGATCTTAATAGAGCTGACGGACCCAAGCGAGGCGGAGGCTAGACGTTCTACACTGATTGGCAGGAGTGAGCGGCTTAGGTGGAGCTAGAGACTACCTTAGAATAGATTTTATTTTTTGCATTTTATTCCATTTGAATTTATAATTACTCTCAAAGACGTTGGATACTCTTATTCTGTGTCTGTTTCGCTGAGTGTTGGTGCACTACTCGGGGGACCTCACCAGGTTTTTCTTCGTTGTTTTCACCGCCTTTATTTTATTTTTGTTTTGTGTGTGTGAGCACAAAATTTTGGCTTTTATTTGGTTGAGACAGGTAGTGATTAGGTCCAAACATCTGAAGGAATATCAGTTCCTATAGATGTGCCTTAATAATAAAAGGAAATCAGAAAATTCATTAGATGTGACTTTATTTAAAAATTCTAAAAAAAGTGATAACCCAATAAATCGGGACTGCTAACAAACTCACCCCTAAAATAAACAAAAAAAATCACATTCTTTATTTTGGGGAGAGTAACCCCCTCATTGGTTGAATTTACTTGCAAAGTGAGTGGGGGACAAACATTAGGATAGACCTACGCTTGGATTCTCCTTTAGACTACTGATTTTATAAAAACGATTAAATACTTCTCAGTGAAGGAATACATGTAGTCGGTCAATGATTCGTATTTCCTTAGCAGAGTGGGTGGTTTGAAGGACACTATGTAAGGCTCCGTCCGTAAGTAACGGGTAACCATTTTACGATTCGTACTTACAACCATACTGGCTGAAAGTAGGTGCAACTAGTCATAAGAATTCATGCCACTCTTTAGGGAAATATAGTCACCTAACAATTCACTAACTCTTTTCTAAGACCGTATTATCACTAAACTCTAAAAATAGAAAATATTAGGGACCGATCTTTCACGGTCATCATCGCGTTGAGTTGGTGAAATGGGGGTTTGATTTCTCATCATTGTTTTCGATCCAGATCTAATCTCCACTAATCCCAACATCATGATGATGGGTTGGCGGCCTCTTATGTTACCTTTGGTGGCACCGCTTCACGGCACACCTGTCCATTCATCTAGGGTGTTGGACTTGTGAGCCCATGGCGAGCCATTATGTAATAAATGTTATTGCAAATATCATTCCCTGATTTGAAATAAAGAAAAAATAATTTTCATAATAGGTCCCTTAGTACAATTAGGGTAATATACCATGGCCATCTTAATGATCATACAACTATTGATTCAATAATTGAATCATAGAGGCTGGTGCTTGGATGACTATCTAAGGAGTTAGATTGAGGACTCATCAAGCACCGTCAAATGATTATTAAAAGAGGATCTCTAGACTAAGAAGGAAATGACAATCCTTTCTCTAAAGGCTGATATCTAACTGACCTCTTGATGCAGGTCCTCTGCATAGGAATAGAGATTCAAAGGTGTTAGATAAGTTAGGTCAAAGAGTTGACTTAACAAGATCAAGATAACCAAGACCTATGTCGTACGCTATCACAATAAAGGCACACATCCTCTGACAGGAGAAAGAAGTGTTACTATATGTCTGAGTATGTACATTTAGCAGACCAGTAGGTTGATTACCTAACCAAGGTCTAGACACCGACGCGCTGGTGTGCATGCAAGGGCATATGAGTAATACGATCTCTCAAAGGGATCATACATGTTCAGTTACTGAACTAGAAGACATGAGCTCACTCATGAGATATTGTGAAGAATCAAATTCCGTGCATAGTCGTCTCGCTCTGGAAGCTTGACTGAATTTGTAAGTTTGACATAAGCTTCTATGGAAAGTATATGATCAACACATGGGTATGATATATGCTTTCGGAAAGTATATGATCGATACCAAATTCCAATGATCGAATGAGAAACCTAATGATAAAACCCTAAAGTAGATAGTGTAAAATCGATCTTAATACTTCGAGTTTAATCTCAGTCTTCCAGTATGCATAATGTACAGGTATTAGGAATACCTGAGGGTGATGTGATCATAAATAATTGTATAATCGTGATGCTTCCATTCCTAGGGAGTGATGAAACGGGTCTGGATTTTAGTGACTCCTCTCAGTGGAGAAGTAATCTGATCTTGGTCCACAGGATCTGAATGTGATTAAGATGCAATGAGAAGATTAAATCTACGGCTTTGATTTAATCAAACCTCTTTGGGAGGTCCGCAGGATCTGGATTTGAGATGTGACCTCAATATCCAAGTCACTATACGTGGAGCAATACAATCGCCATGTCCTTATATCCAAGTATTCGCAGAGAAAGTGCATTATCCTTGAAAGAGTTCATGGATAATTTCATTGTTGATATATGTATCCAAGCATTGAGAAACAGGACAATTAAATGTGATTTAATTATCATGAATAATATGAACTTGATTCATATTATATGGAGAGTTATCTAAGATAATTAAATGTGATTTGATTATCAAAGATGTAAATAATGCGAATGTATTCATATTATTTGAGCACATGAGAATAGAGATCTAAGATGATTAAATGTGATTTATTTATCATGGATATTGAATAATGTGGATACCACTATCCATATTAATCATATATATTATAATGTGATTTATATTATATAAGAGAGAGCTATTTGTAACTTACATTTGTTAATTAAATGTTGATGTGAATTGGATTCACATTAGACAATTAATTGAAAATGTAAATTACATTTTACTTTGGGTTGTAAATGTGATTCGCAATTTTCCAATGGCAAGATTTCAATATTCACAAAATAATTATGAATTATTTTTGCAGAATAATTTACAACAAGTGTTGTTGTAAATCTTGGGGATTTCCATGGAATAATGTACTCTCATAAGATTACATGAAATTGCCACCAACACCCATATTATGGAAGGAGGCAATCTTCATTCCATAATCTCCATGCTTGATTGATTTAATTTGGTATTAATTTTTATTGATTTTCAATATATATTTAATCTAAATTAAATTAATTACTGTTGTATTTTTTACAATAAAATCTTGGCCATTGAAAGAAACACAAATCATTGTGAGCCATTGGATTTGTGTTGTCCATGGATTGAGATCCATGGATCCTAAAATGTTATAAAAGGAGAGGCACCCCCTTTGCTCTTCTTTACACACACACACACGTTGTGAACAAAAATTTTCTCTCTCTCTCATTCTCTACACACCCTCTCTCTCTCATTGTGGCCGTGTACCATGGAGCCCTAGAGGTAGTCTCCATCACCGCAGTGTCGTCGTTATGCTTCTAGATTGTTTGCTCGTGGATCTCTGTCTCCTTTGGTATGCCTCGCTCGTGAAGAAGTCGTCGTATATCGCGTGACAAGATCAAGAGATTCGTCGCTTGGATCATCAACATGGACTGCGAGGAGCACTCATTTCATCAACGCGCTCGCAAGTGTCTCCTCCGTCGAATCGGACCTGAGACAGGAGGTCTCTTCGTTTAGAGACTCGATCGCTACCACACTTCAAGAGGTAAACCTAATACTTGTTTGTGGTTTAGATGAAACGATCTGAGAAGTGTTCTTGGATCATGTGGTTTCATTGCATGAAAATTTTTTAAAATTCCGCTACCCCGAGCAACTAGTGCGACTAGTCGCTCCCGATCGCATACGATGTGATCCTCACGCTTCCGTGATGTGCTTATGGATCTCACCATATCCTTCAAGTGGTATCAGAGCCATAGGTCGGAGGTTTCGGATAGATTCCATAAACCTAGGATGACTTGGGCTCATTAGGGTTTGCGAAATTTTATCGTATTTCATTCACGTAACCCTGATTTGTGAATTTTTTAGGCTTTGTTTAAATTATTTAAACACAAAATTATCACTTGGATTTTGTTCCCCATCAAATAAGGAAACACTGGTATTTGCGTTTGCGTGATTTGGAATCCGTTTGCTCAAGTTACGATCATTTTAGTGAACATGTATCCACTATTTTGGGGACTGCGAGTCTTGATGTAATTAAAGAGTTAATTACTGTTTTGAAACTCCTAGAAATGTATGAAAATCACTTATGTTATGTTGTAAATAAAAATAGAAAACTTTAAAAAATTATTTTGCATGATTTGGATTTAAATTGATTGAGATATGCTAATTTTAGTAAGTGGGGGTCACTGCTGGAAATTACATTCCTAATCAAGAACCTTGTGATTGTCATTTAATCAATTAGTGAAATTAATTGGTTTAATTTTCTGGAATAATTATGGATAAATATTTGTGAAATATTTTATGATAATTATTTCCTTAAATGACATTGCCTTAACCAATAATTGACTAGTTATGATCTAGATCACAATTGGTTACTCATTCTACTTTCCAATAAACAAAGATGCTTGAATATGATTGGAAATTTGTTTAGCAAATTTCCTTATAATCAAAATGGTTTTGATTATTACTATATGGTATAACTTCGATTGAAAAACTGATTATCATCTCAAGTACATAATGATCAGTTTGGCATTATCCTAACCCGAGACAGATATGGTGTCTAGTCGGGGAGCGATGGGATAGCAGGTTGCACCGTATGCGGTACGTCCCACTCCCGTCGGTACTGACCATGACAGCAGGTAGAGAGGGATAATGCTGGAGAGATCATGATATATTTCCTAATAATTCAAATTCTAAATAATACCTATTTGAGATAATACCATTTTTCAAGTAACAATAAAGAATGTTTGTTGGATATTAGTTGGGCCATTGATTTAATGTGATTAGATTGATTGGAATCCAATTAAAATTAAAACACTCTATTATGAATAGAGATGTAATTCCCTTGGAAGAATTAATTATGCAAATATGATTCATAATAATTAATTAGAATTTGAACATGATATGGAGGATCACATAAGTGACATCCATGGTCTCCCGTCAAGGCAAAGGGTTCCGTCCCCAGGGATTGTATGTAGGAGACACATGTCCGAAGTGGCACTCCTGCATTCAAGCGCATCTGGATCGGGCTCTTTGCTTCTCGAAAGAGTAAGGCCGTATGCGTAGTTACCCCATATCGTATCCTCTATTATTGGGGTGATATTGGATTGACCATAGCGAGTTCTAATCCTGTTGAAGGTTGGTTCAATTAAGGACAGGTCAACATCATCTTAGGGGTGGTGGGCCTGGTGTTAAAGACCGTATTGGGAATGCAAGTTGGACTTTCAAGGCGGAATGTGTTCCCGCTTCTTTTTATCCGAGTTACAGTTTCTCATATTATTGGGATGTAACAAAGATAAGGAAGGAGATCCCAGATCCTGCTTGAGACATAATGGTAAGTATATCTCATTCATTGAAAGTGATTAAGGGAATGGACTTTCAATGTTGACAAGGCAAGACAATTTTGATATAAAAATTCCTAAATCAAAGTAATATATATATTTATATTTATTTATGAAAATTTCTTATTTCAGATAATCCTTCAATAAACCCACTTAGTGTTATACTGAATAATAATAGGTAAATTCTCATGAATTGGATTCATGATCAAGATAGTGTACTTGCAGTTGGACACATACTGTATGCGGTTGCAATGTGCAAGTTTACTAATAATAATAATGAGGAATGCCAATTAAATAGACAATAGGACTACAACCCTAGGGTTTGTATGTCTTTGTCATCTTGGTCTCTCATCGAATGTACTTTGGAAGTGACATGTTGATGATGATCGTAATTGTCAAATAATCCTTATAATATCTAAGAAGATGTTTTGGCATACATATGTGTTCTCAACATTTAATCATGAATGACATGGTTCACTGCATCATGCAGAATAGCAGCTCTATAAGAGATGATGTATTCAAAATGTTTGAGTACCTATCTGAACCAAAAATCTTTAGAGTTTAGATGGATGTAGATATGATGAGTGTCATCATTCTACTGTCTATACTCAAATCATCCATGAAGCTTCATAATATTCATATTGTATAAATTGAATGAAGCATGTATAAATGTTGAAATACTCTCGCATTGAATTCTTTTGAGTTCAACATAAGAGATCCTTTGTCTTAAGCAATGGTTGTTTATAGATGAAGGGAGCGCAGTAGAAGCATAAGTCTGACCCAAGCGAGAAGGAAAGTAAATGAGTTGACTGTACTTCTGTAATTTCCATATGACATCCAAAGAGTTGGATGAATGCAATAGCAATAAGTCAATGTTATGATAGTATGACTATATAGACTATCTTGGATCCTTAGAGAAGGACTTAGATAATACATCGGAATAATCTATATCTACATATCATCATTGAAATTGACTTAATTATTTGGTAAGATTGAAGTCTGATAATTGTATCTCGTTCTTCTAATAACACTTGCTATTAGTTGCATATGTTTTAGAAGTCTGGAAATTTTAATCTTAAGGTTTAATAGTCATCCACGTGGATATTGATGCAAGTGTTACAACAATGTCTATTGGATTGATAGACTTCATATTTTCAATGGGAGAGACCTTAGTCTTAGAGAATGTCTCTATGACCTAGATATTAGAATACACACATAGTTTATTTCTAAGTGTTGGAAATAAACATGAATTCTGGAATAAACCTATCATAAAGAGTTATGATGGATATATTTCAGATAGTACTCTAACATCTGGAGGACTCTACTAAATTAGAAAATTATTGAATGGTTCATTAACATTTCTAATACTGAAAATTTAAACCTTAAAAGATCAATAAGAGGATGAAGATCATTTGACAATGATCTGTCATCAAGTCTTGGACATAAGCCTGTTGATGAGATCAATGGATTAGTAAGAGATGAAGCTTTAGAATGTCTAAAATTTCAAATCTTACATACTTGTGAATATTGTATTCGAAGAAAAAATGTCCAGTATACCCTTCTCTGAGAATGATGTAAGATGCCAAGGTATTCAAGATCTCATACATATTGATGTATATGGATCATCTGTATCATAGTAAACATAGATGATACATGATATCAATCGATGATTATTTTTGATATGAGATTTATTCCATCCACCTTAGAGACCTTTGAAATGTTCAAAGATTTCACAATTTTGGTTTAGAACCAAATTTTGAAGGAAGATGAAAATGAATTTGATCTAATCTAGGTAGTTAGTAGCTATTAGATGAATTCATGGAATACCTTATGGATAAAGGAATGTCATTCCTATCTCAATCCTTCTAATGTATCTTAACTCAATAGAGTTGTAGGGAGATACAATTGATCATGTGTGACATGATTTGATCAGTGATGAATTTTAGCATAATTGCCTCTTAGTTTCCAGGTATATATCTAGTAGAGACTACAATATATAAGGTTCCATGCAAGTAAATTGAAATCTAGCACAAGAGAGTGCTACTTCATTCGGAAAATAAAGGATGGTATTGGATACCTACTTTATGACCTTGAGATTCTTAAAGATTTCATATATGAGATTGTGATTATGAGAGGACGAGACTCTTGAAAATCAAGATGAAAATGAAGTAATGGAACTTTTAATCTTGAGAAGATAATGAGGCTCCTGAAATCAGAAACTAAAAGGATAATTAAAGATGAAACACTAATACCTCTTCAAATGAGTTTGAGGATGTATTCCATGCGTCTGTCTGAAAATGATCTTACTTTATGTATGAAGCTTCTAATGATCATAACATGGAAAGATAGATGTTAGCAATAAAGTCTAAAGTAGACTTCATATACAAGTGTTGTATATGGACCCTCGAGGATCCTCCTATAAGGGTAAAACCTATTAGGTGTAAATGGATCTTCAAGAGAAAGAGGGAACTTGATGAGAAGGTAGAGACCTTCAAAGCACGGCTCGTAGTCATGAGCTACACACCGAAGAGAAGACAAAGCTTGCGATGAGACTTGCTCTTCATTGACCATGCTTAAACCCATCAGAATATTGCTAACTATAGCTACACCACTTGACTTTGACATCTTTAAGTTGGAAGTCGATATTGCATTCCTATATGAATAACTCTTTAAGTATATTCATATAAAGTATCCTAAGGCTTCATAGTTGAGGAAAGCAAGGTGTGCAAGCTAAAGAACTCCATCTATGGACTCAAATAAGTTTCTTGTAGTTGGAACATCAGATTTGCAGAAATTATAAATGTTATGTTTCAGATAGAATCTTGATGAACCATGTGAAGCTTAGTGGGAGTGCCATTGTGTTCATCAAGATAAATGTTGATTATATCCTAATATAAGGATAATAATAAGTGTTTTATAGTCTGGCTATTCCATACCTTGAGATATGATCTTAAGGATACCTCTTAGATCTAAGTTATGAAGAAGTTCAGAAGCAAAGAAAAGAGGGTATTGGGACCGTCACATTAGTGGTACGCCTTGGACATGTTCCATTTTCTGAAAAATGCCAAGAAATGCTTCTTTCCCTTAAGATATGGTACTGACCTATCTATAAAGGGATAGCACCTCAAAGAGTTAAGGATGTGAATACCAAATCTATATGCCGTAGTGCATCAGCCTTGGGAAGCTTTGTGTATACTATATATGTACAAAAGTCAGATGTCCTCCATGCAGTGGGAGTAGTAAACTGTTACTAATCCTACTATGGTGATAAAACACCTGATTGCAGTAATAACAATATCTTCAAAGATGACAAGGCATAGAGATAGCAATCTCAAAGTCTTATCTTCAAGAAATTAAGACTTTATAGATAGTGATCTAAAAGGTCTTAACTGTAGATACCTTAGGAGATATACAGGAATAAGGGTATTCTGATAAGAATAAAGGAAGTATTGGTTATAATAATTGAGATGTAGTGTCAAGGACACTATAACTAATAAGATTGAGTATTAGTTGCATAAGATGCAACATTCACATTGGATGCGAGCACTGTTACCAGGAGATATGCAAGTGATGTAAAAAGACTTGACGTAGTCTCTCGAGAATAGAGTGACTGAACAACTTACCTAGCTATTGTTCTAAATAGCCTATGATTGTTACATGAGTGCGGGTTTAAAGATTAGCCCGTTAATGGTTCTTTGGGCTAGTGGGAGATTATTGGACATGCGATCCCACAGTGAGCCATTATGCAATAAATGTTATTGCGAATATCATTCCCTGATCTAAAATGAAGAATAAATAATTTGCATAATAGGTCCCTTAGTACAATTAGAGTTTTGTACCATGGCCATCTTGATGATCATACAACTGTTGATTCAATAATTGAATCATAGAGGCTGGTGCTTGGATGAATATCTAAGGAGTTAGATTGAGGACTTATCAAGCATCGTCAAATGATTGTTAAGAGAGGATATCTAGCCTGAGAAGGAAATGACAATCCTTTCTCTAAAGGCTGATATCTAACTGACCTCTTGATGCAGGTCCTCTGCATAAGAATAGAGATTTGGAGGTGCTAGATAAGTTAGGCCAAAGAGTTGACTTAACGAGATCGAGATAACCAAAGACCTATGTCGTATGCTGTCACAATATAGGCACACATCCTCTGACTAGAGATAGATGTGTTACTATATGTCTGAGTATGTACATTTGGTAGACCAATATGTTGATGACCTAACCAAGGTCTAGACATCGACGCGCTGGTGTGCATGCAAGGGCATATGAGTAATACGATCTCTTAAAGGGATCATACAGGTTCAGTTACTGAATCGGAAGACATGGGCTCACTCATGAGTTATTGGGAAGAATCAAATTCCGTGCACGGTCGTCTCGCTTTGGAAGCTTGACTAAATTTGTAGGTTTGATATATGCTTTTTTGGAAAGTATATGATCAACAACTGGGTATGATATATGCTTTCGGAAAGTATATGATCCATACCAACTCTCAATGATCAGATGAGAAACCTAATGATAAACCCTGAAGTAGACATTGCAAATATGATCATAATACTTTGTGTTTAATCTGGGTCTTCCAGTATGCATTATGTACAGGTATTAGGAATACCTGAGGTTGATGTGATCATAAACGATTGTATAACCATGATGCTTCCATTCCTAGGGAGTGATGAAACGGGTCTGGATTCTAGTGACTCCTCTCAGTGGAGAAGTGATCTGATCTTGGTCCAAATGTTGGACACTGATCTGAATGTGATTCATATGCAATGAGAAGATTAGATCTACGGCTTTGATTTAATAAAACCTCTATGGGAGGTAAGCATGATCTGGATTGAGATGTGATCTCAACATCTAAGTCACTGTACGTGGAACAATACAATCCCCTGTCCTTATCTCCAAGTATTCGTGGAGAAAGTGCATTATCCTTGAAAGAGTTCATGGATAATTTCATTGTTGATATATGTATACAAGCATTGAGAAAATGGACAATAAATGTGATTTAATTATCATTAATAATATGAACTTGATTCATATTATATGGAGAGTTATCTGAGATAATTAAATGTGATTTAATTATCAAAGATGTAAATAATGTGAATGTGGTTCATATTATTTGGGCACATGAGAATAGAGGTCCAAGATAATTGAATGTGATTTAATTATCATGGATATTGAATAATGTGCATATCACTATCCATATTAATCATATATATTATAAATGTGATTTATAATATATAAGAGAGAGCTATTTGTAACATACATTTGTTAATTAAATGCTGATGTGAATTGGATTCACATTGGACAATTAATTGAAAATGTAATTTACATTTTACTTTGGGCTGTGAATGTGATTTACAATTTTCCAATGGCAAGATTTCAATATTCACAAAATAATTATGAATTATTTTTGTAGAATAATTTGCGACAAGTGTTGTTGTAAATCTTGGAGATTTCCATGGAATAATGTACTCTCACGAGATTACATGAGATCGCCACCAACTCTCATATTATTGAAGGAGGCAATCTTCATTCCATAATCTCCATGCTTGATTGATTTAATTTGGGATTAATTTGTATTGATTTTTCAAAATATATTTAATCTAAATTAAATTAATCATTGTTGTATTTTTTACACAAAATCTTGGCCATTGAAAGAAACACAAATCAACGTGAGCCATTGGATTTGTGTTGTCCATGGATTGAGATCCATGGATCCCAAAATATTATAAAAGGAGAGGCACCCCATTTGCTCTTCTTTACACACACACAAGTTGTGAACAACAACTCTCTCTCTCGTTCCCTACACACCCTCTCTCTCATTGTGGCTGTCTACCACGGAGCCCTATAGATAGTCTCCATCGCCGCAGCGTCATCGTTATGCTGCCAGATTGTTTGCTCGTGGATCTCCGTCTCCTTCGAGGAGCCTCGCTCGTGAAGAAGTCGTCGTATCTTGTGTGATGAGATCAGGAGATTTGTCACTTGGGATCATCAACATGGATTGCGAGGAGCATGCATTTCATCAACGCGCTTGAAAGTGTCTCCTCCGTCAGATAGGACTTGAGACAGGAGGTCTCTTCGTTTAGAGACTTGATCGCAACCACGCTTCAAGAGGTAACCGTAATACTTGTTTGTGGTTTAGATGAAACGATCCTAGAAGTATTCTTGGATCATGTGGTTTCATCGCATGGTTTTTAAAATTCCGCTGCCCCGAGCAACTAGTGCAACCAGTCGCTCCCGATCGCATACTGTGCGATCCTCATGCTTCCGTGATGCACATAAGGATCTTTCCATATCCTTCATAGGAAGGTTCTCGAGAACTCAAACCCTCTCTAAGAACTTGAGTATTCCATCTCCTTTTTTTTCGACCTTCCTCTCCCATCAATTGAGGTACAACAACTGGAGGTGTCAGAGCAGATATTTGTAGACTTCGTTACATCCGAGGTCCGCTCTTTTTCCTTTTCAGAGTCTGACGAAATGGCCCAAGAGAGGATAGATGATGAGAATCCAGATATCCAATATGTGTTTGCTCAGGCGACGGTCAATTCCACCCTCCTGTCATCCCTAGAGGTAATGCAACGACAGATATGGGACCACGGGTTGCTCATGATAGATGTGAGGCGGGAGTTGATTTAGTTGAGAGATGAGCGTGCCGATGCGAGAGATGACAGACCCGTTGGTGGAGAGATTCCTAGACATGAGAATCGAGAAGATGACAGATGCCAGGAAGAGACCCGTGATCCACAAAGACTCAGTGCACACCATGAGAGCATTGCACAACCCTGGTGCAACTCTCACCCACAGGTGGATTCATTTGCCTGCAATTCTAAGCGATTTTGAGCTACAACCCCAGATGATTCAGTTGTTTCTCAAGTTCCATTGGCATGCCATCGAGGAGCCCCATCTACATCTTCAGAAGGTTGAAATGATTTGCAGGACAGTCCATGATAGATTTGTGGATGAGGTCACGATCAAGCTGATTGCCTTCCCATTTTCCTTGGTTGACAGAGCAACCTACTGGTTGAAGCACTTAGGGAGGGTTGTCACCACTTGGGAGCAGTTGAGGACCGAGTACCTCACCAAGTACTATCCACTCAGTTAGACGAACACAACATGAACTATGATCAATAATTTCACCATGATTCCAAATGAACAATTCCATGAAGCTTGGGGTCAGTTTAGAGAGATCATTGACAGGTTTCCAAATCATGACATCAACAATCCCAATTTAGTCCAGAGTTTCTTTTGTGGGATGACACATGAGCTGCAGGGGTGATGAAACCCACTTTCATGGTATTAATTCGCAGTTATTAACTCCTAGCTTAGAAGTGTCAATAAAAACCAGATAAATCCTTTTTTATATTAGAGCACTGGAATAAATTATAATTACAAAAAATAACAAAACTGAAATCCGTAGTATTTTTACCCTAAAAAATGCTCGTAAAAATATTTCTTCCTTGTTTAACCTCGTTCCCGTTTTTGGTCAACATAAAACTTGTAGATCTCATCGAGATCTACAACTTTCATGTTTTCAGTTTTTTTCCAAAATCAGTCATATTCCCCACTCTTTTTCTTATTTTTCTCTTGGAATAACCTGATTGGGCCACATGGCTCTTTCTGGTTGAGCCACGTGGCTCGTTCATCTTGCATTCCCCACCATCTCTTCTCGGCCGTTCGATCACTTCTGGGCCCTTTCATTCCTGCTGTCCGCTTCGGCTCCATTCCCCGCCATCCGATCCTTCCGCTTGATCTCATCGTCGCCGCCTGCTTCTGCCTTTATCCGAGCTCGCCACGTGTCTTCATTCCAGCAGCCTGATTGTCTCCAGAACTCTCCATCTTCACCACACATCTGAGCCGTACTCTCCACCCTTCGATTTCCCGTCAGGTTACATCTCATCCATCTGTTACCACCCACTCACCTGCTCACCATGTGGCTAGCCCTATCACCGCCTGATCATGCCGCCATCGATCGAATCCAAGCCGCCCTTCCGTGCCCTTTTCTCAGCCATTGGATCGCGAGATCCAACAGCCAAGAGACCATCGTCTTCCTTCGTTCGCCCCTTCTCTCCCACGATCTCCACCTAGCGCAGCCGCTTCCCCCTTTCTATTTCCCCCACCTTCTCCGCCATCTTCTCCACTCGCCATCCACTCCACGACAAAGCCCCATCTTCCGTCACCCTCGCAGGAGTCCATGCTCGCCATATCTCCCTTCTTATCACTCCATATCCTCCATGCAACCCACGTCGACCACCCTCAGAACCGTCACCTTTACTCTTCAAATAACCCAACTCCGCCGCCATTCCACGCCGTTCGCCTTTACGTAGGGCATCGCCCAACATTCCTCCGCTCCTTGGTGACAACGAGGAGTCGCCATGGAGTGCGACGACGACAACTGCCCTCGACGTCGACCCACAGCTTGTACAGCTGCGTTGCGGTGGCTCTGCCCTGCTCGAGCTGCTCCCCGTAGCCAGGGGAGTCTAGCAAAGACCTGGGCTTCACCTTGAATCCCAATCCCAAGCCTCAATCCTCCAAAAATCCCAGGTAAGTCCTCTCTGATCCTCCATTGCATTTTCTTTGATTTTCTCTTATTTAATTAGGCCTCATCACTCACCATCAACCTCCATTAATCCTTTCCTCTGCCTCATCACACACCCGCCACCCTCGCGCATCCCACAGATCACTTTCTCTCCCTTCTCCGCGACTGATCATCTCTGCCCCACCTTTCCTCTGACTCACCGGAGGAGAGCTCCAGTCTCTCATCCCGCCACCCTCCTGAGACCCCATTCCACTCACAGCACATCGTGCACCGTGTACTTGTGCTTCGGCTATTTGGATTAAACTTGTAGGAGCTAAAAACTTTGAATGGTTGTAGCCTTCGTCAGAGCATCCTTGGCGAGCTCCAACTCCAGCATCTAAGCATCGACGACCTCCTCCAAACCTTGCCGCAGCTCGTCCGGACTTCCAGCTTCATCAACGATCACCCAGGAAGCTCCGGGGAGCTTTATCGGGTCCGGGCAATCGAGGCGGAGCTAAGGTGACTTCGTCGGAGGACAAAACCCGCCACCACCACCTCGACAGAGGAAGATGGCCAAAGCATAAAGCTACCGTTGGATGGCACCATCGCGGAGGCCATCCAACGGCTCCTAACGAGCCACATCTCCACCTTCACGCCGTACAATCACCATTCGAACCTGGTGATCGGATGGTTGCCACGGAGCCACATGTCAATGCCAAGGTCATCCGAGCCTTCTATCCGACCCTGCAGGCTTGGGTCCCCCGAGCCTCTCCCGAGCCTCCTAAGCGATGATCCGAAGCTGAGCCAGTAGCTGAAGCAGCTCCGAGCCTCCTCCGAGCTGACGCGCCAGCCAAACCTTGCCCCTCCACGTGCCCGGTCATGTGGGTGTGGGGATATTTGCAGGGAGACCCTCTAAGGTTCTTCAAATTGCAGATAGGTCCTGAAGCACATGCATCTGACGCAGGCCTGGGGTAATTTGCATCCGACCCTTTCCGGGTTCGAATAATTGTAAAATTACCCCCGCACGTGTGGGTAAATTACAGGGAAGGCCTCGCTTTTATTTTTATTTGCATTACGTCCTTCAAGGGTCCTATTTGTAGCATTTTCTATGTTTATTTTCATGTTTTCTTGCATTTATGCCCTAGGTTTCTTTCTTGCATATCTTGAGCGTCCGAGCTCCTTTTTAAATAATTTTAGTTGCGTTGCGAAGCTGATTTCATTGTCTTTCTAATGGCATAGCTTTAGGTTTGTTTTGGACACTCAAAATTATGCTGATTAATTTTGATTACATCGTGTCATATACTCATCGATCTTTATGTCATTAGTTATCTAGCCAATTAAAAGTTTTTGGTAATTAAAAACTGAAATTGAGTATCTTTTATTGCTCATTTATTTAATCTGGTTTGGTCACATTTGCATCATTCTAACCTTGCATTTCCTTGCATATAAAGAAAATCAAATAAAAAGTGGATATCTTCATGTTTCTTTCTGCATAGTTCTTGTGTCATGCGCTTATTGACCAATGGATTTCTAATCTGACACTTCATCTAAGTAATAAGAGTCTAAATAGTACTTAAGAGGCTAGTTGAGCCACACGGCCCATTCATATTGCATTCCCCGCCCTCTCTTCTCGGCCGTTCGATCACTTCTGGGCCCTTTCATCCAGTCGTCCACTCTCGCTCCATTCCCAGCCATCCGATCCTTCCGCTTGATCTCATCGTCGTCGTCTGCTTCCGCCTTTATCCCAGCTTGCCATATGTCTTCATTCCAGCCGCCTGATCGTCTCCAGAACTCTCAATCTTCATTACACATCTGAGCCGTGTTCTCCACCCTTCGATTTCCCGTCAGATTACATCTCATCCATCCGTTACCACCCGCTCACCCACTCGTCATGTGGCTAGCCCCTTCACCGCCCAATCGTGCTGCCCTCGATCGAATCCAAGCCGCTCTTATGCACCCTTTTTTCAGCCGTTGGATCGCGAGATCCAACGACCAAGATACCATCGTCCTCCTCCATTCGCCCCTTCTCTCCCACGATCTCCACCTAGCACAATCTCTTCCCCCTTTCTATTTCCCCTACCATCTCCGCCATCTTCTCCACTCTCCAACATCTCCACGACGAAGCCCCATCTTAAGTCACCCTCGCGGGTGTCCATACTCGCCATATCTCCCTTCCTATCGCTTCATATCCTCCACGCAAACCACATCGACCACCCTCAGAACCACCACCTTTACTCTTCAAATAACCCAGCTCCACCGCCATTCCATGCCGTCTGCCTTTACGTGGTGCTTCGCCCAGCATTCCTCTGCTCCTCGATGACAGCGAGGAGGTGCCATGGAGCGCGACGATGACGACTATCATTGGTGTCGACCCGTAGCTTGTACGGTTGTCTTGCGGTGGCTCCGCCCCACTCGAGCTGCTCCCCGTAGCTGGGGGAGTCCAGTGAAGACTCGAGGTTCACCTTGAATCCCAATACTAGGCCTCGTTCCACCAAAAATTCCAAGTAAGTCCTCTCTGATCCTCCATTGCATTTTCTTTGATTTTCTCTTACATAATTAGGCCTTATCACTCACCGTTAACCTCCATTAATGCATGCATCCGCTTCATCACACATCTGCCACCCTTGCGCATCCCTCCGATCACCTTCTCTCCCTTTTTCGTGATTGATCATCTCCGCCTCACCTCTCCTCCGACTCATCGGAGGAGAGCTCCGGTCTTTCATCTCGCCACCCTCCTGAGACGCCGCGTACCGTGTACTTGTGGTTCGGCTATTTGGACTAACCTTGCAGGAGCTAAAAACTTTTAATGGATGGAGCCTTCGCCAGAGCATCCTTGGCGAGCTCCAACTCCAGCATCTGAGCATCAACGACCTCCTCCAGACCTTACTGCAGCTCGCCCGGACTTCCAGCTTCATCGACGATCACCCAGGATGCTCCGGAGAGCTTTATCGGGTCCGGGAAAGAGAGGCGGAGCCAAGGTGACTTCGTCAGAGGACAGAACCTGCCGCCACCACTGCGGCGGAGGAAGATGGCCACATCTTACAACTGCCGTTGGATGGCACCATCCTGGTGGCCATCCAATGTCTCCTAACGAGCCACGTCCCCACCTTCGTGCCATACAGCCACCGTTCAATCCTGGTCATCGAATGGTTGCCACGGAGCCACGTGTCAATGCCAAGGTCATCTGAGCCTTCTATCCGACCCTACAGGCTTGGGTCCCCCGAGCCTCCCGAGCCATGATCCAAAGCTGAGCCAGTAGCCGAAGCTGCCGAGCCTCCTCCAAGCCGACGCTCCAGCCGAACCTCACCCCTCCACATGCCCGGTCATGTGGGTGCGGGGATATTTGTTGGGAGGCCCTCCGAGCTTTTTAAATTGCAGATAGGTCCTGAAGCACGCGCATCTCACGCGTGCCTGGGTTAATTTGCATCTGATCACCTCGGGGTTCTAATACTTGCAAAATTACCCCTGTACATGTGGGTAAATTATAGGGAAGGCCCCGCTTTTATTTTTATTTTCATTTTGGTCCTTCCAGGGACCTTTTTGTAGCATTTCTATATCTATTTTCATGTTTTCTTGCATTTATTCCCCCGGTTGCTTTCTTGCATATCTTGAGCATCCGAGCTCCTTTTTAAACGATTTCAGTTGCGTTGCGAAGCTGATTTTATTGACTTTCTAATGGCATAGCTTTAAGTTTGTTTTGGACACTTTGGATTACGTTGATTAATTTTGATTACATTGTGTCATATACTCATCGATTTTTATGTCATTAGTTATCTAGCCAATCAAAAGTGCTTGGTAAATAAAAACTGAAATTGAGTATCTTTTATTGCTCATTTATTTAATCTGATTTGGGCACATTTGCATCATTCTAAACATGCATTTCCTAGCATAAATCAAATAAAAAGTGCATATCTTCATGTTTCTTTCTGCATTGTTCTTGTTTCATGCATTTATTGACCTATGGATTTCTAATCTGACACTTCATCTAAGTAATAACAGTCTAAATAATACTTAAGAGGCTCGTGTCCCTGAGTTCGACCTTGGGCTTGCCCAAGTAAAATATAAATCGACCGCTTTGCTTTGCTTGTTAATTATGATGAAGTGGTCTTTGACGCATCCAATTCGGCCGACTGCAATGACATTTGGAGTGTTAATTCTACACTTTTAAGAGGTCGAATTTTGGATTTGTCAAATGGCACTGTCGCTAGGGGCACGACTCATCTTTTGTTTTATTTGAATTTTTATTTATTTAATTATGTGTTAATTTCTGATTAGTAGGTCATGTTGTTATTTGCATCATTAATGTTTCATGGATTGATATATAACACATGTTTTTATTGCCAGGTCCTTGGTAACCAAGGAGGCGAGGAGCAGGTGTTCACCGTTGCGTGGAGCCACAGAAGCAATCTTGGAGCAAAATTGAAGAGAAAAAAGTCTGTTTCTTGCATTTGTATTTACCGTGTAATAATCGTCTTTATAGTAGTCTTCGATCAAAGACTCACATATGTAAATGAACAATATATTTGTGGTTGTGTGGGGATCGCCCCACTTGAGTGTCGACCTAGAATCAGGCATGCGGCTCTCTAAGCTATTTGCACATTTTATTTCATGTGTTTGATCATAGGTAGGACACACATTTAATCTAGACGTACATAAACATCGCTTCACCTAGCCAAAATTCAATATGTTCTTCCCCGCTAATAGAAGCATGTTAGGTGCGGTTTCTTATCGACTTGCATACATTCGGTTTTGATTTTTAATTCAGTCCGAGTTTTCACGAATTTTGCTCAAGGCACTGCGAGTTTTCTCTTAGAATAGTTCACGATTTTATTGACTGCATGGCTTTTTATCGACCACCCTTCCTGGCTTGATCACCTAGGTTAATGGAAATTGGGAATGAGTGGTAGACGATGATTGCTTGATTTATTTTCACATTTAAACAGTAATAATCTTAAGCAAGTAAATTGGGTCTGTTAAATGCAAGTTGACCTAAAATGGAGTAAAATTATGTTTTGGGAGAGCAACGCCCTTGTTTACGTAGGACGATTTTTTCATCGATATTTTTTGATCCGTGCGTAAACTAGAATGTTTTAATCACCAATAAAAATGACAAGATAATTGACCAACACATGTTGGTTTCACGTGTGAATTGGTGAATTCAAAGGGTATTGTGTGCTTGATTGAGCCTTGATTGCTCCCACACCGTCCCCTAGACCTTAGATACTCCATTCATTTCGGAAGATTCATCTTCTCAAGTGTATATCCATCCGAACTTATTTGTTCACCTCGGGTCTCCCCAACATCAATTATCCATATTTATACTTAGGCTACTCTCAGCCTAATATAGGGGGGCTTGAGTCCTAGTGATTTTCCTACTCATCTTTCCTTCCCTTGATACTTAGGTTATTTCTAACCTAAGTATATGCGGCATCCTCCTCAGTTCCTGTATATTCCTTCATACTTAAATGGAGCTTTAGCTTTGTATCATCTAGTGCTATGATAACATAGCAAAGTTTAAGTATAGGGGGTTATACCGTGTATACAATATATGTACATTAGCTATATTTTAAAAAATTTTAAACTTTTTGGGCTAAGGTATATTCTTATGAACTAAGTGGACAAAATGGTTTCAAGGCTTTTTCTATACTATGTTACACTATTTTAAAGAAATCTATTTTTGAAAATGATCGGAAAAATGGGTTTCACTTATTTTGAAAAAATTGTTTGAAAAATGTTTGTAAAAATCTATATGTGTGACATGGTGTTGAAAATATTTTCTTGATTTCAAGGAAAGTGATTCTAACTTGTGTTCTAACTTTATTAAAAAAATCCTTAAAAATGAGAAGACCCAAAAATCCTTTGATAGTCAAATTGGCTACTAAACACAAATAAGTAGCCACTTTTAAGTGAGGGTTTTCCCTTAGCAGAGTAGGTGGTTTAGAGGACATTGGGTAAGGCTCCATCCTCAAGCAATGGGTTTCGTTCTACTACATGTACTTACACCTATACTGGCTGAAAGTTGATGCATCTACTCATTTGTGTTTAGGCAGTCATTAGGTCTTTTAAAGTTTAAAAAAAAATCAAAACTTTGATGAAGGAGTTGGATTTAATCCCTTGCATTTTCACTTCCACCCATGATCGGTGATGTTCAAGAACACTCGATTTGAAAGGTCTTGAGATTTTAGGTTAACCAGCCTTAGCCATCAGGGTCTTAGACTTAATTATCCACATTTCCCTAGTTTGCTAGATTTGTGTACTATATTGCATGCTTAGTCTCTTCCCTTAATAATATGATCAACACTTCACATGCATGACTGCAGTCTTGATGAGATGAGTTGAAATTTCACTTGAGGGACTGGGACGAGGGATTCAAGTCTGGACTTGATCTAATGATGCTCGAGGATGGGATAAAATCATTGAAGGCTTCATGAAACCTGAGGGTCAGCATTTTTAGCCAGTATGAGAACTTGGTTCTTGTACTAATCTCTTGACATCTACCAAAGTGCCAGGTGTGAATAAAATAAAAAAATGTTGATCAGTGTGCGCCAACTCTTGGTAAAAGCAGTGGAGCTAGCCAAAAAAATAATACAAAGAAATATCAAATTTTTAAAGAAAAGCTCTCATTCCACAATGTCAATTCTCAAAACAGCTTCCACCAAAAGCAAGCGCTCCCAACAATTTCAAAGTGTCCACTTGGACCACTGCTATTAGGACCAAGGAGTCGGACATGCACCAAAAAAGGGCTCTGCATCGTAAATACTACAAGTCTGGGTGTAGAAGGTATGATAGGTAATCAAAAAAGGCACACCTCGGTGTATTCCCAGCAAGTGCAGACGGCTCCAACTTTTGACGGACGCACTGATCAACACCAAGAATAAGCGTTGAGTAATAAGGCACTCGAGAGGATCCTTGTTCCAATAAGAGGAAGAGAAGAAATAACACAATCCTAGACCCTCCATCAACTGGCCTGCCACCTACACTTCTAAGTTTGACAACTAAAGAGACGGTGGATTGGACGCAAGATTTGATTTATTCCCTAGTGTTGAGGATTGGATACATAGGAGAATTTCTTGGACCGGGACCTTGGGTGACGCTGTAACTCTACTCTCATGATCGCGATCAACACTTATTGTCATATCCTTAATTTATATGTATACATGAGAGAGCCTAGAAAATTAGAGAAATTGGATACCTCTTGATTAAGGATGGGTTGAGCTCTGAGATTTTGGATCACTAAAATTGGGAGTTTTTGAACGGATCAGATCCTATATGCACATGCACAAGGGGGTTTAATTCAGCTCATTCATTTTTGAGATGCTCGGGGACACACATAGTTTAAGTATAGGGGGTTGCTGAAACCCAGTTTCATGGTATTAATTCGTAGTTAATAACCCCCTGGCTTAGACTAAGTGTTAATAAAAACAAGATAAATCCTTGTTTATATCAGAGTCATGGAATAAATTAAAATTACAAAAAATAACAAACTGAAATCCGTAGTGTTTTTACCCTTAAAAACACTCATAAAAATATTTCTTCCTTTGTTACCTCATTCCCACTTTTATAAACATGAAACTTGTAGATCTCATCGAGATCTACAACATTCATGTTTTGAGTTTTTCCAAAATCGATCGTTTTCCTTCTCTTTCTCTTATTTTTCTATTGGAATAACCTGATTGGGTGACGTGGCTCTTTCTGGATGAGCTACGTGGCCTGTTCATCTTGCATTCCCCGCCCTCTCTTCTCGGTCATTCGATCACTTCTGGGCCCTTTCATCCCCGCCGTCCGCTCCCGCTCCATTCCCTGCCATCCGATCCTTCCACATGATCTCATCACCGCCGTCTGCTTCCACCTTTATCCCAGCTCGCTACGTGTCTTCATTCCAGCTTCCTGACCATCTCTAAAACTCTCCATATTCACTGCACATCTGAGCCGTGCTCTCCACCCTTCGATTTCCTGTCAGATTACATCTCATCCATCCGTTACCAATCGCTCACCCGCTCGCCATGTGGCTAGCCCCTTCACCGCATGATCGTGCCGCCCTCGATCGAATCCAAGCCACTCTTCCGCACCCTTTTCGCAACCGTTGGATCGTGAGATCCAACAACCAAGAGATGATCATCTTCCTTCATTTGCCCCTTCTCTCCCACGATCTCCACCTAGCACAGCTGCTTCCCCTTTTCTATTTCCCCCACCTTCTCCACCATCTTCTCCACTCGCCAACCACTCCACGACGAAGCCCCATCTTCCGTCACCCTCGCGGGAGTCCACACTCACCATATCTCCCTTCCTATCATTAAATATCCTCCACGCAACCCACATCAATCACCCTCAGAATTGCCACCTTTACTCTTCAAATAACCCAACTCCGTCGCCATTCCATGCCGCCTTCCTTTACGTGGGGCTCTGCCAAGCATTCCTTTGCTCCTCGGTGACAACGAGGAGGCGCCATGGAGCGCGACGACGATGGACACCCCTGCGTCGACCCACAGCTTGTACGACTGCATCGTGGTGGCTCCGCCCCGCTCGAGCTGCTCCTTGTAGCCAGGGGAGTCCAGCAAAGACCTGGGGTTCGCCTTGAATCCCAATCCCAGGCCTCGCTCCGCCAAAAATCGGAGGCAAGTCCTCTCTGATCCTACATTGCATTTTCTTCGATTTTCTCTTATTTAATTAGGCCTCATCACTCACTGTCAACCTCCATTAATCCTTGCCTCTACTTCGTCACACACTTGCCACCCCCGCGCATCCCTTTGATCATCATCTCTCCCTTCTCCGTGACTAATCATCTCCGACCCACCTCTCCTCTGACTCATCGGAGGAGTGCTCTGGTCTCTCATCTCGCCACCGTCCTGAGACCCTATTCCACTCACAACACATCGCGCACCGTGTACTTGTGCTTCGGCAATTTGGACTAACCTTGCATGAGCTAAAAACTTTGAATGGCCGGAGCCTTCACCGGAGCATCCTTGGCGAGCTCCAACTCCAACATCTGAGTGTCGACGGCCTCCTCCAGACCTTATCGCCGCTCTCCCGGACTTTCGGCTTCATCGACGATCACCCAGGATGCTTCGGGGAGCTTTATCGGGTCCGGGCAAGCGAGGCGGAGCCAAGGTGACTTCGCCGGAGGATAGAACCCGCCGCCACCACCGCGACAGAGGAAGATGGCCAGAGCTTACAGCTGCCGTTGGATGGCACCATCCCGGTGGCCATCCAACGACTCCTAACGAGCCACGTCCCTACCTTCGTGCCTTACAGCCACCGTTCGATCCTGGTGATCGGATGGTTGACAAGGAGCCACGTGTCAGCGCCAAGGTCATCCGAGCCTTCTATCCGATCCTGCAGGCTTGGGTCCCCCGAGCCTCTCCCGAGCCTCCTGAGCCATAATCCGAAGCTTAGCCAGTAGTCAAAGCAGATCCGAGCCTGCTCTGAGCCGACGCGCCAGCCGAACCTTGCCCCTCCACGTGCCTAGTCACGTGGGTGCGGGGATATTTACAGGGAGGCCCTCCGAGCTTCTTTAAATTGCAGATAAGTCCTAAAGCACGTGCATCTCACGCGCGCCTGGGGTAATTTGCATCCGACCCCTTCCGAGTTCTAATATTTTTAAAATTACCCCCGCGCGATTGGGTAAATTACAAGGACTTGCTTTTATTTTTATTTGCATTTTGAACCTTCCAGGGACCTGTTTGTAGCATTTTCCATGTTTATTTTCATGTTTTCTTGCATTTATGCCCCTGGTTTCTTTCTTGCATATCTTGAGCATCCGAGCTCCTTTTTAAATGATTTCAGTTGCGTTGCGAAGCTGATTTTATTGTCTTTCTAATGGCATTTATGTTTGTTTTGCATTTATGTTTGTTTTGGACCCTTTGGATAACGTTGATTAGTTTTGATTACATCGTGTCATATACTCATCGATTTTTATGTCATTAGTTATCTAGCCAATGAAAAGTGCTTGGTAAATAAAAATTGAAATTAAGTATCTTTTATTGCTCATTTATTTAATCCGATTTTGGCATATTTGCATCATTCTAACCATGTATTTCCTTGCATATAAAAAATCAATAAAAAGTGCATATCTTCATGTTTCTTTCTGCATTGTTCTTGTCTCATGCATTTATTGACCTATGGATTTCTAATATGATACTTAATCTAAGTAATAAGAGTCTAAATAATTCTTAAGAGGCTCGTGTCCCTGAGTTCGACCTTGGGCTTGCCCAAGTAAAATATAAATCGACCGCTTTGCTTTAATTGATAATTATGATGAAGTGGTCTTTGACACATCGAATTCGGCCGACTGCAATGACATTTGAAGTGTTAATTCTACATTTTTAAGAGGTAGAATTTTGGGTTCGTCAAATGGCATCGTTACCGGGGAACGAACCCGGGTTACCCGCATGACAGGCAGGAATACTCACCACTATACTAAAACGATGCCATATGACGAACCCAAAATCCGGTCTCTTAAAAGTGTATAATTAACACTTCAAATGTCATTGCAGTCGGCCGAATTGGATGCGTTAAAGACCACTTCATCATAATTATCAATTAAAATAAAGAGATTGATTTATATTTTACTTGGGCAAGCCCAAGGTTGAACTCAGGGACACAAGCCTCTTAAGTATTATTTAAACTCTTATTACTTAGATGAAGTGTCAGATTAGAAATCCATAGGTTAATAATTGCATAAGACAAGAACAATGCATCAGACGACTCCAACTTATTTTGACGGACGCACTAATCAACACCAAAAATAAGCGTTGAGTAATAAGGCACTTGAGAAGATCCTTGTTCCAATGTGAAGGAGAGAAGAAATGGCACAATCCTAGACCCTCCATCAACTGGCCTGCCACCTACACTTCTAAGTCTGACAACTAAAGAGATGGTGGATTGGACGCAAGATTTGATTTATTCCCAAGTGTTGAGGACTGGGTCCTTAGGGAGAATTTCTTGGATCGGGACCTTGAGTGACATTGTGACTCTACTCTCGTGATCGCGGTCAACACTAAATGTCATATCCTTAATTTATATGTATATAAGAGAGAGTATGGAAAATTAGAGAAATTGGATACCTCTTGATTAAGGCTGGGTTGAGCTCTGAGATTTCAGATCACTAAAATTGGGAGTTTTTGAATGGATAAGATCTTGTATGCACATGCACAAGGGGGTTTAATACAACTCATTCATTTTTGAGATGCCCGGGGACGAGCATAGTTTAAGTATATGGGGTTGATGAAATCCAGTTTCATGGTATTAATTCACAATTATTAACCCCCTAGCTTAGACTAAGTGTTAATAAAAACCAGCTAAATCCTTGTTTATATCAGAGTCATGGAATAAATTAAAATTACAAAAAATAACAAAACTGAAATCTGTAGTGTTTTTACCCGTAAAAATGCTCATAAAAATATTTCTTCCTTTGTTTGACCTCATTCTTGTTTTTGGTCAACATAAAGCTTGTAGATCTCATCGAGATCTACAACTTTCATGTTTTGAGTTTTTCCAAAATCGATCATTTTGCCTCTCTTTTTTTTATTTTTCTCTTGGAATAACCTGATTGGGCCACGCGACTCTTTCTGGTTGAGCAGCATGGCCCGTTCATCTTGCATTCCCCACCCTTTCTTCTCCGTCGTTCGATTACTTCTGGGCCCTTTCATCCTCACCATCCGCTCCCGCTCCATTCCCAGCCATCCGATCCTTCCCTTGATCTCATCGCCGATGTCTGCTTCCGCCTTTATCCCAGCTCACCACGTGTCTTCATTCCAGCCGCCTGATCGTCTCCAGAACTCTCCATCTTCACTACACATTTAAGCCATGCTCTCCACCATTCGATTTCCCGTTAGATTACA
The DNA here is from genome assembly GCA_037367405.1 of Ottelia alismoides. NCBI lineage: Eukaryota > Viridiplantae > Streptophyta > Magnoliopsida > Alismatales > Hydrocharitaceae > Ottelia > Ottelia alismoides. Next base: position 93,010 of record JAZKJV010001854.1, on the reverse strand, counting down.
CCTCATCCATCCGTTACCGCCCTCTCATACGCTCGCCACTTGGCTAGCCCCTTCACCCCCCGATCGTGTCACCCTCGATCGAATCCAAGACGCTCTTCCGCGCCCTTTTCTTAGCCTTTATATCGTGAGATCCAACAGCCAAGAGACCATCGTCTTTCTCCGTTCGCCCCTTCTCTCCTACGATCTCCACCTAGCGCAGCCGCTTCCCCCTTTCCATTTCCCCCACCTTCTCTGTAATCTTCTCCACTCGCCAACCACTCCACGACAAAGCCCCATCTTCCGTCACCCTCGCGGAAGTCTACGCTCGCCATATCTCCCTTCCTATCGCTCCATATCCTCCACGCAACCCACGTTGACCACCCTCAGAACTGCCACCTTTACTCTTCAAATAACCCAACTTCGCCGCCATTCCACACGGTCTGCCTTTACGCTGGGCTCCGCCTAGCATTCCTCCTCTCCTCAGTGACAGCGAGGAGGCGCCATGGAGCGCGACAACGACGACCTCCCTCGGCGTCGACCCGCAGCTTGTACGGCTGTGTTGCGGTGACTCCGTCCTGCTCGAGCTACTCCCCGTAGCTGGGGGAGTCCAGCGAAGACCCGAGGTTCACCTTGAATCCCAATCCCAGGCCTCGCTCCGCCTAAAATCCCACGTAAGTCCTCTCTGATCCTCCATTGCATTTTCTTTGATTTTCTCTTATTTAATTAGGCCTCATCACTCACCGTCAACCTCCATTAATCCTTGCCTCCGCTTCATCACACACCTGCCACCCTCGCACATTCCTCCAATCTCCTTCTCTCCCTTCTCCGTGACTGATCATCTCCACCCCACCTCTCCTCCGACTCATCGGAGGAGAGCTCCGATCTCTCATCTCGCCACCTTCCTGAGACCCCATTCCACTCACAACACATTGCACACCGTGTACTTGTGCTTCATCTATTTGGACTAACCTTACAGGAGCTAAAAACTTTGAATGGCCAGAGCCTTCGTCGGAGCATCTTTGGTGAGCTCCAACTCCAACATCTTAGCGTCGGCGGACTCCTCCAGACCTTGCTGCAGCTCACCCGGACTTCCAGCTTCATCGACGATCACCCAGGATGCTCTGGGGAGCTTCATCGGGTCTGGGCAAGCGAGGCGGAGCCAAGGTGACTTTGCCGGAGGACAGAACCCGTCGCCACCACCACGACAGAGGAAGTTGGCAAGAGCTTACAACTGTCGTTGGATGGCACCATCCTGGTGCCATCCAATGGCTGCTAACGAGCCACATCCCCACCTTCGTGCCTTACAACCACCGTTCTATCATGGTAATCAGATGGTTGCCACCGAGCCACGTGTCAGCACCAAGGTCATCTGAGCCTTCTATCCGACCCTGCAGGCATGGGTCCCCCGAGCCTCCCGAGCCATGATCCAAAGCTAAGCCAGTAGCCGAAGCAGATCCGAGCCTCCTCCGAGCCTACGCGCCAGCCGAACCTCACCCCTCCACGTGCCCGATCACGTGGGTGCGGGGATATTTGCTGGGAGGCCCTCCGAGCTTCTTCAAATTGCAGATAGGTCTTGAAGCACGTGCATCTGACAAGCGCCTGGGGTAATTTGCATCTGACCCCTTTCGGGTTCTAATAATTGCAAAATTACGTAGACCCGTGTGGGTAAATTACAGGGAAGGCCCCTCTTTTAATTTTATTTGCATTTTGGTCCTTCTAGGGACTTGTTTGTAGCATTTTCTATGTTTATTTTCATATTTTCTTGCATTTATGCCTTTGGTTCTTTTTTGCATATCTTGAGCATACGAGCTCCTTTTTAAACGATTTCAGTTGCGTTGCGAAGTTGATTTCATTGTCTTTCTAATGCATAGTTTAAGGTTTGTTTTGGACACTTTGGATTACTTTGATTAACTTTGATTACATCGTGTCATATACTCATCGATTTTTATGTCATTAGTTATCTAGCCAATGAAAAGTGCTTGGTAAATAAAAACTAAATTTGAGTATCTTTTATTGCTCATTTATTTAATCTGATTTGGGAACATTTTCATCATTTTAACCTTGCATTTCCTTGCATATAAAAAAATCAAATAAAATGTGCATATCTTCATGTTTCTTTCTGCATTGTTCGGGTCTCATGCATTTATTGACCTATGGATTTCTAATCTGACACTTCATCTAAGTAATAAGAGTCTAAATAATACTTAAGAGGCTCGTGTCCCTGAGTTCGACCATGGTCTTTCCCAAGTAAAATATGAATCGAACGCTTTGCTTTAATTGATAATAATGATAAAGTGGTCTTTGACGCATCCAATTCGGCCGACTGCAATGACATTTGTAGTGTTAGTTCTACACTTTTAAGAAGCCGAATTTTGGGTTCGTCAAATGGTGCCGTTACCGGGACACGTCTCATCTTTTGTTTTATTTGGAATTTTATTTATTTAGTTAAGTATTAATTCTGATTCGTAGGTCACGTTGTTCTTTGCATCATTAATATTTCTTCGATTGATATCTAATGCATATTTTTTTTGCAAGGTCTTGGTGACCAAGGAGGCGAGGAGCAGGTGTTTACCGCTGCGTGGAGCCGCAGAAGCATACCTTGGAGCAAAATCGAAGAGAAAAAAGTGTGTTTCTTGCATTTGTATTTACCATGTAATAATCGTCTTTACAGCGGTCTTCGATCAAAGACTCGCGTATGTAAATGAACGAGATATTTGTGATTGTGTGGGGATCACCCCACTTGATTATCGACATATGATCGGGCACGTGACTCTCTGAGCTATTTTCACATTTTATTTCATGTGTTTGATCATAGGTAGGACACACATTTAATCTAGACGCACATAAACATCACTTCACCTAGCCAAAATTCAATCTGTTCTTCCCCGCTAATAAAAGCATGTTGGGTGAAGTTTCTTATCGACTTGCATACATTCAGTTTTGATTTTTAATTCAGTCCGAATTTTTACGAATTTTGCTCAAGGTATTGTGAGTTTTCTCTTAGCATAGTTCATGATTTTATTGACTGCATGGTTTTTTCTCGACCGCCCTTCCTGGCTTGATCACCTAGGTTAATGGAAATTGGGAATGAGCAATAGATGATGATTGCTTGATTTATGTTCACATTTAAACAGTGATAACCTTAAGCAAATAAATTGGGACTGTTAAATGCAAGTTGACCTAAAATGGAATAAAATTATAACACCCTTGTTTACGTAGGATGTTTTTTTTCGACATTTTTTGATTCGTGCGTAAACTAGAATGTTTTAATCACCAATAAAAATGACAAGATAATTGATCAACAATTGTTGGTTTCACGTGTGAGTTGGTGAATTCAAAGGGTATTACATGCTTGATTGAGCCTTGATTGCTCTGTTACCCTCCCTAGAGCTTAGGTACTTGATTCATCTCTGAAGATTCATCCTCTCATGTGTATATCCATCCTAACTTCTCCGTTCACCTCGGGTCTCCCCAACATCAATTATCTATCTTTATACTTAGGCTACTCTCAGCCTAAGTATAGGGGGGGGGGGCTGAGTCCCTGTAATTTTCCTACTTATCTTCCCTTCCCTTGATACGTAGGTTATTTCTATCCTAAGTATAGGGGGAGTCCTCCTCAATTCCTGTATATTTTTCCATACTTAAATGGAGCTTTGTCTTTGTATCATCTAGTGGTATGAGGACATAGCAAAGCTTAAGTATAGGGGGGTATATCGTGTATATAGTATATGTACTTTGGATATATTTTGAAAATTTTTGAAAAATTTTAAACTTTTTGGGATAAGGTATATTCTTATGAACTAAGTGGACAAAATGGTTTCAAGGCTTTTTCTATACTATGTTACAATATTTTAAAGAAAAATATTTTTGAAAATGATTTGAAAAATGGGTTTCACTTATTTTAAAAAAATTGTTTAAAAAATGTTTATAAAAATCTATTTGTGTGACATGGTGTTGAAATATTTTCTTGATTTCAAGGAAAGTGAGTCTAACCTGTGTTCTAACTTTGTTCAAAAAATCCTCAAATTGACTACTAAATGCAAATAAGTAGTCGCTTTTCAGTGAGGGTTTTCCCTTAGCAGAGTAGGTGGTTTAGAGGACATCACATAAGGCTCCGTCCTCAAGCAACGGGTTCCGTTAAACGGCCTGTATTTACACCTATACTGGCTGAAAGGAGATGCATCTACTCATTTGAGTTTAGGCAGTCATTAGGTTTTTAAGTTTTCAAAAAAAATTCAAAACTTGGATGAAGGAGTTGGATTAAATCCCCTACATTTTCACTTCCACACAGGATCGGCGATGTTCGAGAACACTCGGTTTGAAAGGTCTTGTGATTTTAAGTTAAGCAGCCTCAGCCATCATGGTCTTAGACTTAATTATCCACATTCCCTAGTTTGCTAGATTTGCTATATTGCATGCTTAGTCTCTACCCTTAAGAATATGATCAGCACTTCACATGCACGACTACGGTCTCGATAAGATGAGTTGAAATTTCACTTGAGGGACTGGGATGAGGGATTTAAGTCTGGACTTGATCTAATGATGCTCGAGGATGGGATAAGATCATTGAAGGCTTCATGAAACCTGAGTGTCAGCATTTTTAGATAGTATGAGAACTTGGTTCTTGTACTAATCTCTTGACATCTACCTAAGTGCCAGGGTGGAATAAAATAAAAAATGTTGATCAGTGTGCGCCAACTCTTGGTAAAAGCAGTGGAGCTATCCAAAAAAATAATACAAAGAAATACCAAATGTTGAAAGAAAATCTCTCATTCCACAAAGTCAATTCTCAAAAGAGCTTCCACCAAAGGCGAGGCTCCCAACCATTTCAAAGTGTCCACTTGGACCACCACTATTAGGACCAAGGAGTCGGGCATGCACCAAAAAAGGGCTCTGCATCATAAATGCTACAAATCTGGGTGTAGAAGGTACGATAGGTACTCAAAAAAGGCACACCCCAGTGTATTCCCAGCAAGTGCAGACGTCTCAAACTTCTTTTGACGGACGCACTGATCAACACCAAGAATAAGCGTTGAGTAATAAGGCACCAATGAGAGGGAGAGAAGAAATGACACAATCTTAGACACTCCATCAACTGGCCTGCCTCCTACACTTCTAAGTCTGACAACTAAATAGACGGTGGATTGGACGCAAGATTTGACTTATTCCCTAGTGTCGAGGATTGGAACCTTAGGAGAATTTCTTGGACCGGGACCTTGGGTGACGTTGTGACTCTACTCTCATAATCGCGATCAACACTTATTGTCATATTCTTAATTTATATGTATACTAGAGAGATTCTGGAAAATTAGAGAAATTGGATAACTCTTGATTAAGGCTGGGTTGAGCTCTGAGATTTTGGATCACTAAAATTGGGAGTTTTTGAACGAATCAGATCATGTACGCACATGCACAAGGGGGTTTAATCCAACTCATTCATTTTTGAGATGCTCGGGGACGAGCATAGTTTAAGTATATAGGGTTGATGAAATCCAGTTTTATGGTATTAATTCGCAATTATTAACCCCCTAGCTTAGACTAAGTATCAATAAAAAATAGATAAATCCTTGTTTATATCAGAGTCATGGAAAAAATAAAATTACAAAAAAAATAACAAAACTGAAATCCGTAGTGTTTTTACCCTTAAAAATGCTCGTAAAAATATTTCTTCCTTTGTTTGACCTTGTTCCTGTTTTTGGTCAACATGAAACTTGTAGTCTCATCGAGATCTACAACTTTCATGTTTTAAGTTTTTCCAAAATTGGTCATTTTGCCTCTCTTTTTCTTATTTTTATCTTGGAATAACCTGATTGGGCCACGTGGCTCTTTCTGGTTGAGCCACGTGGCCCGTTCATCTTGCAATGCCCGCCCTCTCTTCTCAGCCGTTCGATCACTTCTGGGCCCTTTCATCCGCGCCATCCACTCCATCTCCATTCCTAGTAATCTGATCCTTTCCTTGATCTCATCGCCGCCATCCGCTTCCACCTTTATCCCAGCTCACCACGTGTCTTCATTTCAGCTGCCTGATCATCTCCAGAACTCTCCATTTTCACCGCACTTCTGAGCCGTGCACTCCACCCTTCCATTTCTCGTCAGATTATCTCATCCATCCATTTCATGTGCTCACCCGCTCGCCACGTGGCTAGCCCCTTCACTATCCGATCGTGTCGCCCTCGATCGAATCCAAGACGCTCTTCGGCGCCCATTTTCTCAGCCTTTGGATTGCGAGATCCAATGACCAAGAGACCATCGTCTTCCTCCGTTTGCCCCTTCTCTCCCACAATCTCCACCTAGCGCAGCCGCTTCCCCCTTTCCATTTCCCCCACCTTCTCTGCCATCTTCTCCACTCTCCAACCACTCCACGACGAAGTCCCATCTTCTGTCACCCTCGCGGGAGTCCACGCTTGCCATATCTCCCTTTCTATCTCTCCATATCCTCCACGCAACACACGTCGACCACCCTCAAAACCACCAACTTTACGCTTCAAATAACCCAACTCCGCCACCATTCCATAAGGTCCGCCTTTACGTGGGGCTCCGCCCAACATTCCTCTGCTCCTCGGTGATAGCGAGGAGGCTCCATGGAGCGCGACGATGACAGCCACCCTTGGTGTCGACCCGCAGCTTGTACGGCTACGTCGTGGTGGCTCCTCCACGCTCGAGCTACTTCCCGTAGCCGGGGGAGTCCAGCGAAGACCAGGGATTCACCTTGAATCCCAATCCCAGGCCTCGCTCCACCAAAAATCCCAGGTAAGTCCTCTCTGATCCTCCATTGCATTTTCTTTGATTTTCTCTTTTTTAATTAAGCCCCATCACTCACCGTCAACCTCCAATCCTTGTCTCCGCTTCATCACACACCCTCGACCCTCGTGCATCTCTCCGATTGCCTTCTCTCCCTTCTCTACGATTGATCAACTCTGTTCCACCTCTCCTCCGACTCATCGGAGGAGAGCTCTGGTCTTTCATCTCGCCACCATCCTAAGACCCCATTCCACTCACAGCACATCGCGCACCATGTACTTGTGCTTTGGCTATTTGGGCTAACCTTGTAGAAGCTAAAAACTTTTAATGGCGGAGCCAAGGTGACTTCACCGGAGGACAGAACCCGCCACCACCATCGCGACAGAGGAAGATGGCCAGAGCTTACAACTGCTGTTGGATGGCACCATCCCGGTGGCCATCCAACGAGTCCTAATGAGCGACGTCCCTACGTTCGCGCCTTATAGCCACCGTTCGATCCCGGTGATCGGATGGTTGCCACGGAGCCATGTGTCAGTGCCAAGGTCATTCGAGCCTTCTATCCGATCCTGCAGGCTTGTGTCCCCCGAGCCTCTCCTGAGCCTCCCGAGCCATGATCCGAAGATGAGCTAGTAGCCGAAGAATATCCGAGCCTCCTCTGAGCCGACGCGCCAGCCGAACCTTGCTCCTCTACATGCCCGGTCATGTGGGTGCAGGGATATTTGCAGGGAGGCACTCCGAGCTTCTCCAAATTGCAGATAGGTCCTGAAGCACGTGCATCTCACGCGCACTTGGTGTAATTTACATCCGACCCCTTTTGGGTTCTAATAATAGCAAAATTACCCCTGCGTGATTTGGTAAATTACAGGGAAGGCCCCACTTTATTTTTATTTGCATTTTGGTCCTTTTAGGGACCTGTTTGTAGCATTTTCTATGTTTATTTTCATGTTTTCTTGCATTTATGCCTTTGGTTTCTTTCTTATATATCTTGAGCATCCGAGCTCCTTTTCAAACCATTTCAGTTGCGTTGCGAATCTGATTTCATTGTTTCTAATGGCATAGATTTAAGTTTATTTTGGGCACTTTGGATTACATTGATTAATTTTGATTACATCGTGTCACATACTCATCGATTTTTATGTCATTAGTTATCTAGCCAATAAAAAGTGCTTGGTAAATAAAAACTGAAATTGAGTATCTTTTATTGCTCATTTATTTAATCTGATTTGGGCACATTTGCATCATTCGAACCTTGCATTTCCTTGCATATATAAAAATCAAATAAAAAGTACATATCTTCATGTTTCTCTCTACGTTGTTATTGTCTCATGCATTTATTGACCTATGTATTTCAAATTTGACACTTCATCTAAGTAATAAGAGTCTATATAATACTTAAGAGGCTCGTGTCCCTGAGTTCGACCTTGGGCTTGCCCAAGTAAAATATAAATCGATCGCTTTTCTTTAGTTGATAATTATGATGAAGTGGTCTTTGACACATCCAATTCGGCCGACTGCAATGACATTTGAAGTGTTAATTCTACACTTTTAAGGGGCCGAATTTTGGGTTAGTCAAATGGCACCGTTGTTGGGGAACGAACCCGGGTCACCCTGAAGGATATTGAGAATCATCAAGCGCATCACGGAAGCGTGACGATCGCATCTCATGCGATCAGGGCGACTAGTCGCACTAGTCGGAAGGTGCCGCAGAATTTAAAAATTTTAAAACATGAGATGAAACCACATGATCACAAGAACGTTTCTTGGACCGTTTCATCAAACCATAAAGTATTAGAAATACCTCTCGAAGCGTGGTTGGGATCACGAGATCTTTAAAGCAAGAGATCCTCCTTTCTCAAGTCCGATCCACGGAGACAACACTTGCGGGCGTGATGATGAGACGCGTGACTCCCGCAATCCTTGACGAAGATCCAAGACTCCAATCTCCTTATTTCGTCCAATGAAATCCATCATCTTCCTCTAGAGCAAGCAACCCCAAAGAAGAAGGAGATCCTCGAGTAGTCGATGGCGAAGGCGAGAACTTCCCTCTTTTCTCAACAAAGGTGGTCGGCCACCTTATGGAGAAAGAGAGAGAGAGGACGAGAATGAGAGGGAGAGAGAGAAGTAGAGTAGGCGTTTGATGTACCCTTCAAGGGCTAGGGTTGACCTCCTTATATACTAGTTTGGGATCCAATGGATCTTAATCCATGGCTCATATGGATCCAACGGCTATTGTCATCCAAGAGCCATCCAACGGCTATGATTGTTGTTGGTTAAAAACCAACAACATTAATTTATATTAAATTAAATATATGTTGAATTATTGTCAACAAAATTTAATTAACCTAAATTAATTGTTAAGAGATAATATGATAACAAATAAAGAGAGGCAACAAACCACCCTAAATTTTAGAGGGTCATAGGTGATGCCACCTATTATTTGGTGGTACTTTTTGTCACCTTTTATTTAATCTTATTATTTCTTAATAAATTGCAATAACTTTTATTGCAATAATATCCACCAAATTAATTCCAAATTAATTTGTGAATATTTCAGTCATGCCATTAAAAAATATGTGAATCATATTCACATTCCAACTAATTTGTAAATTGCATTTCTAATTAATTAACTAATGTAGATCCAATCCACATTAATAATTAACAAATGCTATTTACAATATTTCTCTCTCTCTGATATATTATAAATCCCATTTATAATATACACAGATATTATGGATAGCACTATCCACGATCTGCTTATCCTTGATAATTAAATCTCATTTAAATATCTTGGATAATCATTCTCACAATATGAATCTCATTCATATTATACTTGATAATTAAATCTCATTTAATTATCTTGGACAATCATTCTCACAATATGAATCTTATTCATATTATACTTGATAAATAGATCTCATTTAATTATCTTGGACAATCATTCTCACAATATGAATCTTATTCATATTATACTTGATAATTAAATCTTATTTAATTATCTTGGACAATCATTCTCACAATATGAATCTTATCCATATTATACTTGATAATTAAATCTCATTTAATCATCAAGACCTTATTTCTTGGATACTAAATTCATCATAGGAATTATTCTTGAACTCCTTCAAGAATAATGTGCCTTCTCCACAGATACTTGGAGATAGGGACAGGGCGATTGTATTGTTCCATGTATAGTGACTTGGATGTTGAGATCTCATCTCAAATCCAGATCTAACGGACCTCCCGCAGATGCTTGATTAAATCAAGTCCGTACACTTAATCTTCTCATTGCATCTGAATCACATTCAGATCAATGTCCAACACTTGGACTAAGATCAAGTTACTTCTCTACTAAGAGGAGTCACTAAAATCCAGACCTGTTTCATCAATCCCTCGGACTGGAAGCGTAATGGTTATACAATCGTTTATGATCACATCACCCTCAGGTATTCCCAATACCTGTACATCCTGTATATTGGAAGACCTATGATCAAACTGAAGATGAAGATCAATTTTACATTGTCTTCTTCAGGATTTGATCACCAAGTTTCTCAATCTTGGTCATTGGGATTTGGTATCGATCATATGCTTTCCCAAAGCATATATCATACCTTCAAATTCTTGTCATGCTTCCAAAGCACGACGACCATGCATGGAATTTGATCCATCCCAATACCTCATGAGTGAGCTCATGTCTTCCGGTTCATAAGCGAACCTGTATAATCCCTTTTGAGAGATCGTATTACTCATATGCCCTTACATGCACATCAGCTCGCCGATGTATAGACCTTGGTTAGGTCATCAACCTACTGGTCTGCCAAATGTACACAATCAGACATATAGTAACACATCTGTCTCTGGTCAGAGGATGTGTGCCTATGCTGTGACAGCATTCAACATAGGACTTAGGTTATCTCGATCTCGCTAAGTCAACCCTTTGACTTAACTAATCTGATACCTCCAATCACTATTCCCATGCAGAGGACCTGCATCGAGAGGTCGGTCAGATATCAGCCTATTTGAGAAAGGATTGCCATCTCCTACTCTGGCTGGAGATCATCTCTTAATAATCATTTGACGGTGCTTGATGAGTCCGATATCTAACCCATTAGATATTCATCCAAGCACCAACCTTTATGATTCATTTAATGAATCAACAACTATATGATTATCATGATGGCCATGGTACATAACCCCAATTGTACAGAGGGACCTTATATGCAAATTATTTATTCTTCATTTCAGATCAGGGAATGATATGTGCAATAACATTTATTGCATAATGGCTCGCCATGGGCTCGCATGTCCAACAATCTCCGACTAGACCAAAGTGCCATTAATGGGCTAATCATTTAAACCCACACTCATGTGACAATCATAGGCTATTTAGAAAATAGCTAGGTAAGCTGATCGGTCACTCTGTTCCCGCGAGACTACGCCAAGTCCTTTTACGACACTTGCATATCCCCAGTAACAGTGCTCACGTCTAATGCAAATGTTGCATCTTATGCAACCAATACCCAATTTTGATAAAGCAATTATAGTGTTCTTGACACTATTGCTCAATAATTATTATAACCAGTATTTCCATAATCCTTATATGAATACCCTTATTACTGGAGATCACTATCTCTTAAGGTATCCACAGTTAAGACCTTTTAGATCTCCATCTATGAAGTCTTACTTTCTTGAAGATAGGACTTAGAGATCACTATCTCTAAAGCCTTGTCATCTTTGAAGACATTGTTATTACTGCAATTAAGTGTTCTATCTCCATAGTAGGATTAGTAATAGTTTACTACTCCCACTGCATGGCAGACATCTGGTTTTGTACACATCTAGCATACTTTCAGCTTCTCGTAACTGATGCACAAAAAGGCAACCAATTTTAGCATTCACTTCCTCAACTCTTTGAGGTGCTATCCCTTTAGATAGGCCAGTGCCAAATCTTAAGGTAAGAAACCAGAAAAATGGAACATGTCCAAGTGATGAATCTCCATTTCATCACCTTTATTCTATCATTTTGGCCTTAAAAACCCCAGCAAATGCATGTAAATAGCATTAATTTGTACATAATAGCATTCATTATTTGTTGTATTAATTGTACATAGAATAATGTTTTTAATGCCAAAATTATAGAATAAAGAGAAGAAAGGAAAAAGGAATAAAATATTGCAAATATTTTATGACCCGAACCCCGAGAAAAAGGCCAACATGGAATTGGTCGACAAGGAATAAAGTAGGGGGAGATAAGGGCCAGCATACAATAAATACCTCATTTATTAATGCATTCTTGACACCTATTTTGTATATAATTATTCATTCATCAAATAAAGAAACTCTATACATGAAAGTTGTAGATAATAATGTAAAAAAAATCTAAAATTGAGTTTGTGTAAAAATAATACTTAGTGTACATTTTATACCCAGAATAAAAAGCCAAAATCTCAACTTCACAGACCCATATCCTGCAAATAAAAACTCCAAATCACCCAAACTCACCTTTAATTGTATATAGCTTTCCAAGAACTATTTAATAAAAATTGGTTTCATAATTTTTGGAGCCCATCTGTGAAAGTTAGGTTTTTGGCCCCTATTGTACAATTTACCCGAATAAAATATTCAATTTATTCTTCATTCATTATTTCTGTGAACTTATATTTTTAGAATTTTGTAAATATTGTATAGAATACATGTACATATTGAAATTAAAAGAATACCAAAAAGAATTTGTAAAATAAAATAAGTCTATGGAATACATAGGCAAAATACCTATGCTATCTATATGTACATAAATAAAAAGGGATTTTATTCTTTTATTCTTTATTCATCTATATTTTATAATAATATTATATCTAATTTCGTAAAAATACAAATCCAAAATAAAAATAACAAATAAAATATATTAAATAAATAAAGTATACATAATATATAGGTAAACTACCTATAAATATAACTACATATACATATACCTATTTATTTAAAAATGTAAATAACCTCATGAAAATTAAATAAAAATATATTTATACTCATAAAAATAAGTTATAAATTTATAAAATAAGAAAATAAAATAATAAAAGACAAATAAACAAAATAAAAATAAATACATATAAATATAATTATAAATACATTATTAAAATAAAAGCATAATAAATTACATCAAAAAAATAAATAAAAATCATAAATAAATACTACATTAATTAGTAAGCATTTTTTATTTATAAATAAATTCTAATTAAATCATTTATTATGTCTAATAATTGGGTCAAGTTCGGGCTGATGTGGGTCAATCACAGGCCAAGGACTGTTGACCTCTGGTCAACTCCCCCTGCGCCTCTGACTTCCGTCAGAACTGTCAACTCCTCGAGATTCTTGCATTTTTCCCGCTCGACTCAGAGCTCCATCGCTTTCGGTCCTCGCCGCATCTCTTATTCATTTGTACATAGCCTAGATCCGTTAATTTTAGCCGGTCAATAAGGGCGCCCCCTCCTGTTTATAAATAAATCCATCTCCCTCCTCCGAGTTTTTTGGCCATTTCCCGAGTCCTAGATCCCACACCTTCGGTCTAGCGTGCATCCAGGTGACAGCTGGAGGTCCCCTGGAGGTTGTGGAGGCTCGCAGAGGAAGGAGATGCGCCCACGGCGGCGCTCCGGCAGTCGTCCTGCTCCTTGGCCCTCCAGCCAAGTCGAGCTGCGCATTTACGTTTCCTAGGTAGGTTTTCATTCCTGCATTTCATTTCTGTCTTTTATCTTGCATTTAGATCATCAATGTAGTGTAATTTAGTTAAATCGAAGTTCGCCAGAGCTCAGCTCCGGCGACTTCGCCACTGTGACCTTCACTGTTTCCCGACTCGTTTTCACCTTCATTCCGTTCCCCACCGCCTTCTCCACCTCCAGACCGCTCAAACCCAACCAGATCGTCACTGGATCTGCGAATCGATGCTCGTCTCCTCTGCCTCACCGGAGCATTGCCGCCCTCCTCCACTTTCATGCTAACAGCTTCGATTTTTGGTCGAGGAGCATTGCCTCAAGCCGGGCTTTCTTCCTGAGCAGGTTAGGGGCGTTGTCAAGCACTAGGAGACGAATCACAAGCCGGCGGAGGTACCTGGAGCCCCATTGCTTCTCCGAGCTCGTAGCAGCGCTCCGGCGTACCTCTTACCGATCCAAGACCTCCAGCAGTTAACGCAACCTTCCAGGAAGCTTTTGGGACCTTCAGGAGCGGCAAAGACCGGCGGAGGCGCGAGATCTGGTCGGAAGAAGCTCGCCCTGGCGAGCCTGCTTCCCTGTTCTTCCACGCTAACTCCCCACCGTCGAATGAAGACGAAGGTACAGGTTGAAGATCAGCCGTCGGATCACGCACGCCTCAGCCGTCAGATCTTGCCTGGAGATCTAATCCTCGCCGTGGATCCACGAAGTGTCATCGGACGCTTAGGAGGCGACGCGTGGCAAGTGGACGAAGATCAGCCGTTGGATCGCGCGCCTTTGGGGGTAAATTTCAGACAAGTCCCCCGCTTTTGTTGTATTTATATTTTAATGCCATAAATAAAATTGCACGTTGTAAATAAATTGTAAAGTTTGTAGTAGGCCCCCTGTAGTTTATACATTTGCATTTTGGTCCTTCCGCGCCTCACGTGCAGTCCCACGTGAGGCGCGCGATTTTTGAATTTTAACCCTGGCGGGTTTTGTTAATTGTAAAATAGCCCCAAAAATTGAAATAAATGTTTATTCTGTTGGTGTTTTTGCTCAGAGGTCCCTGATAGTTATTTTATTTGCAAAAATGCCCCTGCTAGGCTGTATTATTTTGGTGTCTTTCTAATTATTAAAAATACCTATGGTGCTCCAAAAAATTCAGGAAAATTAGGATAGATGCTCCATGTAATATTCAATCACGCCCATATTTTATTTTACATTTTTTGCATTTTTTTCTAATTATTAAAAATGAAAAAGGAGCCCTTTTTGTATTGTTTAAATTAGAAAATACAAAAAAATTATATAATGCATTTGAAAAATTACAAAAAAATATATATAGTATATTTATATATATATTGAGTCCAGAAATTGAAAAACCCTAAAAACAAGAAAAAGAAAAATAAAAAATCAGAAAGCTCTAAAATCCAACAAAAAATGGAAAAACCCTTAAAAAAATTCCAAAAATATATTTTTCTCTTTTATAAGTATCTATATATTATTATAATGTATTAAAATTAATTTGGGTTATTTTGGGAATTATTTCATATTTTTAAAACCCAAGTTAATTTCGGCTAGTTAATTAGTCCATGTTGTGGACATTTTTGGAATTAAAAAAATACATAGAAATTAGAAATATTTCAGAAAAAAATTAGAAAAATATAAAACAAAAAAATATAAATATATATATATATATTATATCTACATATTTTAAGCATTCATATCTATATATATGTATATCCCTATATTGTATTACTTTTCTCTCTCCTCTTATATATACCTATATAAATATACAAATATATATATATACTTTATAATTAAAAATATTAAAAGAAAATTAAAAAATATATAAAATATAAAACAAAATAAAAATGTTAAAAACAAAATAAAAAAAATATTATAAAATCAAAAACCCACAAAAATAATAAACATTGGACATGATTAATGAATTGAATAATTGTACAACCAAGTTGACCACATCACCTTTCGCCTCCCAGTGTTCGACCTCTACTTGTGCTTACACCTATACACACTTGCATGTAGAGTTATAATAAATTTTAACTCCATATTTTTGGATATTCATTGCATATATTTCCTATGGGTTAATTGTTGATTGATTTGGGATTTATTGAGCGGTCACCGCATCGACTGGATGTCTCGCCTTGTAAGATATCTAGACCCTCGATTTTTCCCTTTCATCAAATGGCTCCGTTGCCGGGGAGGCAACTGATTTTGTGTGGTTATTTGTTCATTTATTTAATTATTTGCTCATGTCCATTATTCATTTGTTTATTTGATTTTTATTGAGATTATTGATTGGCTGTTCTGACCTATCTCTTTTATTTGTCTTTGATGCGAGGGACCGCCAAGCGAAGGAGGACCTCCTAGGAGGACCTATGCACCCCAGCAAGGCGAAGTTGGCTTTTCTACGCCAGCCAACGGAAGAGAGCATCAAAGGGAGATGAAGGAGAATTTTTGAAGATAGTCTCTATTCTTATGCATTTATTTTATTTTATTTTATTATGTATATTTATGTGAGAGAGTGACACTTAGAATTTTGTAATAATACAGGACTCTCACAGGTACACTTGGACTCCCGAGGTCCAGTGCCCGAGGGATTGTTCCCTTGGGGGCCTCGATGGTTTTGACGCTTTTTCTTTTCTTTATTTTATTTTATTTTTATTATTTTGTGTGAATGAGCCCTTAGCTATAGGAGTTGCTTGCTCGTAGAGTTAGGTCCAAACACCCTAATATATTTGCATGTACCTATAGTTCGCTTTGGACCTAGATCAAACTCTAAACAGTCGCCTCGACATCTCTTAGCCCTTGTGGCATAGCAAGCCCCGCAAAGCGCTATCTCCTAAACTCAAGTGTGTTGAGCAGAGGAGCGTTGAGCCAAGATCGGACTTTTTAGGCTAAAGATCGGCGAGCGACTTGTGGTGCTTCACGGTAATAGCAATTTCTGAACCTAGGGCGATTTCTTCGGTTTGCATTTGCATATAGCATAGGTCTCAAATTCTGTTACGTATCCCGAATGGAGAGAGCTGGGAGGCACTGTAAGTCTTCTTACTTGGCATGCATCATCGTTTTCCGACTTGCATGGCTTTTCCGATCTTCTCCCTCTATTTTTGCCAATCTAGGATGATTAATGGAAATTGGAACCTCGGTAGGCACGTGCATTGAAAATACCCAAAAAAAAGTGATAACCTAAATAAAATCAGGACTGCTAACTCTATTGAACCTTAAAATAAAACGTAATGGATTCCTTGTCTTGGGGAGCGCAACCCCCTCATTGTATGCGTTTTAAATTGCTCACATACACACTAAGGAGTAGAGCCCCAAATCCCATCAAGCCTCCTCAGTGTTTGTACAACTTTGTGATTCTCACCTCACTCTAAAATTGAAAAGAAAAATGACCGTCACCTGACGGTCTTCATTGTGTTGAGTAGGTGAATTAAGGGTTTGCCTTGTGTCTTGATTGTGACTTGGAGTCCATTAGGCTTTTCTTTTATTAGAGTAGTGGGTCCCATTTGTGTGAGTCATGCATTTTTTATCTTTGAGTCTCTCTACCTCTCTTATACATATACCTCTTCATTTGTATTGAGTCGCTTGAGCTCAATCATTTCTTCGCCAAGCCCTTCGTTTCCCTCTTCTTCACCATCTTCTTCGTATCCACTGTATCATCCCCATCTTCTCCGGTTCGAGGAGAGCCTGCTCTTCAAACCACCATTTTGATGGTGTTCCCGCCCTATGTGGAACACTCGATTTTGTCTGTATCTCAATCTTCTCGCCCGCCCTCCTCGTTCCCTCTGTATCACCCTTCTAGCTCCCATGATATTGGCACGCACACTCAATCAGCTTCTCCACCCCATTGTGTACCCTGCTTATCCATCTTCTTCGTGTGCCCCGTATCACCCCTCCCTTTGCCCGGGAATGCTGTGCATCAATATGAGGCCCGCATCGATGATAATGTATACAGATTATTTGTGTAAGTCGGGCCAATGATGTTGAGGATGCTGAGAGTGATTTGGTGAATTTGACTTTGGATACATGCATATGGGATTCTTGAGGATTTTTGATGATGCATAAAGCCCAGGTGTGATGCATTATTGAGGAATTTTAGTTCTCGCACACCGGGTTAAGGATGCGGTATGATGCGATGATTTGATGAAGATGTCATGAGTATTGATTGATCTATCTAAGGTTCCACCCATCTTGAGTTTGAGGATTGATTGATTATTCTGGTTTGGACTCCCTAATAAGGTGTGTGGATCCTGCATGATCTCTCATCTTCCTGATTGGACCATCCTTGATCTCCTGACTCTCTGATCCATACTGACATTTAGAGAAATTCTGATGATATGTTGTGCCATCTCAGCCAGATTTGATTGACCTGAGGGATGTTTTGTGATTGAACTGATTATTTGCTCCCTCGCATAATCTTATGCCCTCCTGTTGAGTGATCGATTCACACTATTTCAGCTCATCAGTCGAACCACAACAAAGTCCAGTGCAGTCGTCCATGGTGCAACATGTATACTATGACTAGTCTCCCAATCAGGCACTTCAACGACAACTGCTGCAGCAGATGGTGGTGTACCATACAGAGCCCCAACAAACATATTTTAGGTCGTTCTTCCCACCTCTGCCTGTCATATAGGAGATGAAAGACGTTTGGAACTATAATGCTCAATTGTCCCCACTAGGTGTACAATCACATGGTCAATCATCATCTATGTACCCATTCCACCAGTCTCATCAGGGTGGAAAAACCTTCCAGCAATACCACCAACCTCCTCCACAACAGAACCAACCTCTACACCATGCAAACACTTAGAGGCAGAATAATTACCAGCAGTCGGCATGTCACTGACCACAGTATTATCATTAGCAACTTGCTGCTCAATATTATCAACAGTACCCTCCTCCTCAGCATTATCACTATCCTCCTCTTTTATATCATCAGCATCTGCCTCTACAACATAACTATCAGAGACAACAAGCCTCGCATGTTGAACCCACCGAGGCGGTACCTGTGAACCCAGCTATCGACTGCCTGGCACAGCTCGTAAAGAGCATGTCGGGGATGACTCAGCAGCTAGATGACCTGACCACAGTAAAGTTAATCATACTAGCCCAGGTCAAAGCCAACCCAAGCAACTTTAGACGTAAGGAGTAGGTTTGTGAGATGTCCCCCATTTCCGTAGAATTAGGTATGCATGAAGATGTTATGTTATCTAACA
The DNA here is from genome assembly GCA_037367405.1 of Ottelia alismoides. Taxonomy (NCBI): domain Eukaryota; kingdom Viridiplantae; phylum Streptophyta; class Magnoliopsida; order Alismatales; family Hydrocharitaceae; genus Ottelia; species Ottelia alismoides. The sequence continues at coordinate 74,364 of JAZKJV010001854.1, read as the reverse complement.
ATATGACTCTTGGGAGCGGTAGGATTCTACGATCGCCTGCACCCATCCGGAGGAAGAATAAGGCATCTAGCAGTGAGGCTCTGCCATCATCACAAGTAACACCTGTAGTCGATCTGGGGAGTGAAGAAGGAGCCGAGGAGAAAAGAGAAGGAGCAGTGCCATATGAAAAATACCAAAAATCAGAAAAATCAAAAAGACCAAGAAGATGAGGACAACAATGTCCAAGCTACGTCAGCAAAGGAAAAGGCGTCAACAGATCTGACGCCAACAGACAAAGCCGCTATGTCCAGTTTTTGTTTTCCTTCTCATGTGAATGATTGTACACCCTCTAGTCAACAAATGTAAACATTGATTCTGAATAACTTTTTGAGAATGATGTAAATATTCTTTTTTCCAGAAGCTACGAGAAAGTGCTAAAAATTACAAAATTCAAAAATGTTCCATATGTGTTATTGAAATTTTAAATAATATCATCTAAAAATGGCACTGGTGCTTGCCATGGAGTATATGACTAAAGTTAAGAAATGACTAAAGGAGGCATGTACAACCAAGCGTCAACCCTGCAAAAATGAACGCAATCAATCTGAAAACATATTTTAACCATGACCACCGTGAATATGATCAGCAGAATCCCATCAAAGAAAAAAGATTTGGAAGCACCTTTAATTATGTGTGAAATCTTTGATCAACTATTTGGTCTATGTACCGAAACTGAGAACATTTGAGATTATGCTGGATTATACACGAAAGATCCATCAAAGTAGAGGGAGGGGATTGAATTGGTTTGAAGCTGACCCCCTCTCCGCTCAGCTGGGTAGGCCATGAGAGGCATCGTACAATCGAGCATGTGCTCCGTCGTGCGGGCGAGGAGCTCAGGCAGAAAGAGGGGAGATGGAGGAAGGAGATGACCTCTTTCTTCTCTCCTCTATTGAGATCTAATAGTTTGAAAGTCTCTGACTGGTGGGAGCAGGATCCGAACATGTCGTCTTCAGGTCATGAGCCTGATGAAGTGATAGCGGACTGGTGCATCAGGAAAGAGACAAGATTGAATGAGTTCGACCAGGGGAAGAAGAAGCAAGCTTCCCTGCTTTTTTGAGCCCTCTCTCTTCCGCGAAAGTCTAAAGACCTGAGGCTTACAGAATGCATCATTATAGGTGGTGTTAATAGTTTGGGGGCTTTTTCTGTGTAGTTTTTTTTGCGTAAGTCAAATTGACTATTTCTTTATTGTTTTCTTATTGATAGGAATTCTCTTGTCCCTATGAATCAATTCAAACTTCTGATTATTACTATAATCCCTCTGATTTAACAAAGTGACAAATTGAGCTCAAGGACTCTCAGAGTCAACATTGTTTGACCATCAATAATTCAATAACAGGACTAAATGTCACAACTCAACTAAATTCAGAGAAAAAGTTGTCCTTCAATCAAGGTGCTTGATTTTAAAGGAAAAAAGGTGTTTTCTTTGAGAAATACCCCCTTCTTTTGTTTTTGTTCTTTTTTTAGTCACTAAAGACAAAATAGGAGACGGAAATCTAACGGAAGTCCGAACGCATGCAACTAGCTCGCTGGACAGGTGGGTCAGAGGGTGGTCTTAACTCTATGCACCCTCCTTGCAAGGCATCTCCCAATTTCCATTATCGAAAGATCAACATGATTTTTGACGTTCGGAGTTGGAATAAGGTTCTAGAAGTCAGACATCCCTGGTTTGGTAGTATTAGCATGAAAAGTAGCAGAGTGAAGTGAAGTGGAGTAGGTAGTCTGACATGGATATAATAGTAATAGTGGCTTTGCTAATCTCGTCGCACACTTTCCTTCTCTTCTCGTTTAAGAAACAAGTCAAAGTGGCCAGGTCCACTAGTTCCAATTCCAATTTCAGAAGTCCCAAAAAAAATTGTCCATATAACAGTAGAAGTTCGGTAGCTACTGCGGCCCCTACTTCCTCAGATGGAACTTCAGGTTGTGGAGTGACTCAGAATGTTGCCAGATAGCAAGTAGATGTAGCCATATCTGGAGTGGTCATCAATAAATGTGATGATCTCACCACTACTGCACTCTTATTGATAGTGGTTCTTCAATCAACCTCATGCCCACATCTTTCCTTTAGGATTTTAGGTTGGGTCTACTCAAATCAACACGTATGATCCTTCAGTTTGCAAACCGATCCGTTAAGAGGTCCCGACGTGTTTTAGAGGGTGTTATCATAACGGTGAATGGTCTTAAATTCCCAGTGGACTTCATTGTCCTGGACATGAATATTGCCTCATTGTTGCTCTAGTACATCTATAATAATTGGTTGGTCATTCCTATGAAAATTCGAAGCGGTAGTAGACTATACGTTTATAAAGATCACCTTTTGCTCTAACAGCGATAAGGTAACATTGGATATGATCATTGAACCTAAGGCCGAAGATACCACACCTGGCCAGAGAAACATTAAGCCATTGGATAAGACCAACTGTGACACAGTTGAGGATTTGAAAGACCCTGACCTATCTATAAATGAAATTTTAACACATGAATTCCTCACATCCGAGGAGGACCTGGATAGCACAGTCGACACAAGTTCTCATTCTGACCGGGAGGTACAATCTGATGAGCTGATTGATTTGTTTTAAGATTCATCATAAACTGAACAAAAGGAATTCATTGTGGATATGTTCAGTGTATTCTTATCTGAACCAAAAGTAATCAAGGTGGACCCTGAACTGTTGTCACCTCATACACTCAAAACCAATCTAACTTTTGAGGATATCACAAATCTGATTTTGACCCCCACCTGAACTCAAGCCACTTCTAGTAAATCTTAAGTATGCCTTCCTTACGAGTGAAAAAGAACAATATAAGGTCATCATCAGTAGCAGATTGACCTCGGATCGAGAATCTTGCTTGCTAAATATTCTAGAAAGAACTTGCATGGCTCATGGATGGAATGTTTCAGATCTTTGAGGGATCAATCCAAGTCTATGTTTACACTATATCTTATTGGAAGATGATTGTAAACCATCTTATGAATTACAAAGAAGATTAAACGCTAATCTTTGGGATGTAGCCATGAAGGAAATCACCAAGTGGTGTGAAGCAGGATTCATTTATCCCATCTCTGACTCTAAGTGGTTCAGCTCCTATCATGTAGTCCCAAAGAAATTCAAGATTATTGTGGTCACAAACGATCAAGGAGAGGAGATTCTGACCCGTGTACCTACTTCCTGGTATGTCTGTGTTTAATATAGGCACCTGAACTCAACTACCAAGAAGGATCACTTTCTACTGATGTTCATTGATCAAGTGCTTGAAAGGATATTAGGGAAGGAGTTCTTTTACTTTTTGGATGAGTACATGGGATATAACCAAGTGACAATTGCCCTTAAGGACCAAGATAAAAAAACTTTCACTTGTCCATTTGGGACATATGCCTTCAAACGGATGCCCTTTGGATTGTGTAGCGCAACCGCTACATTCCAAGGAGTATGTTGGTTGTGTAAGCTGACATGGTGGGTAGTTTCCTCGAAGCTTTATGGATGATTTATCAATCTATGATGACTTTGATTCATGTCTTTGTCACCTAGACCGAGTGCTTAAGATATGTTGTGAGGTGAACCTTGTACTCTCAAGGGGAAAGAGTCACTTTATGGTCATTGAAGGAATTGTGTTGGACCATGTCATCTCCAAAAGAGGTATGGACGTCGATTCGGTGAAGGTAGATGTAATTGCCAGACTTGAGCCGCCTAAAACTGTAAAGAATGTGAGGTCTTTTTCAGGGCATGTCAAATTCTATAGAAGATTTATCCAAGACTTTAGCAGGATTGCTCGATCCCTAATTGAGCTTTTAGGCAAAGAAGAAGATTTCGTTGTTGATGACAAAGTCCTCCTTTCTTTAAATCAATTGAAAAATATGGTTACTCAAGTGCATGTCTTACAACCACCCAACTGGTCTCTCTCATTTGAGATCATGACGAATGCATCTAACTTCGCTATTGGGGTTGTACTTGGACAACATGGATGGATTGCCATTTACAATTCACTATGCCAGCAAGACATTCGATGCGGCCCAAAAGAACTACATTGTGACTGAGAAAGATTTGTTGTCTACGGTGTCTGACTTAGAGAAATTCAGATCACATCTTCTTGGATCCAAATTAATCATCTTCACTGAGATCAGGTATCTTCAGCAAAAGAAGGATGCCAAATCACGTATGCTCTGTTGGATCCTTCTACTCCAAGAATTTGATTTGGAAATAAGAGATAAAACCTGGAGTTAAAAATGTGGTGGAAAATCACCTATCTAGAATTGAATGCCTAGTTATTCCCTTGGGTGATATACATATTTCAGACACATTTCCGAATATGTCGATCTTGTGTCACCTTACTCCCATGGTATGTCGATATTATGAACTTCCATGTTTTATGGGTGGTCCCACAAGATTGGAATAAATACAAGAAGGATAAATTTTTGTTTGACATCCATTTTTACTTGTGGCAAGATCCATAACTTTTCAAGTAAGGAGCGGATTGTATCTGGAGATGGTGCATCTCTTAAGATGAATACACTAGTCTCCTCAAGCATTGTCATAAGCTCGAAGCAAGAGGACACCATTCTGGAAATCAGACAGCAGCCAAGGTATTGCATTGTGGCCTCTGGTTTCCTACACTATTTAAGGATGCAACAGCATATGTGAAAGGTTGCACTGACTGTCAGAAAATGGGAGGGTCCTTGGTTCCAAAGACTCGATGCCTCTCAAGTACATTCAGATCTCTGAAATTTTGGACGCTTGGGGCATTGAGTTTATGGGCCTATTTGCCAATAGTCAAGGTTTTGAATTCATCCTTCTTGTCATCGATTATGTGGATCGTTGGGTGGAAGCTATCCCTGCCCGAACCGATGATAGCCGTACAATCGGTCACTTTCTCAAAGATAACATTATCTCACAGTTTGAATTCCCAAAAATATTGATATCAGACGGGGGTAGTCATTTTGTGAACAAAGAAGTTAGAAAACTTGCTAAAGAGTACGGTATTGACCATCATGTCACGCTCCTTACCACCTGTAGTCAAATGGCTTGGCTGAATTATTCAATAGGGAGATCAAGACTATATTGCAGAAGCTCGTACTGCCTGATAGGAAGAAATGGTCTCAACTCCTTGATTCCATTCTATGGGATTATGGCATAGCCTACAAGACTCCTCTAGAGATGTCTCCCTATCGGTTGGTTTATAGGAAGCCATGCCACATGCCTGTCGAACCCATTTATACATCATTGTTTGTAGTGACTATCTACTTTTTTGACTTCAAAAAAAAGTGGTCAGAACTAGAAAGAATATCTAAATAGACTCTTGGATATTCGTGATTATGCCTATGACGACAGCCTTGTGTATAAGGAGAAAGTCAAGCGTAGGCACGGCAAGCATATCCGAAGGAAGACTTTGAACTAGGTAAACAATTTTAGTTGTTTGATGCAAAATTGCAAATATTCTCACGAAAGTTGAAGAGCAAGTGGAAAGGATCATATGTTGTGAAAATAGTGGGAGACAATGGAAGCATCTTAATATCAGAATTGTCATCTGACACATAACCATTCATTATCAATGGACAGTTGCTGAAGCCATACACAAAGCACAATACATTCCTGTCTGTGGTTGACTTTGTCAGTGTGGCATTTGAAGAAGACCATGCAGTATCTAGAAATTAAGATTCAGAGCTATCCAAAAATATTTTCCTTGGTTAAATTTATTTTGTTTTTCTTTCATTCTTCCCTTCTTCCATTTTCCAATCATCCCATCCATATTTCTTATTCTTAGGATATGTTTCATTCTAAGTATAAGGAGGATGAGTGATTAGGTTATTCTTTCATTGTTCCCTCGCTTGTCTCTCAACTTGTCAATATTCAGTCTATACTTGGGAATATTTCATCCTAAGTATAGGGGGAGACAAGCCGAGTCATTCATTTCGTACATTCTAATCCACGATCCTCTCTGCATGTATACAGTCTTCTAAACTTAGGATTAGTTGATCATAAGTATGGGGCGACGATTTACTTGTTGTAGTACTTTTCTATACTTAGCATGAGTTATGTCTTCCATTATTGCTCTTTGATTACTATGAGGACATAGTTCATGCTAAGTATAGGGGTCATATTTACTCCATATATACTTTAGACATAACTCATACTTGTGTATTTTTAAAAAATATGGCTTTGAAAAATAAAAAGGGTATGGGATAAGGTAACTAATAAATAAAGTAATAACAACTCTTGTAAATATGTGAATAAAATTGGTTTAAAAAATGTTTTGCAAATGATTTGGAAAATGATTTGAAAAGATTTGTAAAATCTATTGATAGTTGTTCGAGAAATCTCTGTAAAGTGTTTGCAAAACTTTGTAAAAATGCTTTTCAAAATAAGTTTTCAAAATGATTGCAAAAATAGTTGAAATAGTTTATGAAAACATGCACACACTTGTGTAAATTCTTTTCCAAAATCCTTTCTATAAATGTTTGTAAAATCATTGACCCCATCAGAAATACCTAAAAATTAAAAAAACACATAAAAAGTTCTAAACTAGACAATTGTTTTACAAAAATACATTGCATTGCATCTGCATTTTTCAGAGTAATATTTATGATTTAACTAGTCTAAATAAAGTCTGAAGAATGGAGCTTAGTTCGAACCTTAATCCACTTAATTTCAAAGGAACCTTATAGGAGCTGGAATTAAGACTTTTCACAACACCTTAACTTAAATCTTTGTATCCACTAGACTATGTTCACATGTCTTCTTGACTATCCTAAGTAGAATATCTCAAGACATACACATGACCCTTGCGATAATGGTTTCACTTGGACAACTGCACTTTACACATAGCTCAACATCAGATGAGGTGATGGAGGGCAGAATTTTGGGGCTGGCGAAGCACACATGTGGAAACATACATCGCACTAATAGGTGGTTGGTTCCCCCCAACCCAATCTAGTGGCATGGACATCTAAAAACAGGATGTTGTGGGTTGCAATAAAGCTTCAAAAGATGGATGGTCTACTAGCTATAGAAGAACAACTCCCATGTAAATGTTGTAATAAATAGTATTAAAAAAGAATTAAATAAAGTACTTGACAAAAATATATGGGCCAAAAATCAATTAAAAAATTATTCACGTCGAAGCTATGTACGAATAAGCAAGGCTTGTACTTCAAATGTCAATGTCTAAGTCAAGATGTAACATCTGGAACCAATTAAAGCCGAACTTGACCCGATTAGGGTCCGTATAATTCAATAAAATTATTATTAATGTTAAATGACTTATATTGATCTATTAGTCGTGAATTAAAAGTTGTTTGGTCGTAATCGATCAAAAGTCGATCGCAACATAATGTGCGCCACGAAAAAGCCACGATGCAAATTCGGAAATCACAAAACAAACCAAGACCGCCATTGAACCTAATTCGATAAAACAAGACCAACAGAAAAAATATCCCCTGAATTTTAATACAAATGTGATCTTTAGTGAATGTAATAATATGAATGTCACGTAAACGGGTACCCGGATCTGAAGGCATCACACAAGCTGCAGCTAGGAGATTTTTCTACACTAGTCAATATCCATAGGATATGTGATTTCACTGGTCACGGTCCATTCTCTTCTCTACCTTCTCTTCTTAGAGCCGGTTGTACTTGAACTTAGTGGGAAATATCTCGCTCCTCAAGGAAAGAGTATCTAGATCGTGGAATTAGGGTTACTAACTAAAGGAGACTGTCTTTTATCGTTTCAGATGAGGGGAGCTACATTCACATACAGTGTACAAGTAATTCATGGTTGTAAGAGTTTGTTATGGAAGGATTTGTTCTGACCTAGTTTCTTAAGGGGAATTGATCAAAGGAATGTGTATCTTGAGGATTGAAGTTTTAAACCATATTCCCAATGTGGTTCCACCACACTAATAATTCAAAGGTATAAATAAGCTCAGATCTTTGAATTTATTAAGATGGCTTAAAATCATCATTGTTATAACTTCTTTCTTTTCCTTTTCTTTATTTTCTCTTTTCATTACTTATTTTCCTAAGAAGTGTTTACTAGGGACTACCAAAGGTAAGTATAGGGGGTGATGAATACCCATTCATTCACCTTTACTTCTTTATTTTACCTTTAAATCCTTAATTAAATACATGTAAATACATCTAACTTGTACAAGTTAGCGCACTAATTGTTGTCTGTAAATAGTACATAAATACTTGTATTATAAAATAATAAAGAGAAGAAAAGAAAACTAAAGGAAGTATTATAAATATTTACTGATCCTAAACCCCAAGATCAAGTCAATATTGACTAGGACGACAAGGAATAAAGTAGGGGAGATAAGGGCAAAAGAATAGAGACAGATACACCGAACCTTAGAAACCCTAGGTGTTCAATATACTATTTATATCCCATTTTTACACTATTTTATAAACACTCATATACAAATCAAATACATATATTTCCAACATGAAATTGGTATGCATTAATGTATAGAAAAAGTATAAAAATAGTGGCCAATAAAAATCATGCACAGTGTACATGGTATACATAGATGGAAAAGCCACAAATAGACCTTCATTGATCAGTATCTCTTCCATATGAGCTCAAAATTCATCAAACTCACTTCCATTGTATTTCAAATAAAATTCTCTATCTAATAAAGTTGGTTTCATTTAAAATGGAGTTAAGACACATAAGTTAGTTTTTCAGGGTATTGATGATTAGTCATTCATCTACCTTTATGCTTCCATTTTATCTTTAAATCCCTACCAAAACACTTGTAAATATAAATAACTTGTACAAATTAGAATTCATTATTCAACTATAATTAGTCTTCAATTACTATAAATTGTATGCATTTAAATCCAAAATAAAAAAATAAAGAAAAGAAAATGGAAAATAAATGAAATATCAAAGATACTTAATGCCCTAATCTCGATACCAAGTTAATATTGACTTGGTCGATAATGAATAAAGTAGAAGGAGATAAGGGCAAAATACAATACATAAATACCTCACAAAGCCTGATTTAATTAAGTATAAATAGCCCATTCTTACATAACTTTATTATTTATTTTATACAACTCAAATAACAAGATTATATACATAAAAATTGTACATAAAAATACATAGCAAATTACAAAAATAATAGCCAAGAAAAGTAATGCATTGTGCAATTAGGACAAATAAATGAAGTCGTCGTAAACCAAAATTTACATATCATTGTACTCTCCATATGAACTCAAAATTCATCAAACTCACCTCCATTGTATTTAAATTAAATTATTTATCTAGTCAAGATGGTTTTATCAAAAACGGAGTTAACATGCAAATGTCGGTTTTTTTGGGGTCTCATTATACTAAGTATATGTATGTTTTATTCATATATTTTGTTCTTGTATTTTTACTCTTCTTACGTTTTTTAATAATTTTATATATTATTTAAAATATATTTCAAATATAAAATAAAATAAAATCATTAAAAATACATTAAAATAAATATTACATTACAATATATGTGTATGCTATACATATAATGTATATACATATATTTATTTAAGTATGTAAATAAAATCTTGAAAATAAAATAAAAATATGTAAATATGTATTTAAATATATTACAAATATATAAAATATTTACATATGAAAATAAAATTTAAAAATATAAAAAAATAAAATACCAAAAATATAAGTAAATATACCTACGTATGTACTTGTGAAAATTAACACTTAACAAAAAGGTCGTAAAAATAAACAAAAATTACCATAAATAGTTTATAAAATAAAACACTTTTCTTGTTTTAAGTTTTAATTAATAGAGTCATTTGCTATTTATTAGCGAATTAAAAAATATTTAAATTTTCTTTTTCTAGCATTAGTTTACCCTAGGTCAACTATATTGGCCCTAGCCAACCACCTGTCGGATGCATGACCCCCTTTCTTCCCTGATTTTTCATGCCATTTCCTTACCTCCTCCACCAAAGAGACCTTCGCCAAACTTCTCGATCAGATCACCCTCCATCTCTCTATGATCATAGATCCCACCAACCCCTCTCCCTCTTTACACAATCTCTGATCGAAGACCCCCACCTCACAATATTTGTGAATAAACACCTCCCACCTTCTTCACCTTTTTTATCCCTTTTCTACCTTTGTAACCCAAAGGATTCATTTAGAGAGTGTTATTGGTGATAGTAAGAAAACCCTGGTCCCATCGACGAGGATAAGGAGGAGAACACGATCCACTATCATCGCGCTCCAACTTCGGTGAAGGTCTTGGCTCATTTTCTCCAGGCATGTATGAGCAGATAGATTTAGGTTTTTATCATGAATTTATTTAGCCTAAATTAATGATTAGTTTAGTTTGATTTCCTTTATTTTAGCGTAAAAATTAGGATTCGTAGTTCGTCGGAGCTTAGATCTCTGACCTTTGTATCACGCTTGTTCAGTTACTATTCCGCCCACCTGAACACCTACATCTTCCCCTTGCGCTTCTCCACATTTCGCTCCATTTGGATCACCTTGATCTTTTTAAGATCGAGTATGTAGCCTTCCTCCTCCATTATATGCTGGAGAGCACCATTTCACCTCACTCCTCATTGTCTCCACCTAATAAGTAGTCGAGGGGATTCCTCTCAGAGTCCTGAAGCTTTAAGACAACATGGCCACTTGGATTGAGAAACGATTTCTCCTTTGAATCCAAGGACAAAGGAACCCCTCTCTAGGACTCCTCTAACGAGGCCCAGAGCATGTAGAAAAGCTCTGCAGGTGAAGTGTGGCCTCAGGAAGGTGTAGAGCCCATCAATGTTGTGAGAGAAGGACAGAGGGAGAAGCAGCGAAGGCTCAAAGTTAGGGGAAGAACTTATAATTCTCAGTTCTTCCTGTCCACCTCTGAGCAATCCAATCAAGCTGGAGGCCCTTCTAATCTAGGCCCTCTGTTTAAAAGCGAACCGTTGCTCGTCTCCGATCCTCCGATCATAAGTGGCGCTACGTGGGAGCGTTAGGACCATCCATGTTAGTACGCCTTTTAGGCTAATTTCATCGAATCCTTTGTACCTTTTTGTATTTCATGTTAGTATTGTAAATATTATAATAAGTGTATTATTTATAGTAAAAATTGCAAGCAGGGCCTTGAGCTTTGGTAAATTACATTTAGGCCCTCACATCTCATCTGTAGCCCCATGTGAGGCATTGTGTATTTTTCATGTATTCCCATGTATTATTTGGACCAATTATTAGATGAATTAAATGTTTCTTTAAAATACATTTAGGTCCCTCTAAAATGTTTCTTTTTATTTTGTGAATATTTGTCATTATTGGTAATTTTAATATTTCATAAATTGTAGGAAAATTACTATGAGTGCATGATATTGTGCTTGACCTCGCCCAATTTTTATTTTGGCATTTTGTTAATTTTTTGTATTTATTAAAATACAAAAAAAATTATTTTCTCCCTATCTAAATACAAAAACTCATAAAAATTAGGAAAACATTCCAAAATTACACAAAAATATATTATCTATATTAATATATTATCTACCACATATCTAAAAATACTTAAAATAATTAATTATAAACCTAAAAATTACAAAACCTAAAACCCTTATAAAAATTAGCAAAAATTGTTGAAAATCTAAAAAAATATTTGTCCATTTATGAATTTTCCATATAATATATATTTAAAATAGTTTTCATTTAATTTTGGACTTATTTATATTTATTAAATATAAAACACTATTGATTATTTATTCTGTACACTATTTTGATATATTTATTACTTTGAAAATACATTAAAAATAGTAAAAATTCTATGAAATTGCCAAAAAATAGATAAAAAATAAAAATCACAAAATTATCTTATTTTCAGAATTTTGACTATATTTATGTATATTTAAAAATACAACATCCAAAATATATTATATAAAATATATATGGCATGTATTATCTATAATACTATTAGTATTATTATATAAAAACATATATTTTATTTTAAAAATAAAAAATAATCTAAAATATTGGTAAAATATTAAAATAAAAAACAAAAATAAATACCAAAAAAATTTAAATTTTAAAATAAAACAATAAAAATCCATAAAAAAGTAAATATTATTAAAACCCAACATAAAAACAAAGAAAAAATAGGAAAATACAAAAAATAATTATCATAAATTAGAAATAACTAATAATGATTAACCTATACATTGTTTTATCCCTAAGTTCGACCTCTGTGTTGCTCGTCACTATACACATTTTTGTAGAGTTAAACTAAATTTTAGCTCACTCTTTTGCATTGCTTATCTATATTTGTGGGTTGATTATTGTTGACTCGCCTAGATTGGGTATAGTGCACCGTGAGAGCGGCTGCTACAACGACTGTCAGATCTGATTTATTAAACACTGCAGGCCCTCCAAGATCGGACCATTAGTGCCTCGATCTGAGTGTTCCCAACAAATGGTGTCATTGTCGGGCAACAACAGTGTAGCTAGTGTATATAGCATATTTGTTTCTGGTATATTTTCTTATTTTTTTGATAGATAATTGTTTATTTAATCTAATCATTGTCGCTTGTTTGACTTTTCTACAAGGGACTACGAATCGAGGGCAGACTTCTTAGGTGGACTGGAGCACCCACGTGAAGCGGAGGTCAGCTTTCCTAACCAAGCCGATAGGAGAGAGAAGTAAGGAGACCATGAGAGGGTGGATCAGATTAGCATTAGTGTAGAATTAGTATATCTTTTATTATTATTTTAAGAGAGAGATGCAATTATTATTATTGTAATAAAAAAGGACAAAGACTCTCAGGACACTTGAACATTACATGTCTATTTTACCAAGTGATAGTTCACTTGGGAGCTCGTAATATTTTATCGTGTTTTCTCGCTTTCTATCTTTCTTTCTCCATATTTTTCCCTTTATTTTTATTTTTTCCATGATTTGAGTTTTTCTCCTTTATATTTATTTGTTTTGTCTAGTTGAGCCCTTAGTCGAGGACTTGCTTAATCGATTAATCTATGTCCACATACCTAATTATTTCATGTGCTTATAGTTCTCTGATACGCTTGTACTTAGATCAAATCAATTTTTTTTCTTCACGTTAATAGAAATTCATGTCTTATGGTGATTTCACCGGTGCATTCATATAGGATAGTTTCAATTCCTAGTTATAATCCTGCATGGATAGATCTGGGAAGCAAGGTGGGCCTTCTGACTAAGCATTCTTCATATTTTTCCGACTTGCATTGATTTCCCGACTTCTCCTTCTAATTTTGATCACCTAAGATAATAAAGGAATTGGAAATTTTGTTAGACATTTTCTTTTCAAAATACCAAAAAAAGAGATAACCAATAAAATTGGGACTGTTAACTAAGCTTGACCCTAAAATGAAACATAATGACAAATATCATTTTTTTGGAAGAGTAACCCCCTCATTGTCACAGATACACTCCTGATCAAGTGAGGCACATACACTTAAGGAATGGAGTCCAAAACCTCGAACTTGTGCCCTAAGTGCTTGGACCGACTTTTGGGTCTTAATATTGCTGCAAGCACTTGCCTCTGACCTTAGTTGAAGTTGTCTTGTGTTTGAGTAGGTGTGCTCCACCGACTTGAACACAAACTATTCAAGGAGACTTCATCTGTGAGCTTGTAAATAACTACTTCCTCACCTAACTCTAAAATTGAAAAGATAAAAGACCGAACCTTCACAGTCTTCACACTGTTGAGTTGGTGAATTGTGAGGTTTGATTTGTGTTTGTTTTTTGTAATCAATCATTCTGCGCATTTGCTCCTTTTTCTATCCATATCTTGACTTAATTATTGTGATGTCCCCAATCCCCACCTCTTGAATGCTGAGATGGTTGATTGGAGCAAATTTTATTCAAACTTCACAGATTTTTCTCATTTTGCTCCAATTGGTGCATCTCCATTTTGTCATACGGCTTTCTTCTGAATTTTCTTCTTTTACATATTCGCCAATAAACCCACCTATCAAGATGGACCCTCCTATCGAATGACCGCACTGGCAGCCTACACAGTTTGACTTTGCATACTAATTAGGGTAACCTACACATCCCCAATTTCAGCAATCGGAATTGGAGAAACCACCTCCACCATCCCACCACACAGTACCAACCATCACCACCACCTTGTGTACTATTTTGGGATTTTATGATGACGTGACTTGCTTAGTGGAGCAAATGCAAAAGAGGATAGAAAACCTCGGTGAACAGAATAAAACCCACATTGGAGCATCACATTCTGGCGTATTAGAGTCATGAGAGGCCACCCATGGGGGAACACCATCACCAAAAATGCAAAAAAATCAGCAAAATATAAAATTCCATAAAGATAATAATGGGAGACTCCTATCCATGACAAATAGTGAGGATAGGGCACCCATGCCATAACCTTTGTACATACATACACACCATAATTCCCAAAACCCTACCTATCATGGATGACCTTATATAGCCTTCTAGTCACCCTTGTGTACATGTTGATTCCTATCTCTTCCCTGATAGATCGGGACGAAATTTAAAAAATCAAAAAGATGCCATTTGACCCCGAAGTGGTGGTTGCTATTCATGCTATCATTAAAGCCCCACTTAGTCAAGCAATGTTCTTTTTCCCTACATCCAAGAGAAAGAAAAGATATAGCAGGACCGAGCGCCACATACTTACCATGGACACTGCCCATGCTATCACATGTCGTCTACCTAAAAGAAAAGGGAGGTACACCCTTCATTAGATGTATCATTTCTGACCATCATTTTGATAACATTCTCCTTGACAGCGATGTGTCAATTAATATAATACCCTCCACTTATGGAGATACTCAATCGTGGGCCTCTCAAGAAAACCAGGATGATTTGTCGACCTTTCCTCGTTATTGTGAAGGTCGTTATTGATTATGGTTCTAGAGAAATACACTTTTGTTCCCACAATGAGAGCATTGTGATTAAGATGATCGCTGCACCTACTGCCACCAAGAAACCCACCCCTAATGAGAGTGTATATGTATCAGTCGGCTCAGACGACTATGAACTATTTGTTGAGATCAGAGAGGTTTGTTATACCCAGGATGTTACAGAGACCCTAGAATTATGCTTCAAGGGGGAAGGCTCGAAAAGCATAGACCTATGTGTTCCTTCTTTTGTGTGGAGATGTGTCGATGAGATCCGCAACATTTTCACTATTAATACTTTACTATGAAGGGCTAAGAAAGGAGATATTTCCTATGCCAGAGTTGACCTTACTTCTTCCATTGATGATTTTCCTTTCTGTTTTGAGACCACTGGACTTCCACCATGTTGATCCTGATCGGGCTTCATCAACAGTTGACCTTGATATCAACCTGCACCTTGTCAGATCTATTCCTCAGTGGTCGCGTAAGAAGGTAAATTTTCTACCTTCTTGAAGATTGTATATTCTTATTGCCTTGTATATATTCCTTTAATTCCTTTCATTCCATCTCATATTTCTCTCATATGCCTCGATCCATGTGTTTTCCTTGCGTAGGATGTGCTTTTTCAAAAGTATGGGTGAGGTGGATAATTCAAGTGTTCTTTCTTCACTTCGTTTCATCACTCTGGTTGTTGCTTATAATTGGGGATCTCTTATCCTAAGTATAGGGGGTGTGATGATGTCCATTTTCTTGTTTCTATTTTTTGATCCCCTCGCTTGTCTCTCAACTTGTTGATATTCTGTATATACTTAAGTATGTTTCACCCTATGTATATGGGAGAAAATGCGAGTCATTGATATATTCTGTACGATCTAATCCTCGATCATCCTCTCTTTGTGTATAGTCTGTTATACCTAGGATTAATTGATCCTATGTATAGGGGGATGATCGATTTCTTGTTCTTTGAGTTTTTGTAGCATATATAGTCTTTTTTATACTTAACACGAGTTATGTCTTCCTTTATTGCTCTTTGATCACTATGAGGACATAGTTTGAGGTAAGATAGTGGGATGGTATATATGCTATACATATGTTAGCCAAAACTCATACTTTCGTATTTTTAATAAATTTGGCTAATATACTACAAGCAGTAAGGATATACAATATCAATTGTAAAGAATAAATTCTTGTAAAAATATGTTTTTTTTGAAAAATTATTTGTGAAAATGGGTTTGAAACTATTTAACAAAATGATTTGGAAAATGGTTGTAAAACATTTTTTAAAAATCTTTTGAAAACCTTTGAAAAATCTTTGTAAAGTATTTTCAAACCATTTGAAATATAATCTCCTTGTAAATATTTGTAAAAAGTTTGTAAAGAGTATTTGTAAAAATGTTTTTTGAAAAATTCTTTGTAAAAATTATTTGCAAAATAAGTTTTCAAAATGTTTGACAAATGTTTTACAAAAATGTTTTCAAATTATTTTGAAAACTTGGAAGTAATATCTTGGCAACAATTCTCTGAATAAAACATGTACATACTGTATAAAATCATGTATAAATTTGCATAAAACCTATATATACTTTGTATAAAATTCGTATGAATTCACTAACTCCTTGGTTTTTTAAAAAATCAAATAAAAATTTACAAAACTTAAAAAACCTTTAAAATATGAAAAAGTTTTCAAAACTCCATAAAATTTGTAAAACCTTTTTCAAAATTTCATAAAATTTTCCAAACAAGAAAATGTTTTATCACAAAAATATTTTATTGCATTACATAAGCATTTTTCTAAATGATTTTGACAATTAAACAAATCTAAGTAAAATCTAAAGATTGGAGCTCGGTCTAGACATTAATCCACTTAATTTTACAAGAACCTTATAGGAACTTGAAATAAAACTTTTCAGGTCAATGAGACTTAATTCCTTGAGTCCACAAGGCAATGTTCACATGTCATCTAGATTAGCCTAAGTATATTATTTCAAAGCGCATGCATGACTCTTGTTGATAATGACCAAACTTGAATATTGCACTATGCACTTAGCTTAACTCTGAGGAGGTGGTGAGGGCAGGACTCTTTATCTTGAGGAAGTATACGTGTGGAAACATACATGGTCACAATAAGGGGCTAGTGCCCCCAACCCAATCTAGCGGCACGAACGTCTAAAGATAGGAAGTTGTGGGTTGCAATAACTCTTCAAAAGAGGGATAGTCTACTTGATCAAGAGAAAAAAATCCTTATGTAAATGTTGTTGTAAATAGTCCCGAAAAATGCAAAATCAAAAACTCCAAAAAGAATAGATGGAAAAAAGTCAAAGAAAAATTCAATCCAGACAGAGTATGTATGAAATAAAAATGACATTATGCTTCAAAGTCAAATATCTCAAGGTTGTCGGTAGCAGGAGGCTTGGCTATACTGGCCAAGCTCCATAGGATATGTGACTACACTAGTCACAGTCCATTCTTCTCTCTACCCCCTCTTCTTGAGCCAGTTGTACTTGAACTTAGAGGAGAATACCTCAGTTCTCCTTGAAAAAGTAGCTAGATTGGGAATTAGGGTTATCTATTTTTAGGATATTGTTCCTTGCTATTTCTGATGAGAAGAGTTTCATACGCATACACTGTATAAGTAAGACTCATAGTCATAAGGGTTTACGTATGAAGAGGCTTATTCTGACCTGGCTATTGAGGCGACTTGAATAAGAGAATTGTGGAATGTAAGGACTGTTAAGTATTAGATGATATTACCATTAAGATTCTGAATACATTAACAATCTAAATGTCTTAACTGAGCTCCAAACTTTTATTTTGTAATGACAAGTTTAAAAATCATAATCATTCCACTTTCCTTATTTTCCTTTTCTTTATTTTTCTTTTTTGCATATGAATACCCTTCATCTCACTTTATTCTTCCATTTTATCTTTAAACTATCAAAAACATATAAATATCAATAACTTGTACAAGTTAGCATTCATTATTCATACATAATCAGTCTTCAATTATTGTACAGTTATAAGTATTTAAATCAAAATAAAGGAATAAAGAAAAGCAACAAGAACGTAAATGAAGTATCAAAGATACAGAATAACCCTAAACACCGAGATCAAGTCAATATTGACTTGATCGACAAGGAATAAAGTAGGGGGATAAGGGCAAATTACTATACATAAATACCTCATAAACTTTGATTTAATTAAGTATAAATATCTCATTCTTACATTATTTTATTATTTATTATATATACTTAACAAAATGATCTACATGAAACTTGTACATAAAAATACATAGAAAATTACACAAATAATATCTAAGAAAAATAAAGCATTGTGCAATTGGGAAATACTGAAGAAAAAACTGTTAATCAAACTTCACAGATCAATATCTTCTCCATATGAACTTAAAATTCACCAAACTCACCTCCACTGTATTTAAACTTAAATTATCTATCAAGTGAAGGCAGTTTTATTAAAAATTGAGTTAATATGCAAAAGCCGATTTTTTGGGGTTTACTATATATCTGTATATTTTATTCTCCATATTTTTACTCTTTTTATATTTTCAAATAATTGTATATATTATATAAAACATATAAAAAATATAAAAATAAAATAAAATCATTAAAAATACATTAAAATAAATAATACATTAAAATATAGGTATACTTTACTTATAATGTATATACATATATTTATTTAAGTATGTAAATAAAATCATAAAAATAAAATTAAAAAAAATAAATATGTATTTCATTACATTATACATATGTAAAATATGTACATATGATAATAATATTAAAAAATACAAAATAAAAATAAATATCTAAAATACAGGTAAATATACCTTTAAATATACTTGTAAAAATTAACATCTAATAAATATGGTTGTAAAAATAAACAAAAATCACCATAAAATAGTTTATAAAATAAGAAACATTTTTTATTTTTTAAGTTTTAATTAATAAAATCATTCATTATTTACCATTGAGTTAATAAAATATTTAAGTTTTCTTTTGTCCTGACTTAGCCCACGTGGACAAATCGGGAGCCAGCATTCATTGACCCTAGGTCAACTGTACAACCCCCTAGTATGCAATCTATCAAACGCGTGACCCCCTTTCTTCCTGATTTTTCTTGCCATATCCTTACCTCCTCCACCATCAAGCCCTTCATCAAACTTCTCGTTCAGACCACCCCTCATCTCGATACGATCATTGATCCCACCAACCACTCTTCCTCTTCACACTTTCTCTAATCGAAGAACCCTCACCTCGCCATGTTTATAAATAAATACCTCCCACATTATTCCCCTTTTTATACCTCTTCTATTTTTGTAACCGTAGAGGATTCATCTGGAGAGTGTTCTTGGTGACATCGAGCAACCCCTAGTCCCATCGGTGAGGATAAGGAGGAGGAGAAAACGATACACCATTGTCGAGATCCAACTCTGACGAAGGTCCCTACTCCTTGTCCCTGGGTAGGTACAAGCTGATAGATTTATGTTTTTATCATGCATTTACTTTCCTTAGCATAGATCAATGCTTAGTTCAGTTTGATTTCCTTAATTTTAGCGTAAAAATTAGGATTCGTAGTTAGCCGAAGCTTAGAGCTCCAGCCACTGTATCATGCATGTTCAGCTACTGTTTTGCCCACCTGAACATATCCACACCTTCCCCTAGCACTTCTCCACATTTTTCTCCACTCAGATCACCTTGATCTTTTTAAGATCGAGTCTGCAGCTCTTCCTCTTTTGTTATACACCAAAGAGCATCATTTCACCTCACTTCTCATGGTTTCCACCTAATAAGTAGTCGTGGAGATTCCTTTTCGAGCCCCAAAGTTTTTATGCAAGAGACAGCACCGGAGGCTCCACTTGGAGCAATAATCGATGTCTCCTTCGAGCCTCAAGACATTGCCTTAAGAATCCCTCTCAGGGCATCCTCCGATGAGGCCCGAAACATATGATTTACAGGTGCAACATGGCCGCATGAAGGCGTAGATCCCATCAATGGCATGAGAGAAGGTCAAAGGGAGAAGCAGCAAAGGATTGAAGATCGGGGAAGAACATGTTCTTCATGATTCATCTAGACATCCTCGAAGCAGTCCGATCAAGCTGGAGGCCCAGATCTAATCAGGGCCCTCTGTTTAAACCCAAACTAGTGCATGTGCCAGGCCCTCCAATCATAAGTGGTGCCATGTGGGAGCGTCAGGACCATCCATCCCCGCCATCATGCAGTCCTTACGTGTGCCTCTAGTGGTAATTTCATCAAAGACCCCATGCCTTTTTTTATTTCCTATTAGTACTGTCAATATTCTATTAAGAGTATTATTTTCAATAAAAATTACAAGCAAGACCTTGAACTTTAGATTTATTAAATTTAGGTCCTCCTGAATCATGTGTAGCCCCACATGAGTTGTTTTGTATTTTGCATGTATGCAACTGCATTATTTGGACATGTTATTAAATGAAGCAAATGTTTCTTTAAATTGAATTTAGGCCCCTCTAAACTATGGCATTTAATTTTACGAATATTTATCATATAAATATTTTTATTACTTCATAAAATGTAGGAAAAATACTGTGAGTGAATGATATTGTGCTTGACCTTGACCTATTTTTATTTTGGCATTTTATTGATTTTCCTATTTATTAAAAATACAAAAACATTTATTTTCATCATGTTTAAATGCTAAAACCCAAAAAATTAGAAAAAAAACTCCAAAAATTCCTCAAAAAAGTTATTATCTATACTAATATATTATCTACTACATATGCAAAAATCCCTAAAAATAAAAAGTATAAAACCTAAAAATTACGAAACCCTAAGAACCTAATGAAAATTAGCAAAAACTATTGAAAAATCCAAAAATATGTCTACCTATTTGTGAATTTTCTATATAATATATACTATATATTAATGATATTTTTAGGTAAATTTTGGACTTATTTGTACTTATTAAACCTAAAATAATCTCAGATATTTATTCTATACATTATTTTGATAAATTTATTAGTTAAAAAATGGATTAAAATAAGTTAAAAATTTTATAAAAAATTACAAAAATAGAGAAAAAATATAAAATCACATAAATATTTTATTTTCTAAATTTTGATTATATATATGTATATTTAAAAATATAATATATATATATATATTGTATGGGTTTAATAGGCATGCTCCATGGGGATAGCCAACCGGCTGCCCCCACGCCATTTTTCAGAGAACTTTTTTTTGAAAAATATCGCCATGTATTTTCATCACTATATCCCTCTAATATGTCATCCAAATTTTGTCAGAAATAGAGACTCATATGCCCTCTATCTAGAATAGGTCGATTAGAGCAATTCTAAGATCGCTAAAATTACTTGTTCTAGATGGAGGGCATAGGTGTCTCTATTTTTGAAGAAATTTGGATGGCATATAAGAGGGATATAGAAATGAAAATACATGGTAGTAGTTTTCAAAAAAAAACTAAAAAAATTACCGAAAAATGGCGCGAGTGCAGCCAGTTGGCTACCCACAAGGGGCAGCCCCATTAAACCCATACTATATACATTATATATTTCCTATATTATTTATAATACCATTATTACTATATAAATATATTTTAAAAAAATATAAAAAAGGAACTAAAATTGTACAAAATTAAATAGAAAATACCAAATTAAAAATTTATACATAAAAAAATTAAAATAATCAAAAATCCATAAAATTAAAATATAAGTAAAAACCCACTTAAAACAAATAAAAAATAGGAAAATACACAAAAATAATTATCATTAATTAGAAATAATTAATAATAATTAACTTACACACTTATTACTCCCTGAGTTCAAGATCTACATTGCTTGTCTGTATACACTTTTTTGTAGAGTTATAATAAATTTTAGCTCACACTTTCCCATTGCTTATCTGTACTTACGGGTTGATTGTTGTTGACTCATCTAGATCGGGTACCACACGTCGTAAGAGCAGCTGATACAACGATTGTTAGATCTGATTTGTCGGACATCATAGGCCCTCCAAGACCGGACCCTTGGTGCCTCTACTTGAGTGCTCCCAACATGTACCATTATACAAGAGCATATGTATATAATACTATATTATTATAATCTTTGTATTTTTACTCTTTTTATAATTTAAATAATTGCATATATTATAAAAATATATTAAAAATATAAAGATGATTAAAACATCTAAAAACTCAAAATAAATAGTAAAGTATAATACATAGATATACTATACCTATAATATGTATACATATAATTAATTATATAGGTGAGCAAAATAATAAAATAAAATAAAAATCTATAAATACATAATTAATAATACTATAATAATGAAAATTATGTAAATATCATAAAAATAATTGCAATACAAAAAAATCATAAAACATAGCTATATATACTTATTTTATACACGTAAAAATTAACACATAATAAATAAGCCGATAAAAAAAATTAAAATAACCTAAAACAATACGTAAAATTAGAAAAAAACTTTTGTGTTTTAAGAATTATTTAATAAAATTATTTCTATTTTATTTTCCATTTATTTCTATTTTTCTCTATTTTTTTCTTAGCGGCTAACATAGACCACTGAGGAGATGGTGATAGTTGACCCAGGTCAACTGCCCCGCCCCCTCTTCGGACCGGTCTAATCCTTGTCATTTCCCAATCTTCACCAAATTTCATAGCTCGATTCAGATCCCTTCTGCCCTCGATTCCTTAATCAAAATTCTTCATCAAGGATGCATCTTTCATATGAATCAATGAGCATCATTGGTCAATCCTCGAGTCGGAAGAAAATCCTATGTGAAGGGGCTTCTCCAATCAACATGTATATAGTCACTTCATCTCCCAATCTTGAACTTCAATCCACACCTTTGCATTGTAACCCCTAGAATATAGTTTTGGAGGAAGCCCTTTGTGACAGGAAGTTGTTCCTAGTGATTCGAGGCAAGGAGAAGGAGCTCGGAGCGAGATTCACCCATTGCTGGAGAAGCTCTGGTGGTTCTTGTTTCCCATGTCCTCGGACCTGGTGAGGCACTTATCTTTGTTGTTTTAGTTTCACATGTAGTTCAGTAACCTAGATCTGCATCTCATTTCATTTAGTTTCATCTATTTTTTATTAAAAATTCAAAAATTTCTTCACTGAAGCTCTAGGCTCCGGCCATCATTCTGCATGTCTCCACCTTTGTTCCAATTCATTGAACACCCCCACACATCCCCCTGTACTTCTACATCATCCATCGCATCTCCTCTCAGCCTGATCTTGCTCAGATTAGGAGATCAGGTCTCCAAGTCCCTCACCTCATCGGAGACCTCCACTTCACTTCATTCCTCGTCCATTTCACCTAATTTTTGGGCCGAGAGCTTCGACCTCGAGCGAAGATTCGTTCTATGTAGGTTCGGGCCAAAGGAATGACTCTGGAGGCATTTTGACCTGGAAACAAAGCTCCCAGGTGCATCGTGCTGACATCAAGCTCCATGCCTTCTCCGATGAGGCCTGGACCCATCATAGACCTCAAATAGACGTGCATGCTTCCTAGGAACCTGTAGAACCCATTAGTGTCAGAAGAGGATGCCGGACCTGTAAGCAGGAGTAAATCGAACACATGGAAGAACGTTGTCCTTCCAGGCATTCCAGATACCATTGGATCAAGGTGGACCCCTAGTTTAGATCCCATCTGTCGGATCGAGAGGAACATGCATTTTTAGATCAGATCTGAGATTTAATCTCAACCCTCTTACTGTGAAGGGGTACGCAGTCATTTGGATCATCGACGCTTAAGTGAAGCCACGTGGAGGGATCTCCACCATTGATCAGCTTGAAACCGAGTATATTGCACATTCAATCCACGTACTTTTTGTAATTTATTTTTAATATTTAAACTTTCATTTTTAGTTGTTAAGATTTTGTAATATTTACATCAAGGACCCTTGAACTTATTTTATTTGCACTTGGTCTAGTGTCAGGTCACCTCACGTATCCATACATGTGAGATGCTTGGACTTTTTACATATAACCCCTCCGGATAAGATATTTAAGATTAGTACAAAGTTTTGTTTGAACATTGTAATATTTGTTGGGAGAGTTGCATGAGAGCTTCTGGAACTTATTTTATTTGCAAAAGTACCCTTACCAGACGTATTTAAATATAAATATGAGTTTTAATTGGGTAAATTGCATGCTTGGCCCATAGATTTTGTTTAAATATTATTGAATGCATAATAATTCTGAAATTTACACTTTAGTCCATGTGTTGCCGACTTAATTTCATGTTTGTATTTTAATTAATAAAAATGGCATTTTTGCAAACAGAAATTGTGGGAAAATATATTAAGTGTCTGGATCCCATATTTATCACATATATTTACAAAAACATTGCATTTTCTCCTATTTATTATTATAAAATCCCTAAAAATTACAATTTTTTTTGAAAAATTCTAAAAAAAATCATTTAGGCTCAATTAGTCTTATATTAACTTATATCCAAATATTTTTGGAAAATATGACACAAAACTCCTAAAAATTACAAAATCCTAAAAACTTATAAAACTTTGCAAAAAAAATTAGAAAAATCCAAAAATAGTGTTTTCTATTTTTAAATTTTCTTTAAGAAATATAACATATTAGTTTAGGGTTATTTTGTTACTTATATATATTTATTATACCCTAAAGAAAGCATTGATTCTGCATATTCATTGTTTTAGCTTATTCTTATATTTAAAACCTATAAAATTTATAAAAATTCTCCCAAAAATCACCAGAAATAAATAAAATTAAAAAAATTCCAAAAATGCCTCTTTTCCTTATTTCATCTATATAGTATATATATTATCTATATTATTATACATTTTATCTTCAAATTTCAAAATTAAAAATTTGTACTATTAAAACATATATATAATAAAATCCACAAAAATTAAATATTAAAAACCCACAAAATTTTAGAAAAAGAAAAATACATAAAAATACAAAAACACCAAAATATTATTAAACAATTAATAGTAATTTTGCACTCTACTCCATGTTGTCTCTGTGGTTCAACACTCGACATACTTATACTAAACACATGTTTGTAGAGTTAAGGATAAAATAAACTTGTAACTCACATCTTGTATATTGATTGATCTATTACAGTATGGATGTGATTATTGATTAGAAATTAGTCAACACAATGATTGGTAACATAGCTTGTTAATCAGTAGATTAATTATCTAATCTTAGTCCAAATATTGGACATTGATCTAAATATTATTCGGATGTAATGAGAAGACTAGATATATTGTCTGACTTGATCAGGCATCTCTGAGAGGTCTTCTAGATCCGGATATGAGATTTGATCTCAGTATCCAAGTCACTATGCATGGATTATACAGTCGCCTTTTTCTTATCTCCAAATATCCGCAGAGAAGGCACATTATTCTTGGAGGAGTTAAGAATAATTCCATAATTGATAATATATTAGCATTGAAAAATTTATGATTAAATACGATTTAATAGTCATTAACAATGTAGATATGATTTACATTATTTGGGCATATGTAGAGAGTCATCTAAGATAATTAAATAAGATTTAATTATCATATATAAGATTAGTGTGGATATCATTGTACACAATAATCAAAAATATTATGAATGTCAAATATCGTAGAAAGATTTAATTGTAAATAGGATTTACAATTTACGAGTTAATGTGAATTGGATTCACAGTATACAATTAAATATAAATGTAATTTATAATTAATATTGGGTGGTTGAATATGATTCATAATTGTCAATGGCATGATTGAAATGGTCACAAATTAATTTGGAGTTGTTTGGTGAAAATCAAGCAATAAAAGTTGTTGGAACATGTGAAAATATGATTTAGATTGTCATATGCATTTGGGAAAGGAGATAGAGTATCTCCAGTCCCATTAGGAGTGGACGACCATGGAATCAATTCCATGGTGGTCGTCTACCCTGTAATTGGAAGGAGCTCTCCTCCTTCCTATTTATTCCACATGTAATTGATTTATTTGATATTAGATTTGTTGAAGAATGTCTTCAACTTATTTATTTTTTTAAATTAGCTAACTATTGTTGAAAATTGTTGTAACAAAATCCTTGTCATTGATTTCAAATAGGAGTACATCTCCACCATCCAATTTGATATAAAAGAAAGGCAAACTTATCTCTTTCTTTTAACATAAGAAGCTGAAGCAACAAATATCTCTCTCTCTCTCTCATTCACGTCTATGATCTCTCTTTCTCAAGCCCTAGTGGACGTCCACTCTAGTTTTGTTCATAGCCTCTTTGTCGTTGTGTTGCCATTATATTATCGAATTAACTTCTCGTGGATTTCTGTCTTCTTCGATGCCCCATGCTCGTGAGGAAGATTACGAATTTCATGAGATGAAATTAGGAGGTTCCACACTCAGATCATCAAATCACATCACAGGAAGCATGCATCTCATACACGCGCCCGCAAATGCACACTTCATCGGATCAGACTTGAGGTAGGAGGTCTCTTTGCTTGGAAACTCATGGATCACGATCATGATTCAAGATGTAACCCTAATTCTTGTGTGTGATCTTGATGAAATGACTTGGGAATCATTACCATGTCAAAAACATTTAATTTATGATGTCCCTTACGACTAGTGAGACTAGTTGACCTAGATCACATACGATGTGATCTCCATGCTTTTGTGATGCGCGAGGCGCTAACCCATGCCTTCAGTCATGCCCAACCGCCATTGGTTCTCCTCATGTAGATCTATTGATGGAGGGGTTGTTGTTATGGGAAATGATTCGTAATTCAGGGATGTAGGTTGGGAAGCGTGGAATTGAAGATGCACAATGGGACATCTCTCACCTTGACAGATGTTCGCCATGTTCCAAATATGATAAAGAAATTGATATCTCTTAGTACACTAGAATAGAAAGGATGCGAGTATGATATGAAGGGTAGCATTCTGATAGTTGTCAAAGTGGACATTTTGTTATGTCCGCGAAATGGTCTAGAAATATATATGCTATGCAGGGAGACACCATTATAGATGTTGCATCCATTTTCACCAGTACAGGGGATGGCAATGCTAAATTGTGGAATCTTAGGTTGGGCCACCTGAGCAAGACAAGCATGAGTACCCTCGTTAAAAGAGGATTACTAGATAGTTAGGTCATGGGCAAGTTGGACTTCTATTAGTATTACATTTTTGGAAGACAGACAAGGAAGAGTTTTGGTGTTGTTGAACATAAAACAAAGGGTACTCTAGACTATATTCACTCTAATCTATGGGAGCAATTTCGGGTCCCATCCAAAGGTGGTGTACGATACATGCAGACTTTCATTAACGATTAGTTCATAAAGGTTTGAATTTACGGCCTTAAATAAAAGACGAGGTGTTTACACATTTCAAGTAGTGGAAAGCACCACTAGAGAAGCAGATTAAGAAAAGTATCAAGAGGTTGCAGACAGATAAAGGCTAGAAATTCTGTTCAACAGAATTCAATGCCTTTTGTAAGAATGAAGGCATCGCAGGACGTAGTACAGTCATACATACTCCTAAGCATAATGGAGTCACAGAGCGCATGAATAGGACCCTATTAGAGAGAGCCAGATGTATGTTGCTGAATGCTGGATTGACGAAGTATTTTTAGGCTGAAGAAGTTGCAACAACAACCTTCCTTCTGAACTGATCTCCCTCGCCGGTTATAGACAACTTGACACTAGAGGAGCTATGATATGTGTATCCCCCTGATTATTCTAATTTTAAAACTATTGGTTGTCACGTATATGCACATGTTAGTCAAGGAAAGATGGGACCTAGATCCGTTGAGCGCATATTTCTTGTATATGCATCTGGAGTGAAGGGATATAGATTGCTGTGTTTTGATCGGAAGTAGCATAAGTTTATGATTGAGAGAAAAATTGTTGAATTCAATGAGTCTGCTATTTTATATGTTAAGCATAGTTCTGTTGTTCGTTCTTTTGATGTAGATACAGATGTGAGTACTGACAAGTAGGTGGAGCATGAGGTTGAGCAACTTCAACAACATTATTGCCACCTACCTAAATCAGAAGAAGAAGAAGAGGAGAGTTTAGTAGGTGAAGAAGAAAAGTGTGTTGCAAATAGACGAGGACGAATGCATATCAATCCACCCTCCAGCTATGCAGATTCCACCTTTGCATATGCACTATCCATTGTAAAGGAAACATGTGGTGCAAGAGATCCAGTCATTTTTTCAAAAGTTGCTTCATCACAGTCCTATGTAGAGTGGTTTGCAATGATGAATGAGGAGATTGGATCTCTTCATAAAAATTATACGTGGACCTTTGTTCCACCACCACGTCGATAGAGGGTGATTGGTTATATGTGGATTTACAAGAAGAAAGAAGGCATCTATGGATGTGTCGATGCAAGATACATGACAAGACTAGTTGCAAAAGGATTTAGCCAGGTGGAGGGTATCTACTACAATGATATCTTCTCACTTGTGATAAAGCACATCTCCATATGAGTTGTACTAGTTATTGTTGTCGTAATGACTTAGAGTTGGAGAAGCTAGATGTGAATACATCATTCTTACATGGAGATCTTGAAGAACATATTTGCATGTGTCAGTCTCACGGGTTTGCGGAGTATGGAAAGGAAGGTCAAGTTTGCATGTTGGGTAAATATCGTTATGGGTTAAAGCAAGCCTCGAGATAGTGGTATGAATGCTTCAACTCATTCATGGTTGCACATGGTTTTACCATGAGTAGTTATGATGTGTGTCTACTTTAGACACCTTCTTGGTAGTTCTTTTTTTCCTGTTGTTATATGTTGATGACATGTTGATAGCATCTAGAAAAAAATCTGAGGCAAGCAGATTGAACGCCCTACTTGTTGGAGAGTTCGAGATGAAGGATCTCAAACTCTTCTCCTTTCTAGTAGTTCTTTTTTATGTTGTTATATGTTAATGACATGTTGATAGCATCCAGAAATAAATATGAGGTGAACATATTGAAGTCCCTACTTGGTGCATCCAAGAAGATACATGGCATGGAGATACACAAGGATCACAAGGTTGGGAAGCTATGTTTGATTCAGAAGAGCTACTTGTAGAAGATTTTGGAGAATTTGTCCATGTCAGATGCTAAACTAGGGAAGATACCAATTGGCTCTCATTTCAAGATGTCTGTAGACTTGTCACCATAGACAAATTACGAGCATGATTACATGTTACGAGTTCCTTACACTAGTGTCATAGGGAGATTCATGTATTCCATGATAGGCATGCACCCAGACATCACCCAAGTAGTCAGTGTTGAGAGTAAATGCATGTCAAATCTAGTAAAGGATAATTGGCTTTCATTGAAATTGGTTTTGTCTTGAGTTTGGGACAAGTAAGGATGAAGTAGTTGTCTTTGTTGATGTTGCCTGTGCAGGTGACCATGAAAAGAGAATATCAGTGATAGGTTATGTATTTAGTATTGGTAGATGTGTAATTTTGTGGAAGGTAAGATTACAACACACTGTGACCATATCTACCATGGAGGCCGAGTACACGGCAACAACGGAAGGAATCGAGGAAGCAATTTGGTTGAGACAATTATTCGACGAGCACAGTCTCGATCAAAAGACAGTCATCATCCACTGTGATAGTCACAGTGCCATGCATCTGACAAAAGACCAAATGCACCATGAAAGAACAAAGCACATCGATGTCCGCTACCAATTTATCAGAAATGTACTCATAGGGGACTACATTCGAATGAACAAGATCACTACTGCAGACAATACGTCAGACATGATGACGGAGCCAGTGCCACTAACCAAGTTCACAACCTGCAAGGACTTGGTTGGTTTTTCTAGGGTGTAAAAGCCCTATTCGATAAAGAGAGAATTCTTGCGCATCATTCCAGGTGGAGTTCAAGTCAAGGTGGAGATTTTCTGAAATATGCCTTGAAGTATATACCCAATTGTGATCCAAGTACATTTTATAAATGGATCTTGACTGACTCGATTACCCCTATATGTGTGTGTTGTAGGGTAAAGACGTGGGTTACTGGAGAGTCTATTCCAGAAGAGCAGACACCTCCTAGGGTTCTTGTATTTGTACTCATGTTTTCTCTCATAGTGGAACCTCTCTTTGCATGTGTTTTTCTCCACTACACCAATGAGACTTTTCCTCATAAATTATGTGCGTTCTCCATGGTTGATATTGTGTTTAGATAATCTTAGACAAAGCTATTGGATGATCATTTTAGACTCCTGGAACTCAGACCACACTCGATCAGGATTTTTGATGGTCATTGACGAATCGTCAACTGGCTAAGATAACATGCACTCGTTGTAGTACGTGCCAATTAATAATCACCGAGAACTGAGATAATATCTCCATAAAGAGTTTTTGGCTTATATTTATACATGGGAAAGTCCAAGATCGAATACAGGGACACGAGCAATTATCTAATTAAATTTAGGAGTTAATTGTCTACTTATGTGGTTTATTGACTATCTAGGTCATACAAATGCGAATGACACAATGCATGCATATTTTTTATACAATTTTATGCATCTAATTTACACGGTAAACAACTATGCACTATAATCACAAAATATATGCACGGTGAACAATTTAGCTCCTAATTTAAAAATTAATTACTTGCAACAACAATTAATCAATCAATGAACAATAAATGGGATAAAGAAAGCAATCAACCTAAATACAATTTAACTTTGAATGAAGAATAAGGTTGAAAGACAAAATAACTACTCTAAAATTTAATGTGTAGATGATAAATTGAATCACTAATTTAATTTCATAAATTAAGAAGCACAAAAATATCTTTCCAATGATACTAATTTCATTAAAAACTGATAAATGGTTCACAAGTTATTGAACGATCGAGGCAGATGCATACATGCAATAAAAATGAATTATTTAATTACGAATAAGTCCAAATTGGACTAAATAGTAATTATAGAATACCGCTCGGGCATTAATGATATTTTTCTAAGCATGGAACTTATTTGCAATTATGAATAGTTCTAGGACTGGTTTGCAATTTCCCCAGACTCATGTATGTGAAACACGCGACCAGGACAAGGTTCAGGTGGTGTAGCTTGGGCCACGTGTCGCCCGTTGGTTCCTCGCGTTGGCTTGGTCGATCCTATCCTCATGATGCGAAGCATTGCTTTGGACTTGTTGATGTGGATCACTGCCAACCGTTGAATCTCGCCCAATTTAAAGAATCCGACGATAACTTCTCATCCTCTTCGATGATGCTCCTCCGTAGGAGACGGAGTGGAGACTTGCTCCGATGAACATCTTGTTCTTTTGCTTTGCTACTCTGCTTGATAAAAAGGTTCAGTGATGTTTATAAGACTCCGTGATGAAGTTGGCACCTCAAGGGTGTGATGCAGTGATGTGGATCCTCAACTTGATGAGTAGTAGTTGGAGATTAAAATCTTCAATTCAACTCTGTCGAAGTTCCGATCGTTGAAGCTCCAAGGACCTGAATATGTTAACAAAACATACCCAAGCACTTGCAAATCTATTAGAATATGAAGAGAGCAGAATGAAGGGTTGCTGAAGATGGAGTTAAGCCCTGCTGAGTCTTATTCTTCATGCATGAAGAAGAAGATGGATTGCAGATGGAAACACTATGGAGAAGTGAATCAACTACAGAGAAGTACCAGCATGAATCAATGTTGTATGCTGAAGCTATTCTGATGTTCAAATAGCATATTAGATGTGGAGGAATATGATTTATAAATTGAAGAAAATAAGAGAAACTAAGATTGAAGTTGTACCTAGAAGATGGAGATGGTCGACTGCGATGAACAAGGATTGAGGAAGATTGGTTGAAAATGGAGCTTATGGCACAAAGTCCTCGCGTCAAAACTTGAGGCTGCAGGATCTGAGCTTGAGCAGCTCTATCAATGGTTTCAACTTGGCATTAACACCAAGGATCTCGCCTAAACCAGATCTATATCTTTGCTTGATCAAAACTCTCACTCGTTGTCACTCAAGAGAGGGATGGCTCGGAGGACGTTCGCAAATGGCAGATAGAGGTTATGATGGCCGGGTTGAAGGTTCTGAATGGTGGGATTTGATCACCATCAGGTAGTTGACAAGGTGGTTTCAACCACCTTTAACTAGCGAGGGAGTAAGGGTTAGGTAGGGATGAAGGGTTGGCAGGGAAGAGGGAGGTTGGAAGAAAACGTGGTGGAGGAAGTTGGATGAGAGTTTAACATATGTGGTCAGGATAATAGGTTGGTGGGGCACGAAGGGTTGCAACCCTTTGACATGGAGGTTGAAGGTAGACGACATACAAGTACCGTTGATTGAGATCAAATAGCCATAGTTTGGGCACAAGCAAGTGGTTCTGATCGCCTAGATCAGATCATCAAACGACTGTGGATTGAGAGCTACTAAACGGGTGAGATCTACTCATCAAGGAAGATCAGACGGTGAAGGATGTAGGCAGGTGGACCAATAGAAGTGGGCTACGTGGTGCGATCTAATGGTGCTACATGGCCTAATCAGAAATGATGGAAATAAAGAAAATGGAATAAAATAAAAAATAATAGATGGGGATCAAATCAGAAAAAAAATTTAAACATGAAAGTTTTACAATTTCTTGTAGAACTCAAAGAGAAATAAAGTCAACTATATACATAAAATATTGTTGCAAATAACTTAAAGTATTAAATTACTTATTTCTAGTTCTTTCTTTTTTGGATTTTTATTTTATAATTTAGGTAAAAATTAATTATGTACAATATTATACTTATTTTTATTGTATTTTTAATAAATAAATAAGCACATAAAATATAAGCACAGTAATAGGATAATTAATATATAATAATTATAATGATATATTCACAACACACAATGAGTTGATTACTGATGATTGTTAGTGAATTGTATTGGTTTTCTTAAGCTAAAGAGATAATATAAAGATATAATGTAGAGGAATCTGGGATTCATCAGTCATTTAGACCAACTACATAACAAGGACGAAGATGAGATTCAAATTTTATTTGATGAATGTAACTTCAACAAGACTCAGCAAGTATGATTAGCTTGCAGCTACTGTTCACAGTAGCTTAAACAATCAATTGCAATTTGATAGATCATTTGCAATGCAAAGATTATTCAAATGTTCTGCAATTAAGATTGAATACAAGATGACGCATATATCAATTTAAAAGTAGTTGAGTTCTGATGTTGTTGATCAGGGAAATCCGGGGTTTTGATTTAATTTAAATAATGATATGTCGTTGCAACCGTAAAAATCCCTCAACAAAAATTTTATTTACTTCTCAAGCCAAAAATAAATCAATGAAATGTAAGCAAGATAATTTTATTATTTATTTACATGTATAGCAAACAGAATCATACATAGGGAAGCTACAAAAATCTCGAGGGCTATCAAATCAATGAAAAATCAAATAAATAAAAGAAGGAATTCTATGCACACTACTTTTTATTTTGTGAATTTTTGTCTCTTTAATTTTTTAATAGTTTTTTTATTTTTATATACTTTTTTAAGCTTTTCTAATTTTATACTTTTAGTGATTTTCAAAATTTGCAAACTTTTTATATTTTTGAAAATAAAAGAAAACAACAACAAATAAAAGAAATAAGAGAAAGAAATGAATGCAGGCCTTTTGTATTTTTAAAATCAAGAAAAAAGTACAAAAATTAAAGTAAAAACATTTTTTTTTGTTTTCTGGATATTTTCTATTGTTTTTGTGACTTTTTAAGTTCTTTTGGATTTTTTGAAGATTTTCAACATAACTAAAAATAGAAAAAGAAGAAACATAAGATGGTGCGAATGTTTTTGGAGTTTTAAAATGGGGAACAAAATCAAAAATTAAGAAATTATGCAAAATTAGAAAGATGAAATTTTCTATTTTCCAGAAAGCGTTTTTATGAAACTTTAGGGATTTCAAATGATTTTCTATGAATTTTAAGTGTTTTTGATTTTTTTTATTTTTGTTTTTATGAGGACTTGGCAAATGAAAATTGGCCAAAAAATAAAATAAATAGAAACATGCATACACTATTTTTTCAGGTTTTTTTCTAAATGTTTTTAAATTTTTTAATGATTTTCTAAAGAGAACTAGAGATATTTTTAGGGAATTTGATTTATTAAAAATAAGAAAAATAATTAAAATATGAACAAAAATTGTACATAAAATAGATTAGCAGTAGGTTAAGGTAATTATTTATGGAATATTTAATGATAATTAGATATTTATTAAGTCAAAGTAACAAATAAAATAAAAGTCTACTTTAGAGGGATGAAAATGCAATTAATTTATTTTTGCAAATTGAATGAGTGACAAATATAGAAAGTGTGGGGTGAAAAGTGCAATGTGTCCAAGAATGGTGGTGCCAACGTACATGAGTCACACTAGCATGGATATTAATGAAAATATTTAAATTTGACGGACTAAACAATAATGTAACTACATTGTACTTTTATTTCAAAAAGACCAAAGACACAAGTGTGTAGCACGCGTTTCAGCTCAAAGAGGACTAAAAAGCAAATAAAATAAAGATGAAGGTAAAATGTGAAAATGACAAATGACTCACAGCCTGACACTGATAATACGGATTTTGCGAGGGTCTAAAGTAATCCACACATGGCGGGATCACAATGTCGTTGAGGCGAGTGCTCACGAAACCCGGGTCAATCAATAATTAGCCCATAAAAAATAAATCAGGCAATGAAAATAAGTGTGTGGAGTTAAAATTTATTATAACTCTATAAAAGACGTGTATAGTGCAAGTAGTGTAGAGTGTCAAACACAGGAAGCAAAAAGATAGATCAGGGCAAAAAATGCACAAAAATGGTTGTGATAAATTTGTCTATCTATGCTATTTTTTGTGGGTTTTTAATTTTTATTTTT
Organism: Ottelia alismoides; assembly: GCA_037367405.1. Taxonomy (NCBI): domain Eukaryota; kingdom Viridiplantae; phylum Streptophyta; class Magnoliopsida; order Alismatales; family Hydrocharitaceae; genus Ottelia; species Ottelia alismoides. Next base: position 39,542 of record JAZKJV010001854.1, on the reverse strand, counting down.
TAATTTTAATTTTTAATTTTATATTTTTAGAATTTTCTTTTAATTTTCTGATTTTCTATTTTCTTTTTATATTTTATTTTTTAAATTTCTCTTTCTTTTGAATTATAAAATAAAGTATATATACAATATAGGTAAGAGAGAGATAGTATATGTAAAAATAGGTAAAAAAAATCAAAAATACATGAAATAATTATTTTCTGGTTTTATATATTTTTTTACTATTTTTATGATTTTTCTATATTTTTGCTATTTTTTTTATATTTTTAAAGTCAACAATACTCAAAATAGGAAATAGAATAAAGATCTGAAATTGAAATGGAGATGAAAAATAGTTAACAGTAACAAAAATTTTCCAAATTAATTTTAAATTAAAGATACTAAAATAGAGAAAATTAGGAAATATAAAATAGAATTTTTATATTTTTTCTGGATTTTATATATTTTTATAGAGATTTTTTGAGTTTTCTATTTTTATGAGTTTACTTTTATATTTTTTTAGTGATTTTTGGTTCGAATGTTAAAGATACAAAAACACACAAAATATATTTTTTTTGGAATTTTTTCAAAATGGTTTTGTATTTTTTATGTATTTTTTAATGCAAATAGGGATGAAAATGCATGTTTTTATTGTTTATAAATATTAAAATGTTGCAAAAATGTAAAATAAAAATATGGTGTGATAGAGCAATGCAAAAGCAACTTAAATATATTTTTAGAGATTTTTTAGGAATTTATAGATGCATAAAATAAATACTAGAAACAAAGAGAAAATACACACTAGTAGGGGTATTTTTGTAAATATGCGAAAGTCCAGGGGACTGAGTGTAAATTTCCCACGAAATTATAACTGAATAAAAATATTTCTGGACCAATCAGAAATACCCAAAATCCCAAGGGTATCCCTGTAAAATTCCCAAAATCGAATGTAACAGAAACGCGACGGGTAGGGACCTGTATGTAATTTTCAAAAACTTGGGGGCTAAAATGCAATTTGACCAAAAATAATACAGCTGCAATAATTTTTTTTCTGGATTGTTTAGAAATAAAGAAATGCTCGAGGTCCCTAGTGCAAAATGTCATCCCTCACGTGCACCAGCCACGTGAGGTGACGTGGCCAGGGATGAAAATGCAAATATGAAAAGTTCGGGGTTCTTTTTACAAATATTACAAAAAACATTAAAATGATAAAGGAAAGACTAAGTATTAATAAATAATTAACAAAAATGATTGGGCGGCTCTGCAATTTACCCAATCCTAAGGCGGTTCCGACGGCAGATGATCATACACTAATGCCACGTGTCGCTCCGCTGTAGCGCGATGCCGCTTCGCTGTGGAAGGCCGGGAGTAGATCATCGGCTGGAGATCAACGATGCTGGTGCGGCGAGATCTAACAGCTCCTGGCGGATCTGGGCGTAGGGCCTTGATCGAACGACTGAGGACGTAGATGGAAGAACAGGGAGGAGCTTCGGTTTAGCGAGCTTCCTACGACCGGCAAATACTCCTCTGTCGCGTGATGAAGCTCCAAAATGGCCCGATCGCTTTATGCAAGCCTCCTCTAGCAGCTGGAGGTCCCAAAAGTCTTCGGCGAAGACCGGAGAACTCCCAAAAGGGTGGCGAAGCATATGACACCCAGCCACCTCCGACGAGTCCTCAAAAACGCCTCCAAGCGCGAACGCATGATAATTGCAAAAAGGTGAAGAGGGTCGCGGGCAAATTGGCGTGACCCTCCGGTAGGCGGAATGGTGTGGGGACGGTGAAAAAGGAGCTCGCCTGAGAAAGATCCGGCGAGGAGGTGGCGAAGGTGAACGAATAGGTATGAATCAAAATGGAATGCACTAGTCGAATCCTAAGGCCAAAGTGAAACTAAAGATGCATAAAAAAAGATAAAGCAAACCTCAAAGGCAGGTACGCCTAGGACTGAACTTCATGGCCGTAGGTCGGAGATGGGGGTTTGGAGCCGCCTTGGCCTTCGCCCGACCTCGCCTAGGCTTGCTGGAGGAGGCCCGCCACGCCTCTGGTCCTGAGCACCTCCCAAGTTAAAGGTGAATGGAAAACTAGGAGGGTTTTTAACAATGTGGTGGACATGCAAAAAGAACGAGGATCTGGAGCACGCCAGCGATGCAAAGATCGAGGAGAACCCCATGCATGTATCCTTGATGCATGGTAAACAAAAGTCAAGAAGGAAGTGACGTGAAAAGATGAAAGGAGGAGCCTCGAAAAATCTGCAAAGTTTGCGAGAAACGAGGTTCTGACATGAACAAGAGGTGGGTTAGGGAGTTGACCCGCGGTCAACTCTCGGGCCCTCCTGGTTGGTCCACGTGGACCAACCAGGAAATATCCTGCAAAAAAAGATTAGTAAATTTGTTTAAAAATAAAAATAATTTAATTAATTTTAGTTTATTAAAATAAAAAATATTTATTATTTTCTAAATTTTTATTATGATTTTTATTTATTTTTTAGAGGTTTAAAATTAAAAGTTACCTTTTATGGGCTATATAGGTATATACATTTATATATTTTAATATTTTATTTTTATTTTGTATATTTAATTTTATTATTTTAGTTTATTGTTTTATAAATTTATAACTTATTTTTTATAAGCTTAAATATATTTCTATTTTATTTTCCTGATGTATTTTCTAAAATTAATTAAATAGATGTATAGTCTATATAGGTATATTTATAGGTATTATACCTATGTATTGTATACAAGTATTTTATTTAATGCTTTATTTAGTGTTTAATTCCTATTTTAATATACACATATAATATAAATAATATTTACTAAATTATAAAAATAAAAATTATAAAAATAATGAATAATAAATAAAATGAATATTTTAATCGATACAAGTGTAAAATAGGGGTCCAAAACCTAACTTTCAAACCGTAACTCCAAAAAATATGAAACTACCATCATTAAATAGCTTATTGAAAATTATGTACAATTAAAGGTGATTTTGATACATTTCGAGTTTTTATTTGAGAGATACATGTCTGGGAATTTGGGATTTTGAAAACTTATTCATATCATAACTTTTTACCTGTACATTATTTTTGTGTGAACTCAATTTTGTTTTTTTTTCTATACTTATTTTATCTACAACATTCATGTTCGAAGTTTCTTGATTTGAAGTATAAACAATGGAATGAAAAATAGGTCCCAAAAATGAAGGAAAATGAATAAAATAAAACGGAATTTTATTGGTTTTTGACCCTTATCTCCCCATACTTTATTCCTTGTTGACTAGTCATCGAGATGCCTAGGTCTTGCGGTTTCGGGTCATAAAACATTTGCAATATTTTATTATTTTTCTTTTCTTTTCTTTATTCTATAATTTTGGCTTTAAAAACCGTATTTTATACAATATTTACACAATGATGCATGGATGATAAAATGCCTAAATTAAGGGTATTTACACACATTTACTAGGGTTTTTAAGATCAAAATGATAGAATAATCATGATGAAACGGAGATTCATCATCCCCCTATACTTGCCTTTGCTAGTCCCTAGCTAACACTTATGCAATAAGTGCAGAAAAAGAAAAACAAAGAAAAGAAAAAGAAGAAAGATGGATTAAATTTAGTTATCAAAATCTTGACAAAATCAAAGTTTGGAGCTTAAGTCAGACCTTTGAAATTTTAGTACAGGAGGAACCTTTATGAGACCCGAATTTGAAATCCAACAACCTTCAAGAATCCCAAAACTCTGCTCAAGTCTCCTTAATAGCCAGGTCAGAATACTTAAACTCATATACAAACCCTTACGACTATGAATCTGACTTGTACAGTGTAAGTGATAGTGGCTCTCCCCAACTGAAATGACAAAGAGACTGACTTCTCGAGTATAACAACCCAATGATTCCCAAACCAGTAACTCCTTCCTCGAGGAGCGAGGTATTCCCTTCTAAGTTCAAGTGACAACTAGCTCAAGAGGAGGGGGTGAAGAGAAGAATGGACGGTAGCTAGTGTAGCTACCTATACTAGGATGCAAGACCAGTGTAGTCAAGTCATCCAGCTGCAGGCTCACATGGTTTGTCTTTGAAGCTCAAGCTTGCTTAGTTTCTATACAACATATATACACTCCGACAGGCATTTTATTTTTATACAGGCCTGTCCATTTTTTGGAGTTTTTCTTTCTTTCTTTTCTTTCTTTTTTTTTGAAATATTATTCATAGCATCATTTACATAAGGAGTTTTTCCTCTTGAGCCAGTAGACTGTCCCTCTTTTGAAGCTTTATCGCAACTTACACTCTCCTGTCTTTAGAATTCCTCATCACTTGATGGGTTGGGGTGCACTTCCCTCCTTAGAGGAGGACAAATGTTTCCACTTGTGTGCATCTCATACTGACAAATCCAATCCCCTCACCACTCCAACTGAGTTGAGCCATGTGAAAGGTGCAGGTGTCCAAGTTAGGTCATTATCACAAAGAGTTGTGTGTGTGCTCCTAAATACTCTACTTAGGCAATCAAGAATCCATTGAACCAAGTCTTGTGATCCTCAAAGAATTAAGTCAACTAGACCTGAAGTACCTCAATTCCAGCTCTTGTAAGGTTCATGTTATTAGATAGATGTTAAGGTCCAACCAAGCTCCAATATCTGAATTTTACTTAGACTTATTCAACTATCAAGCTCAATCCAAAAAAATCTAATGCCATGCAAATGCTATGCAAAATGCAGAAAATATTTTTGTGATGCAATTTTCAAAGATTTTGAACTTTTTATGGATTTTTGAAAAGGATGATGCATATGCATTTTTTGGGTTTTTTAAAAATATCTTTCAAATGTTTTTAGTATTTTAATTTTGAAAATGTGTTGGGGTTTTTAAAAATAAAAGATTTTGGATAAAAACTAGGTCAAAATATTTACACAGGGATGTGTCTTATATTTACAAGAAGTAGATTTTAAGAATTTATCAAGGGTAAGTGATCAATTTTAATAAATATATATATAATAAAAAAAGAATTTTAGTGTGATGTTTATATTCCTCAAAATATTTGAAAAGGTTTTTCACACAATTTTTGACAACTATAGTCCAAAATTATTTTTACAAATATTTTTAACAAACATTTTCACACATTTGAAAATCATTTTGCAAAGGTTTTTCAAACAGTATAGATATATTTTCAAAATATTTTTGCAACCATTTTCAAACCATTTGAAAATCATTTTTCAAGCATTTTTATTTCACACAAAGAAAATAACTTTTTCAAACAAAACAATTTTACAACGGTTGAAAATATTGAACAAAATGTTTTCCAAAATAGTTTTCAAAAGATTTCTCAAAAGGATTTTCAAACTATTTTTCAAATATTTTGCAAAAAACATTTTCACCCGATTTATTAATCAGTAAATACAAAAAAGTATTTGAGGAATAACAACATCTTTTATTAGGTGATTTTAATGAATTTAATTAGTGTTTTTAGCCATATTTAATAAAAATACGAAAGTACAAGTTATGGCTGAAGTATATACGTAGTATATACGACCCCCTGTACATAGCTTGATCTATGTCCTCATAGATTAGAGAGAAAAAGAGAAGACATAACTCGCACTGAGTATAGGAAAATCTAAAGACAAGGAACAAATGAACGAATGAGAAGTTGGCCGTCCCCCCTATGGTTAGGATCAAATAATCCTAAGTATAGCAGACTGTACACAAAGCAGGGAGGGTCAAGGGTAGGAATGAACAGATCGTACTCAGGGGTAAGATATCCCTAAGTATAGACAAGAAGATGAGATAATGGAGAGGATTGAAAAGTGAAAGAACTCAGGGTGCACACACCCCTATACTTAGGACAAAGTATGTCCTAAGTATAGAAGATTGCCAACAAGGGGCGACACCTTTTTGGTAGACAAAGAAGATCGAAAAAGAAAAGAATAAAAGAAGAAAAGAGATCAGAAGATAGAATAATGAACACATCACTTCCCCTATACTTAGGGTAAAAGAAGCCTTAAGTATAGGCAACAACAGGAGTGATAAAACAGAACGATGAACATTCGGCTCATCCACCCCCCATACTTAAGACGAATCACGTCCTAAGCAAGGCAAATACGAGAATGGGGTGAATGAGCAGAACGGGAGACAGACAGAGGGAAACAAATGAATATAAAACAAAGATGGATGTACAGAGATCAAGAAGGCTGAAAGCGAACCTTCTTGCGGGACCGTTGAGGAATAGATCATGTATGGTGCAGGTTGACATCGGGGTCCACAGTGGTCGGAAGCCGATCAGGGTCGACATGGTGAAGGTCCTCAGTGGTCCTAGGGTTTGAAGGCGCAGACGGATCAGTGTAAGAAGTATAACTATGTCCAGCCTTGGGAGTCTCGTTGATATCAAAGTGGAATGGGACGAACTCATCATCATCGGAAGTAGTGTAGTCAGTGTCGTCCTGCGAGGTTTCATCCAGGTCAAAACCAAAAGGAACGAACTCATCAGTGGAAGTAGTCGAACTATGTTCATCCTCTACAATCTCAACTGGATCGTCTTTTTTATCAAAAGGCCCGAATTCCTGAATAAAAGCAACCAAATAAAATTCGGCCTTTGTCTCATCTGAATCTAAGTGAACAGGAGCGGACTCATCAGTGAAAGTAGTCGACTCATGTTTGTCCTGTCTAGTCTCTGAATTTTCCCTCCGCTCTAGGGTATCAATCGTGTAAATCCCGTGGATGTCATCAACACAATGCCAAGTCCCAGAAGAAGGAATGTCGAGGTCCATGGTTTCCAAGTCTTCCTCCACGGGGAGGAATTCTCGTGTCTCAGTAGAGTCCAGTATACAACAAAAGTCTCCGATAGTATCATCTAGGTCATGATCCTCGGTGTTAGCTAAGGTAGGTGAAGTCACATCAGGTGCAAGTCTCTGATTGGCAGTGGGTGCAGTGATGACCATCTCGCTCTAGTCAATAGGACGGAAGCGAATATCTCCTTATCCATAGTCTATAATGACCCTCATAGAGGCAAGGAACGGTCATCCCAAGATGATTGGAGAGTGCTCCCCCGTGGAGATCTCCATGGGCAACATGATAAAATCAACATTGTAGCTCGTTCCCTGAATCGAGATGACGGTGTTTTCAAGGATACCCTTCGGCCTCTTGATTGAACCATCATCAAACTGAACGATCATCATGGTTTTCTTTAGAGGCCCTAAGTAAAGAGACTGTACCAGTGAGAAGGGTAATATGTTAATCTAAGCACCACCGTCAAGGAGAATGTAATCACATGTGTGGTCAGAGATGGTGCAACTAATGAAAGGTGTGGCAGTGTTCTTCTTCCGAGGAATGGGACGATGTGTGATGGCGTGGGCAGTGGCCATGGTCAAGATATGACATTCAGATATGCTCCTCCGCTTTATCTTCTTGGGAAGAGGAGCAGATAGTTGGTTCATGGCCTGGCGAAGTGGGGCATCAATGATCTCATGAATAGCGGCCACCACTTCAGGTTCAGTCAATATTTTTTGAATTTTTGGACCTCCTCCATACAAGGGAGAAAGACAGAATCAGCATATACACTAGGAATGCCAAGAGCAGTCTGTACAGTGGCATCCTTGGGGTCGAAGTTGGGACAGGGTGTGAATGGCTATGTAGTCAAAGATTCTGGCAAGGGGGTGCTCTCCTCACAGTCTGTCTCAACCAAGGGTCTCCAAAAATCATTTTGGATTTTTAATTTTTTCTCATTTTTTGTGTTTTAGGCGATTGCAAGCTTTCATGGAAGACTTGAATGAAGCCATATCATCACATGGTGGAATATCATGGTCGCTCTTATTTATGCTAGTGAGGTTGTCAATCCTCTGTCTCATATGATCCATCATCTGGGTCAAGTGCTCAAGGGTGGACTCGATGAAAGGTGACTCCAACAGCTCAGTCTCGGGTGGACGTGAAGGTGGAAAATATGGAGGTGGAGGTGGATGAGGATAAAATTCTGAATCCTAAAACTGTGGCTGAGGCGGATATGTACAAAAATCAAAAAAAGTAGGGGAAGGATTCTCCTGATAAAAGGGAGGTGGACCGGCTGGAGTGAACGAGGGGTCCGTAAAATCCGTATAAAAACGCTCCAGGGATCCATCTCGAAAACAAAAGGGAATGATCGGGAGAGCATGATAGTCAAGTCAAGAGAAGTAAGGAAAAAGGCGTAAATGCGCAGAAGCGATCTAGGATACACACCATCAATCACAAGAAAACTCACACAAATCAAATCCTCAATTTGCCTACTCAACTCGGTAAAGATAGCAAAAGCAATCTTCTTATCTTATCTGTTTTAGAGTTAGGTGAGAGGTCCAAAAGTTGCGCAAACACGTAGAGGTTGAATGGGATTTTGGCACTAATTCTTAGTGTGTGTGTGTGAGCAAGTAAAAGCGAAGACAATGAGGGGATTACTTGCCCCAAGACAAGGTTTTTTCTTTTTTTAGTTGATTTTAGGGTCGAGTAATGTTAGCAGTCCAATTTTATTTGTTATCACTTTTTTTGGTTTTTTAGTGTGAAATACATGAGCCTAACGAGGATTCAATTTTACTTAGCACCTAGGTGATCAAAATCAGCGGGAGAATCGAAAAAGCAATGCAAGCAGCAAACGATGATGAATGTTAAAGCGTAAATGCTCACCTTGCCTCCATCACTCTACATGCAAGGATGCTCAACGGAATTGAAACCTATCTACATGCAAATGCAAGCTGATGAAATCGCCCTAGGATGAGGAACTGATATTAGCGTGAAGCACAGTTTTCAAAATTTGACTAGATCCAAACATTTTCTATAGGAGCATGCAATGGTGACTAATGTGTTTGGATGTAATACTATCGACAAGCAGATTCTAAATCTAAGGGCTCAATCATACAAAATAAAGAAAACAAAATCGGAAAACAAAGGGAAAAAGGCGATAAAAATCGCGACAAAATCGACGAGGCCCCCAAGGGAACAATCCCTCAGGCACTGGACCTCGTGAAGTGTGGTAGAGTCATGAGATTCCTATTTAAGTTATTACAATAAATGTCTCTCTCTCACTTCACATTACAAAAATAAATACAATAAAATTAAAGGCTCAAAATGCGACTGTCTTCTCAAAGTCCTCCAAGCCTCCTTTGATGCTAGGTCAGATGCTCACACCGCCTTCACGTGGATGTGAAGGGACCTAGGGTGAAGCACCTCCCTCGATCTGTGGTTCCTCGCACAAAGTCAACAAGAGAGAGTGATTAGACGAGTCAAATAATTATATCAAATAAAAGAGCAAATAAATAAAGCCGTAAAAATAGACAAATAGTCACAATCACAAATAATCCCAATCTAAGCATTCTTGCTCCCCGACAATGGCGTCATTTGTTAAATAGGTTTTGCGAGGGTCTAGAGTAATCCACACAAGGCGGGATCACAATGTCGTTGAAGCGACCGCTCACGAAACCCTAATTCAGATAACAATTAACCCACAAGTCAGAATCAATCAACAAAAAGCAAGATATGGAGTTAAAATTTATTATAACTCTAGAACAAAGATGTGTATATATGCAAGTATGTGTAAAGTGTCGAACACAGGAAGCAAACAGGTAGATCAGGGCAATGATGCTCAAGATGAATGTGATGAATTTGTCTATATGAGCTATTTTTGTGGGTTTTTTAAAATTTTAATTTTTAATTTTAATTTTTTATTTTATATTTTTATATTTTGATTTTATATTTTCTTATTTTTATATTTTCTTTTTTGTATTTATATTTTTTAAATTTCTTTTTCTTTTAATAGAAATATAAAGCTATATATATAAGCGAGGTAAGAGAGAGATAAAAAGTACGTAAAATTATCAAAACTTCAGGAAATAAAATATTTTTTGGGCTTTCTTATAATTTTCTACTGTTTTTTTTAATTTTCTATAATTTTTGGTATTTTTAAAGTCAAAAAATACTAAAAACATGGAATAAAATTAAGTTCTGAAATTGAAATGGAGAAGAAAAATAGTAAACAATAACAAAAATTCTCCAAATTAATTTTAAAGTAAAGATACTAAAATGGAGAAATTAGGAAACATAAAATATATTTTTTGGATTTTTTACTAGATTTTATATATTTTTATATAGATTTTTTGAGTTTTTCTATTTTTATGAGTTTACTTTTATATTTTTAGTGATTTTTGGTCTGAATGTTAAAGATGCAAAAACACACAAAATATATTTTTTTGGGGAATTTGAGTATAAGTTACACGGAACGCGAACTAAGCGAGTCCAGTGGTAGTGAATAGTCTGATTCTCTTCTTTGAGTAGAGGGGAGGAAAGGAGGAATTCATCCACCCGAGGAGAGGGGCTTGCGTCTGATTAGCTAGTTGTTGGTGAGGCAATGGCTTACCAAGGGATGATCAATCAGTAGCTGGTCCGAGAGAGAGGATGATCAGCCACAAGACTAGGACTGAGACAGGGCCCTGAGTCCTTGCCCCTTTGCCTTTCTTTGAACTTTCATAATATAATAGTAGACTACGGTTTTTTGCTTTCTCTCTTTCTGGAACCTGCTCAAATAGGGATGAAAATGCATGTTTTTGATTTTTTATAAATATTAAAATGCTGTAAAAATGTAAAATAAAATATGTTGTGATAGCACATTGTAACAGGAACTTAAGCATATTTTTGGAGATTTTTTAGGATTTTATAGATGCATGAAATAAATACTAGAAACAAAGAGAAAATACACACTAGCAGGGGCATTTTTGTAAATATGCAAAAGTACACGGGCCTGAATGTAAATTTCCTACAAAGTTATAACTGAATAAAAATAATTCTGGACCAATCAGAAATACCCAAAAGCCCAGGGGTGTCCCTGCAAAATTCCCAAAATAGCACCTGACAGACATGTGACTGTTAGGGACTTGTGTGTAATTTTCAAAAACCTGGGGGCTAAAATTCAATTTGACTAAAAATAATATAACTGTAATAAATATACTCTAGATTGTTTAGAAATACAGAAATGCCTGGGGTCCCTAGTGCAAAATGTCAGACCTCACGTGCACCAGTCACGTGAGGTGACGTGGCTAGGGATGAAAATGCAAATATGGAAAGTACATGGTTCTTTTTACAAATATTACAAAAACATTAAAAAAACAAAGGAAAGATTAAGTATTAATAAAAAATTAATTAAAATGATTGGGTGGCTCTACAATTTACCCAATCCTTAGGTGGATTCGACAGCAGATGATCATCCACAATGCCACGTGTCGCTCCGCTGTAGCACGATGCCGCTTCGCCGTGGAAGGCCAGGATTAGATCATCGGCTAGAGATCAATGACGTTGGTGCGGCGAGATCTAACGGCTCGAGGCAGATCTGGGCAGAGGGCCTCGACCGAACGACTGAGGACGTAGATGGAAGAACTGGGAGGAGCTCTAGTTAGGCGAGCTTCCTCCGGCCAGCAAATCCTCCTCTATCGTGTGATGAAGCTCCAAAATGGCTTGATCGCTTCCTGCATGCCTCCTCTAGCAGCTGGAGGTCCCAAAAGTCTCCGGCAAAGACCGAGAACTCCCAAGAGGGTGGCTTAGCACATGGCTCCCATCCACCTCCGGCGAGTCTTCAAAAATGCCTCCAAGCGTGTGTGAATGCGTGAGACCTGCAAAAAAGATGAAGAAGGTCGCGGGCAAATTGCTGTGTCCCAATTGTAGGCAGAATGGTGTGGGAACGGTGAAAAAGGAGCTTGCTGGAGCAAGCTCCGATGAGGTGCTGGCTGAGGTGAATGAATGGGTATGAATCGAAATGGAAGGTACTAGTCGAATCCTAATGCCAAAGTGAAATGAAAGATGCATAAAAAAAGAAGATAAAGCCTCAAAGCCAGGTACACCTGTGATTGAATCTCACGGCCGTTGGCCGGAGATGGGGGCTCGGAGCCGCCTTGGCCTTCGCCCGGCCTCGCCTAGGCTTGCTAGAGGAGGCCATTCACGCCTCCGGTCCTGAGCACCTCCCAAGGGAGCCAAAGCTGGGGTCAAAGGGGTTCAAAGGTGAATGGGAAACTCGGAGGGTTTTTGAACAAGGTGGGGGACGGGCGAAAAGAACGAGGATTCTGGAGCACGCCAGCGATGTAAAGATCAAGAACCCCAGGCATGTATCCTCGATGCATGGTGAACAAAAGTCAAGAAGGAAGTGATGCGAAAAGATGGAAGGAGGAGCCTCGAAAAATCTGTGAAGTTTGCGAGAAATGAGGTTCTGACATGAAAAGGAGGTGGGTCAGAGAGTTGACCTGCGGTCAACTTTCGAGCCCTCCTGGTTGGTCTACGTGGACCAACCAGGAAAAAATCCTGCAAAAAATGATTAGTAAATTCGTTTAAAAATAATAAATGATTTAATTAATTTTAGATAATTAAGTAAAAATATTTGTTATTTTTTAAATTATTTTATTATGATTTTTATTTATTTTTTAAAAGTTTAAAATTTCAAGTTACCTTTTATGAGCTATATAGGTATATTCATCTATGTATTTTAATATTTTATTTTATTTTGTATATTTAATTTTATTATTTTAGATTATTATTTTGTAAATTTATAACTTATTTTTATAAGCTTAAATATATTTTTATTTTATTTTTCTGATGTATTTTATACAATTAAATATATATATATAGATGTATAATCAATATATGTATATTTATAGGTATTATACCTATGTATTGTATACAAGTATTTTATTTTATGTTTTATTTAGTGTATTATTCCTATTTTAATATACACATATATTATAAATAATATTTACAAAATTATAAAAATATAAAAGTATAAAAATGATGAATAATAAATAAAATGAATATTTTAATTGGTACAAGTGTATAATAGGGGTCCAAAACCTAACTTTTAAACCGTAACTTCAAAAAATATGAAACCACTTCATTAACTATCTTATTGAAAATGATGTACAATTAAAGGTGATTTTGATGCATTTCGGGTTTTTATTTGAGAGATACAGGTCTGGGAAGTTGGGATTTTGGAAACTTATTCAGATCATAACTTTTTACCTGTACATTATTTTTGTGTGAACTTAATTTTGTATTTTTCTATATTTATTTATCTACAACTTTCATGTTTAAAGTTTCTTGATTTGATGTATAAATAGTGGAACTAAAAATAGGTCCCAAAATGAAGGAAAATGAATAAAATAAAAGGGAATTTTATTGGTTTTTAACCCTTATCTCCCCCTACTTATTCCTTGCCGATCTAGTCATCGAGATGCCTAGGTCTCGAGGATTCAGGTCATAAAATATTTGCAATATTTTATTCTTTTTCTTTTCTTTTGTTTTCTTTATTCTATAATTTTGGCTTTAAAAACAATATTTTATACAATATTTACACAATGATGCATGGATGATAAAATATCTAAATTAAGGGTATTTACACGCATCTACTAGGGTTTTTAAGGCCAAAATGATAGAATAAAGATGATAAATGGAGATTCATCAGACATATTTCCCTAAAGGGACTTATTTGCAAATGAAAAACATTCAAGGTTGGAGTGAAATTTCTATACCGGTCCACGTGGCAAAATCGACAGTGAAGATGAATTTGTAACTCTAATCCTATGGCTCAGTTGCAGTGTACTTGGAAGGTGAAGATCTAATCTGGGACATTTGATCAACGATAGAGGTTTGAGGCTTTGTGAATTGCTTTGATTCAAACTGGCAGCATCGTTCTTAATCGGATGTCGCTGGAATGCATAGGAAGAACACCCTGAAGCTCTGTCTAGGAATGCTTTGATCGGCCCAACCTCGACCAATCTCGATTCGATTCGCTATCTGAAGGATTATCCTCATTCCTACGACTCTCCTATATTGATTAGATGTGATGAATGGAACTCGACGATGACCGGCAAAGGAATTGGCAGTTTAGGAGGTCTGTAGCTCAGGGTGGACCTCCAGGTCCTATTTTTCGCTTCTGAATGGTTTCCTTCGACCTACAAGAAGTTCCATGCTCCGAGTGGAATCTTCAGCCTGCTTTATTAGGTGGAAATGACGGCCAATGGTTGGTGAATGAGAACCTCCGACGGATGCGATTGGAAGGAGGTTGAACTCCAGATCCAAATCGATCGAGGGGAGCTCAGATCATGAAAGGAGATGGAGAAGGTTCTGTGGAGGTGATGGTCAAGTTTTATTATGAGTTTATTTATCACAAAGCTCTGATCTGGTAGGTTGGAGCTTGGAGATGGAGATGGATATGAACTAGCTAATGGTAGAAATTAAATGCATAATTGGAAGCGAAAAATAAAGGAAATGTTACCTAGAAGATCTACGATGAACGGAAGGTAATGGATCGCCTCGATTCGATGTGGTAGTCGAAGAGATGGGACACGACAGTGGAGCTCCGACGACATATTGATCTAGCCTCCTAGGATCTCTCCCAATCGAAGGAAAAGCTACTCTATCACAACAACTCTCACATGGACTCGATTTCTGATGAACATGAAGGTATAAGACCGATCAACCGGAGTTGGAGGTGGATGGGATCAATATATAGGCATGAAGTTCGACATGCTTTGAAATTCAAAAAGCATGTAATCCAAGGCATGATTGCTAGATTTGATGATCTAGCGATGGAGTTAGTCGTTGGGGCTAAAAGTTTAGAGGAGAAATCGGAGGGAGTTACTGACTAAGGCATGTGGGAAAATGAGGAGGATAAGGGCTGACGTGTGAGAAACGTAGGAAGTCGTCGTTTATTGGAGAGTTGACATGGGTCAATAGACCTGGGTTCAAACAATCAGAGGCTACCTAGAATAGGACAAAACACACTACACGATAAAATAGCATGTAAAATGAAAAATAAATCAAATAAAATTGAAAATAAATTCAAATAAAAACTTCTAAAAGCCTTATTCTGTCGCTCTAGGAAGCTACAAACAGAGGACCTTCTAGATCCCCAACTATGGGATCAGGATGTTATGGATGCCTACCAGCAATTGCAGTGATGCGTTGAGTTTCTGATCTCATAAGAAAGAAGAATGAGGGTCGGAGTAGGCGGGATTCACCTCTCAAACCGAAGGCCCGATGGTGTTCTTGGCGTTCTTCCTGATAGCCCAGGTGTCATCCGATCAGAACTCCCACTGCAGATTTGATCTCGAGCGTCAAATCAAGCAGAGCGACATGCCTTCATCACCTTTAAATTTGAAGTGGGGCTACATGGCACATCAAGAGCCCTCCATACGCACCTTACGAGCCAAGCATGGGCCCTCTTGGCTAAATTTCATGCATACTCGGACACCTTTCGTAATTTAAATGTAGTCTTTTAAATATAAAATGAAGGTGTAACTTTTATGTAAATTTTGCACTTGGCACTTGAAGGTTTAGACATATTAAAGAATAGTTCATGCCAGCACAGCACATGTGGCCCCCCATGAGAGCTGGGCAAATTTCCATTGTATCCCTATAGGTTTTAAAATTTCAATTTAATATATAAAATTTGTAATTAATTATAAAAACATAGCTATTTTTGCAAGTACACGCTCGTCTTTTATATATATTTCAAATATGCCCCCGTCAACTTTATATTTATTTATTTGCATTTTCATTTTTTTATAAATAGTTCTTGTGCTCAAAATATCATGCAAAAATAAGGAAAGATGATTTTTAATGCTTATTCACACTATGCATATTATTTAGCATATTATTTGCATTTTCCATTTTATAAAAATTAAAAGGAGCATTTTTATTCCCTGTTTATATTTAAAAATATAAAAAAATAAAACCTTCTCTAAAAATTCCAAAAAAATAGGTATTATATATTACTATATTTTATTACTCCAGACCAAAAATCACAAAAAATATCAAATGAAAGCCTTAAAATATAAAACCCTACGAACCTTATAAAAATTAAAAAAATATCAAAAACACCAAAAAATAGTTTTCCGTTCTATATATATTACTTCATATTAATAATAGTTTTGACAAATTTTGGACTTATTTTATATTTTTAAATCACCAAACTACTATTCCCAGATATGGACTATTTTGGACATTAAAAGTACATAAAAAATAGCAAAAATCACCAAAAACAATCGCAAAATCAAAGAAAATATAAAAACATAGAGACATTATATTTTATAATATTTGACTATATATATATATATAATACCCTATATAGTATTTAGATACATATATATAGTTATATATACTTATTATTAGTACTATTATTATAAATACCTATAAATATAGTTAATACCTAAAATAAAAAAGACTTTTTATTTGAATTTGCTATTTTTTTATATTTATTACATATATTATATATATTTCTCGTATTTATACCTATTATTACATATATTCATATAAATAGACCTATTATATATATTCTAAAAAGAAATTAAAAATAAGAAAATTAAAAAGAAATAAAAAATTGTAAAGTTATAAAAAAATAAAATCTATAAAAAATAAATAATTAAAAACCCACAAATAACTAAGTAAATAGTAGATATATCTACAAGCATATATTAATTAGAAATAACTAATACAACTACACATGTTTGTTCCTTGTGTTCGACATTACACGTAATTGATGATTGTACACTTATTTGTATCGTTACAATAAATTTTAATTCCACACATTCATTACATCACTTTACTTTCTATTTGTGGGTTAATGGTCGTTCAAATTCATAGTCTCTCGTGAGCGGTCACCTCAACAACTATGGTCTCTCCCTGTGAGAGATTATGACCGCCTCGACAGTTCGGTGGATTCAATAATAGGTGTCGTCGTCAGGGAGCAATGGGTAGTGTAGCATTGATTGTAGATACTTATTTACATATTTTTTGATTTTCATTTATTTTTGGTAATTTGTTTATCTGCTTCTGAAAATTCTTCTTTGTTGTATTTTTACAAGGGACTGTATGGTGACTACGACTTATTAGGAGGTTTGTGCACCCCAGCTGCAAGGAGATTGGCTCATTTTCCTACTGATCCAATTTGTGAGAGTAGGAAAGAAAGACACAGAGAGATAAAGAAGAAGAGAAGATAACTATCATTGCTTTTTCTTTTATTTTGTGAGAGAGATTTTTATTTTTAATTGTGTATATTAATTTGTAATAACACAAGTACTTGGACTTTTGGACATTCACACTTCACTATGTCCATTGCTCAGGTGATTTTTCACCTAGGGGCCTCGTCGTCTATTTCATTTTTTCATTACCTTTCTTTTATTTTGTTTCACGCATTCGTAGTTTTCCACCTTAATTTTTTATTTTTTGTGATTGAGCCCATAGACATAGGATTGCTTGACTCGGTAAATAGGTCTAAAGCATAAGTGATGTCTCATCACAAGTGATGTCTTCTCTTCGTGTGTAGCTTGTGGATGCGTGTCATGCTTTAAAGGTCTCTAACTTCTATTCAGGTTCCCTCTTTCTCTTGAAGATCTATTTACACCTAGCGGATCACACCCTTGTAGGTGGATCCTAGAGGGTCCATGCATAACACTTGTGTATGAAGTCTACTTTAGATTTTATTGCTAACATCATCTTTCCATGTTATGATCCTCGGAAGCTTCATCATATGAAGTCATATCCTTGTGAGACATATCTGGAATATGGAATCCATACCCTTTAGGTGGTCTTACCACCCTCAAACTAATTTGACGATGTAAGAGTGTTTCATCTTTAATTGTCCTTTGGTTTCCAATTTAAGGAGCCTCATTATCTTCTCAAGATTCAATGAGTTTCTTTACTTCATTTTCATCTTGATTCTCAAGAAAGTCATCCTCTAAGAATAACATCCTTAGAGATGAAATCATTTAAGAATCTCAAGGTCATGAAGTAGGTATCCAATACCATCCTTTATATTCCTAATGAAGTAGCACTCTATGGTGTTAGATTCCAGCTTATTTGCATCCATGACATGGTTATGGACCAATCAACCAAAAATCCTCAAGTATCCAACACAAGGCAAGGTTCCAAACCATACTTATGAGGGTTTTCGGGTTTAAATTTGTATGTGATCTTATAAAGGATATATATTACAGTCTATGCTACATATATACCCGGAAACTAAAAGGTAATCATGCTAAGAGCTATCATTGATCAAATCATGTCACAAATGCAATTGTAATTCCCTAAAACTCTATTGAGTTTATGTGGATTAGGAGGAGTGAGATAGGAATGATATACCTCACTTTATGAGGTATTCCTTGAATTTATCTAATCGGTACTTGCCACCTTGATTATATCAAATTCGTTTCAGATCAAATTCACTTCATCTTCCTTCAAACTTTTGTTCCAAATCGAAATTATGAAATCTTTGAACATTTCAAACGTTTCTAAGGTGAAAGGGAAGAAATCTCATATCATAAATAATCATAAATTGATATCACATATCATTAGTGTTTATATTGATATAGATGATCCACATACATCAATATGTTTAAGATCTTGACTACCTTTTCATCTTACACCATTCCCAGAGATAGGTGCATTGGACATTTTACTTTGAATATGCTATTCACATGTATGTAAGTTTTGAACCTTCAGACAATCTAAAGTTCAATATCTTTCTAGTCCGTATATCTTATCAATAACCTTATGTCCAAGGCTTGATGCTAATTATTACCAAATGATCTTTATCCTCCTTTTGATACTGTAAAGTTAAATTTTTTAGTATTTAGAATTGTTAATGAGCCATTCATTAATTTTCTGATTTAGTATAGTTCTCTAGATGTTATATTACTATCTAAAATATATGCATCATAACTCTTTATGATAGGTCTACTCAAGAATGCATGTTTATTTCCAACATTTATAAATAAACAATTAATGTATTGTAATATCTAGGTCATAGAGATATCCTCTAAGACTAAGGTCTCTCCCACTAAAAATATGTAGTTTATCTATCTAATGGAGATTGTTGCATCAATTGCATCAACATCCATGTGGATGAATATTAAACCTTAAGATCAAATTTTCTAGTCTTCTAAAAAATATGCAACCAATTACCAGTGTTATTAGAAGTTTTAGATACAATTATTAATCTTTGATCTTATCTAATAAGCTAGTCAATTTCAATGATTATATCTAGATGTATAGTATGTAGATGCACTATCCGAGTCCTTCTCTAAGGATCCCAGATATTCTATATTGTCTCACCATCAATATACCTGCTTGTTGCAGTATTGCCATTCATCCAACTCTTTGGATGTCATATGGGTTGAATCACATAAGTACAATCAACTCTTTGACTTTCCTTCCCACTTTGGTCAGACCCATGCTTCCACTATGCCTCCTTCATCTATTAACAACTATTACCTAAGACAAAGGATCTCTTATGTTCAACTCAAAAGAGTTCAAGATAATAGTATTTCAACATTTATATATGATTCATTTAATTCATACAATATGAATACTATGAAGCTTCATGGAAGACTAGAGTATATATAGTAGAATAATGACACTCATTGTATCTACATCCAGGTAAACTTTTAAAGACTTCAGTTCAGATAGGTACTCAAAAATTTTGAGAGCATCTTCCCTTATCAAGCCATCATTCTGTAAATGCAGTGAACCATGTCATTCATGATTAAATGTTGAGAGTTGATATGTCTGCCAAAACATCTTCTTTAGTTTTATAACGATTTTCGATAATTACGCTCATCATTGACATGATAATTCCTATGCACACTCGATGAGAGATCAAGACTGTAGTGGCATACAAACCCAATGTTGTTATCCCATTGTGTATTTAATTGTCATTACTCATTATTATGAGGAAACTTGCAACCACATACATTATGTATCCAACTACAAGTACAATATCTTGATCATGAATCTAATCCACGAATTTTCTTGTTATTATGGAGTAAAGTTTTGAGTGGGTTTAATGTAGGTTATTTGAAATAAGATAATTTGCATAAATACACATTTTACTTTGATTAAAGATTTTATATCAAAGTTATCTTGCCTTGTCAACTCTAAAAGTTCATTCCCTTATTCACTTTCAAATAAAGAGACATATTTACCATATATCTTAAGCAAGATCTTGGATCTACTTCTTACCTTTATTACATCCCAATAATATGAGAAACTGCAACTCGAAAAAATGAAGCGGGAACTCATTCTACCTTGCAAGTCCAACTTGCATTTCCCAATTTGGTCTTTAACACGTGAGACCACCACCCCTAAGGCGATGTTGACCAGTTGTTATTGAATCAACCGTCAAAAGGAATAGAACTCTCTATGCACAATCCAATATCATCCTAATAATATGATGAAGCAATATTGGGGTCACTGCAAATACGACCTTACTCTTTCGAGAAGCAAAGATCCCAAACCATGTGCGCTTATATGTAGGAGATATCACTTCAGACAGGCGTCACCAGCATACAATCCATGGCGATGGAACCATTCACCTTGATGGGAGATCATGGATCTCATTTATATGATCCTCCATGTCCAATTAAAATTTTAATTGATTATTGTGTATCATATTCTCATAATCAATTCTTCCAATGGAATTACATCTCTATTCATAATAGAGTGTATATTTTAGTTGGATCTAATTGATTTAATCATATTAAAACAATTATCAATGCAATTAATCAACCAACAAAAACTTAGGATTTTCTTGATACTACCTTATAGTATAAATTATCAGAAGTATGTATTATTTTGTATTTTAATAATTAGATTACAACTTGACTTATTCATATTATTCTTTCCTCAAAAATGGATCCGGCCAATTTACTCGATTTATGCAGGGAGGGACAATCTCCATGATATGCAAGGTACTAATTAGTAAACCAAGCCAGCATACCCGAACAAAGACACCTTCACCATTCCGATAAGAACAACACAAAATAATGCTAATGTACTTACGATTTTTCCAGTTAACTTTAATGACATGCATTATACTATATATAGTAATCACATAGAGATTTAGGCATCTTTTAAACAATTTTAAGGATCCTAAATCTCTAGTCATATCAAGCAAACATGTTCATGGTTTTGTATGTAAATGTTGTCCTACAACTATTGTAGGGTAAACGAGATTTTATCATGAAACATTCATTCAATGGTCATTGATGTTTAATCAGTTATCTCCGTAAACATTAACCATCAATTAATCATGGAAATTTCCAAATTTCCTCGATTTACATTGAATGATAAACACATTAAGTGAGAATACTTGATGATCTAATCATCATCCGACCCATCGATAATAAAAATGGAATATGTAGAGCAAATATAATCGGATCAAGCAAAATAAATTTGAGCGGTTTGCTGGTTTATTTCTTTACTTAGGAAAGTTTATTTCAAGTTTCGTGATTGGAAGATAGTAAAAAAAAGTAATTTCTTACAGATCTTTGATTACAAGAAAAAATAATTTTATTCCAGGGAAGATTCAAGTCTTTACTCATGCACTTTTGGTGACAACACATAGCTACTATTTTAGGGACATATTAAGACATTATAAATGCATTTTATGATCCAAAAAAATTGTTTAAACAGTGCACAAAATTGTCTTTTCATCTTCATGAAAAATAATTTGAAACATGCATCTTATACACAAACAATGATTCCACACACATGCGATGTAGAAAACCGTGTTCTGTTAGGTTTTGGATCATATCCAAGACCTTTAACCAAGGCTCTAAAAAACTTGAAAGCTATTGTTTAGGTCTTACCGAATCATAGAAGAGTGAAGATCGCATCATATGTGATCAACAACGAGTAGTCATACTACTTGCTTGAGGCAACAGAAATTAAAATTTTTAAATGATGAATCCACATGATACACAAACACTTCTCAAATTATTTCATCAAGATCACAAACATCTTCAAAAGAATATCTCTTGAAGTGTGGTCACGATCATCAATCTATAAAGTAAGAGATTCTCCCGTCTCAAGCCCGATCCGACGAAGATCATACTTGCGGGTGTGTTGATTAGATGTGTGCTTCACGCAATCCAAGACAATGATTCAAGCGAGGAGTCTCTTGATTTCGTCTCATGAAATCCGACTCCTTCTTCATGAGGGGAGTGCATCGAAGAAGATGGAGATCCACAAGCAGTCAATCCGACAACACAACGGCATGGCAACAATGGCAACGTTCTCTAGGTTAACATATGGATGACCATATGTTGAGAGAGAGAGGGAGAGAGTTGGCATGTAGAGAGAGAGACTTGTTGCCTTGTGTGTAAAAGAAATGGCTAGGTTTGCCTTTTCTTTTATACTAAATTGGATGGTGGAGATGCATTCTTAATTAAAATCGATGGTTGAGATTTTATTGTAATAATTTGCAATAACAATTAATTTAATAAAAAGAAAATAAATATATTGTAAATAATCTTAACATATTTAGTTTCAATTAAATCAAGAATCTCTAAAATGAAATAGGACTAGAGAGCCTCCTTTCATGTAAGGGGAAAGGAGATAGTTGCCTTCCCCTTAAACATGGTGGAAGGCCACCTTGATTGGAGAGAGAAAATCTCTCTCCAATCCTAATGTAATCTTATTATATTAAGTCTTATTTCATGGAATTTTCTATAAAAAAATATTACCAAATAATTATTGCAAATTATTTGTGATATTTGCAAATAAAACCATTGACATCTATGAATCAAATTCAACAACCCAATAAAATATAAGTCACATTTACATTTACATTTACATTTAATTATACAATGTGAATCTAATTCACATCCTCATTAAATTTGTAAATCTTATTTACAATTAACATTCTCCAATATATTATAAATCACAATTATAATATTTGTGATTATTATGTATAATAATATCCACATTAATCTCAACTTTGATAATTAAATCATATTTAATTATCTTAGATAACTCTTCTCATATGCCCAAATAATATGAATGACATTCATATTATTCATGGTAATTAAATCACATTTAGCTATCAATATTTCTCAATGCTCATATACATTTTCAACAATGATAATATTCTTGAACTCTTTCAAGTATAGTGTGCTTTCTCCATGGATACTTGGAGATAAGGACAGGGCGATTGTACGTTCCTTGTATAGTGACTTGGATATTAAGATCATATATCAAATCCAGATCAAGGGGACCTCTCAAATATATTTGATTAAATCAAAGACATAAGTCTAATATTCTCATTGCATCTGAATCATATTCAGATCAATGTCCAACATTTAGACTAAGATCATATTACTTCTCTATTGAGAGGAGTCACTGCAATCCAACCCAATTTCATTACTCCCTCAGAATGGAAGTATCACGATTATACACTCATTTACAATCACATCACCATTGAGTATTCTTAATACCCGTACATCCTACATATTGGAAGACCTATAATAAACCCAAAGTTTTAGATCATTTTTAGAGTTTCTTCTTTAGGGTTTTATCATTAAGTTTCTCATTTAATCATTTGGAGTTGGTATCGATCATATACTTTCTAAAATACATCATACCTAGGAATTGATAATATACTTCCCAAAAGAATATATCAAACCTACAAATTCAGAAAAGCTTCCAAGCGAGACGACCGTGCATGGAATTTGATCCCAATATCTCATGAGTGAGTTGTTGTCTTATGGTTCAATAATGAACCTTGTATGATCCCTTTGAGATATCGTATTACTCATATGGCCTTGTATGCACACCAGCTTGTTGGTTTATAGACCTTGAATAGGTCATCAACTTAACGGTCTGTCAAATGAACATACTCAGACATATAGTAACACAACTGTCTCCAGTCAGAGGATGCATGCTTATATTATGACAGTATATGACATAGGTCTTGGTTATCTCGATCTTGTTAAGTCAACTCTTTGACCTAGCTTATCTAACACCTCTAAATCTTTATTCCTATGCAAAGGACCTGCATCAAGAGGTCTGTTAGATGTCAGCCTTTAGAGAAGAATTGTCATCATCTTCTCAAGCTAGAGATCCTATCTTAACAATCATTTAACAGTACTTCATGAGTTTAATCTAACTCTTTAGATAGCATCCAAGCACCAGCCTCTATTACTCAACATTTGAATCATCAACTATATAATCAATAAGATGGACATGGTACATAACCCTAATTGTACTATGGGACCTATTGTGAAAAATTAGCTTGATTTCATATCAGGGAATGATTTGCAATAACATTTATTGCATAATGGCTTGTTGTGGGATCGCATGTCCAACAGCCTGAACCTAAGTATAGGGGGGATCGAGTGATTTCGTTTATTTCATTTTGTCTTGTTCTTTCTTTATTTCGTTTGTATATTCTTTTGCCTCAGTCACCTTATTTTTATATTCCACTATATTTACGATGACGAGATCATAAGTATATTGGGGCGACTAACTTCTATTCTTTTCTTCTTTTCACCCACTTTTACTTGGCACAAGTTATGTCCTCCTTTTTCTCTTTTGGTACTATGAGGACACAACACAAGCTAAGTATAGGGGGTGCGTATATATATTCTATATATACTTGTGCCCATAACTCGTACTTTCATGTATTTTCTATATCTTTAAAATCCATAAAAAATTGGGTAAGGGTTCAATTTATTTAAAAACTATTTATTAAGTATTTATAAAATTCTTGTAAATAAGTAAACTATATGTAAAATTATTATTTAGAATCTTTACTTAAAATTTGTATTAAAAAGTGTATAGTACTTATTTAAAATTCTATTTATTAAAATATGTTAAAATAATTCCACTTGTAATATATTTGTATATAAAATCTATAAAAGACATTAGTTATTTAATTAAAAAAATATTGGTAACTTATATTGTAAATTCTTGTAAATATGCTTGTGTATAAAAATTGAAAAAAAATCCATGAAAATACAAAGTTCTAAAATCCATAAAAATTCAAAATCTTTAAAATCCATAAAAATGTGTAAAATTGACGGAAGAAAAGATGTTATATACGTCAGGGCACAAATTGATTGATGGAGTGCAAGCAACACTACAAATTCTACCTAAAGAAGTCAACCACCAAATACAAATATGACCACAATGGTCCAAGCTTCCAAAAAGCCTGCACATCTTAGTGGAGACTTGGCTACACTAGCTGAGCTTCATAAGGAGATGTGACTACACTTGTCACACTCTGATTCTTTACTTATTCTTCTACTTTCTCTCCTCTATTCGATTGTTGACACGGCATGTCCTGAACTTAGAAGGAAATACTCCCCCTCCTCGATGAAAGAGTATCTAGATGAGGAACCAATGGATTTTTATTATTGGAGTGGGTGGTTTCTTCGCTTCTTTAAGGGGAAGAGCTAACACAATTTACACACCATACAAATTGAATTTAGGGTTCAAAGAGTTAGCGATTTGGATAAGTGGATTTAAGTTGGTTATAGACGAGAACCTGAAGAAGTATTTGTTGAACTTGAGTACCGTTGAGATTAAAATCCTACTCCTGGTTATGGCTCCGACAAAATGCTTGTTTAAGGCCAGGTCGAGCTTTATCCTTCGTCTATTTTCATGAATTGATTTATGAAAATGAATTCATTCTAACGTTATTTCTTTTTCCTTATTTTTCAAATAAGTGTTTGCTAAGGCACTAGCAAAGTTTAAGTATAGGGGGTTGATGAATCCACGATTCATTGACTTTTCTATCGCATTTTGTCTTAAAATACTTAACAAATACATGTAAATATGCACTAAATCACATCCTTTATAAAAAATACCATTCGTGAATAAAAATACATTTTTATGCATTAAAAACATGTATATAAATGAAAGAATAAAAAGAAAGAGAAGAAAAGAAGTTAGACTGTAAATATATATATATATATATATATATATTGTACAGGACGACTAATTAAATATAAATATAGCAGTAAGATATCTTTATTTAACCTAACCCCTGAGACAAAGTCAGTAGGAATTGGTCGATATAAAGTAAATTAGGGGGGTATAATGAAGAAAATACAAAAATAATTAATATTGCACATCATACAACAATAAAATTTATTTTTTTAGTTACGAAATCATCAACTAATTTTAGCTAATTTATTTATATATATTTTTCACCAAACTCATTTCCTATGTGTTTGTAAAAATGTATATAAAAATATAAATTAATTAAAGAAATTCCAACCTATATGTATGCCAAGAAAACTGGTTTTCAAATTATCAAATTCCCAACTTCGGAACCTCATAACTTCTTCATACGAACTAAAATTTTAGTCTACTCTCCTTTAAAGTTCATAAAATTATAATATCTAATTATTGAACGTTATTTCATTAAAATTGGAGTGTGTTTTAAAAAAAACATTTTTGGTACCAAATGACAACTAGGTTTCTGAGATATTTATTTTATTATGTACATATTATTTATAGAACAACTGATTTTATACTTTTAAATTATTATCTTGATATTGTAGTTTATATATATATATATAATTTCTAAAATTAAAACTTTTATTTAATATTTTATATAAATCAAAAACAAAAAATAGATAAAATTGAACTATAGACCGGTTATCTATATATATATTAATTTATTAAAATCCTTAAAAATCTCACAACCCTAAGTTATTATTATATTAATTAATAAAGTACAAAAATGATACCTTATTAAATTATTGAATTAAACTTATATATGATATTTATTAAGTACACTATATTTGTATTTATTAATATTATATTTACTTTATAAAATATATATTATTTATAAAAAATAAATTATACCATAATTTACGTAATTTAATTATTTACATTTTTGTTTTTATACATTTTAAAAATAATACCATTTAGTATTTAATACTAATTTATATTGTATTTAATTTATGTGCTAATGTGTTGCTTACACGTGTTAGCTCTACAACCCTTCATCCTCCAAGAATCGGATTGGTTGTTCTGTTTGAACCACCTAACTTAGCTTAATTAGTTCCTCTTTGTTTCACCACCGGAACCCAATTTGAACCTTCCATTCCCTAGAGCTAACATCCTACTTACATGTATACCCTATGATCTAATCTACTCCTCTTCCATCTAACCTATTTAATTCCATGAACACCATCGTTCACAACCAACTTTCCAACTATAGTCTAAACTGACCGAATAACCTATCTTCTACACCTTGATCCTCCCACCTCCAGTGGTGACATCACCCAAAGGCAGCCCAACGTGGAAGAAGGGCGTCCGGTGAGTAGTTTGAAGGCTACCAACCGCCTTACATCACTGCCATATGCGATGTGAAGCTTGGGCAACACAGGACCTCGAGCAATGATCAAGGGTCATACACCCTTCATCACAGGTGAAATCCTTTTCCCCTTTCATTTTTCCTCAACGTTATTGTTGAAATAGCAAAGTTAATCATGTCATTAGATCATCTAATCCTCTACCTTCAATCCACAAATAAAATCCATTACCAATTTGACACAAACGATTCAATTTTCAATTTGAAATTTACATTTCTGGAACTTTATTTTGCTGCAAGAAACCGTCACTTGTTGTGAATAAAGCAGTAAAACTTCATTTTCAAGTCATTAACATTTGGAGTTTCTCATGAGCATCATTTGGAGCGGACCGTCGCATTTATTCGAACAACATCGATGATCGATCAAACAAGAACTGGAATTCCATACTTCAAAACCTAGCAGAGATTCAACATATTCCTTCTCTACATCCCCCAATACAGGGGATCTTGAAAGGGGTAGGAGTCCCCCTCCTGGCCCTGTAAGA
This sequence comes from Ottelia alismoides, assembly GCA_037367405.1. Taxonomy (NCBI): domain Eukaryota; kingdom Viridiplantae; phylum Streptophyta; class Magnoliopsida; order Alismatales; family Hydrocharitaceae; genus Ottelia; species Ottelia alismoides. The sequence continues at coordinate 11,946 of JAZKJV010001854.1, read as the reverse complement.
GTACGTTCATATGTTGAGCCATTGCTAGAGCAACCAATAGCCGTTGGTGGACTTAATTTGAGCTGCCAAGATCACCGTCCATTCTTCAATTGGGAAGAACAACCCAAATCTCAGGAATCAGTAGATCCATGATGCGTGTCTCATTCAGACGGTACAGATCAGATCTCCAAATCTAATCTCCTCGATCCTCCTCTAACCGGTGGATATTTTGCATTAGAAACCCAGCACAGTTTCAAAATCAATTCCCACCACAATCTTTTTCCATGACTACATTTATGTCTGCGTCGGGGACCTAAGTGTAATATAGGACTATTTTTAATACAAATAGGTCCTTTACTAGAGACCTATCTGAAAGACTTCTTTTTATTTGCTTTACATTGATATCCTTGTACTAGAGAGCCATTTTAGGACATCTATTGACATTATTTTTACTTCATATTCTTGGGGTAGTTACACAACTACCCTACATTTGTTTTTAGTTGATTTTCAAAGGATGTTATCACCTTTTTCATCGAGATTTTTGTCTTCAATTTGCGATTCTGTTTTGATTTTGTTTTGAGTTCTCTTCGAGCATACTGCTCGAGTTTTTCTTCGAGTCATCTACCTATATAGTATCATTATATTTTCTACCTTTTATATACTACATAGTACTTATTTGCTTACAAAATTACCACTTAGAAAAGATAAATAAAAATTTAAAAACTAAAAATCAAATAAAAAATACAAAAACTAAAACCAATAAAAAGAATTTCCTTGAGAAGAAATAAAAAATCATAAAAATATTTTCTTCCTCAAAAAACGAAGTTGTCTTTCTACCTCCTCATGTTTGACAAAGATTTTCTAGATAAATAAATAGTGAATGACAAATTAGGAGAGAGAAGTTTATTATTGTATTCATCTCTTCTCTCTCTATTCTGACTCTTTTGTCTTTTGATTGGAAATAGTGTTTCTCTTCTACGGTCTCTGCAACGAACACATTTAACTTCTAAGTCAGACACTCTTTTCAGAGGGTATGGGTTATGTATATGGGAATACACTATAGATTGTATGTAGAAGAGTACAATTGAGGAATTTTGATGGGTATGCAAGCATTGGGTATGTATAGAATTAAGTTTATAGGAGGTATTTGGGCATGCAAGTGTATAAGGAGATTGGGTATGCATGTAGATGTGTAGGGAGTAATGTGGACGTGAATGCAAGAGTGTATGGATGTATTTGGGCATACATTCAAGTGTACGAGGAATGTGGGTATGCATGTAGGCGTGTAAGAGTGTATGGAGCGGTGTATGGGTGTGTTTGGGCCGTGTGCAAGTGTGTGAGGGAAATGTGTGTGTATGAGAGTACGGTCTATGTATATGGTATTTCATGGTAGAATGTTGGTAGCGAAGTACGATTTAAGGAATTTGGTCAGGTATGTATGCATTGGGTATGTATGGATTTAAGCATGTAGGATGCATTTGGGCATGTAAGTGTATGAGGAACATGGGTGTGCATGTAGGTGTGTATGGAGCAATGTGGGCATGAATGTAAGAATGTATGGTTGTATTTGGGCATGTATTCAAGTGTGAGGATTGTTGGTATGTATGTAGGTGTGTAAGGGTGTATGGTGCAATTTATGGGTGTGTTTAGGCGTGTATACATGTGTGTGGAATATGGGTATGCATATGGGTGTGTATGAGAGTATGGACTATGTATATGGGAATCCATGGTAGAATGTGAGTAGCGAAGTACAATTTGAGAAATTTGATCAGGTGTGTAAGCATTGGGTAAGCATGGAGTTAGGCATGTAGGAGGTATTCTGCATGCAAGTGTATGAGGAACATGGGTATGCATGTAGGTGTGTAGGGAGTAATGTGGGCATGAATGTAAGAGTGTATGGGTGTATTTGTGCATGTATTCAAGTGTGTGAGTAATTTGGTTATGTATGTAGGTGGGTAAGAGTGTATGGAGCAATGTATGGGTGTGTTTGGGCATGTCTGCAAGTATATGAGGAATATGGGTATGCATATGGGTATATATGAGGGTATGGGTTATGTATATGGGAATCTATGGTATAATGTAGGTAGAGAAATACGATTTGTGGAATTTGGTTGGCTATGTAAGCATTGGGTATGTTTGGAGTTAAGCATGTTGGAGGTACTTAGGCATGCAAGTGTGTGAGGAATATGAATATGCATGTAGGTGTGTAAGAGTATATGGAGTAATGTATGGGTGTGTTTGGGCATGTGTGCAAGTGTGTGAGGAATATGCGCATTCATGTTGTGCATATTTTTAATTAATAGAAATTTAAGTAACTATATATGTAATTTGATTTATTAAAATTTGACCCCACTTATACATAATGCTTCACTTCACCCTTGATTGAATGATTTTATTGCACTATAGCATGGAGGGGAGGAGGGGATTGAGAGTCTTTGTTCAAATTGTACTTCTAAGTTCAAATTATCCTTGCGATATATTATATTGTGGTGTATGTGAATGTGGAACACCTTGTGATGTTTATGAGCCTAATAAATGCTCATTTTTTCCCACAATGACGAATTATCTAGGGATTTTTGTCGTTATTGCTTGTTTGATGAGCAACCACATTTTTGGTGCGGCTTATCACATGTTTTACATGCTTAAACATGTGAACAAACCTATCACAATGACGATTGCCCACAACCTTGAAGAGCAACCGATGTTGAGGCACCAGGCATGGATGAGTAGCAACTATATTGGTGTGGCTTAACTGATGGATGCGACAACAATCTAACTATGTGGACGTTGCTATCTGAGAGAGATTTTTACACGAAGATTTTTTTCATTTCAGTCCTCAAAATTGTGTCCTGTTCATTTTATTATTTAATTTCCCCATGATTTTTCCTAATTTCAGACATATGGGTGTGTATGAGTGTATGCAAGTGTGTGAGTGTCGAACACTACTTTTGCGGGATTTTATTTAATGGAATTATTCACAATCTGAAACTGTCGTATTGACACAAAGAAGCATTAAACAAAAATTATTGATGAATTCTCAAGAAAAAATAAAATTAAGAAATGTAAGAAAGAAAATTTTTCTATTTAATTTACCTATATAGCGTACATGATCGAACTCAAGAAGCCAACAAAAATCCAGAGGGTTATTTAATCAAAGTAAAATAATGAAATAAATAAGCAATTCTTCACAAATTATTCTTGGTTTTTGTGAAAATTTTTGTCTTTTTAATTTTTTTAATTTTAAATTTTTTTAATTTTTTATGGTTTTCTAATTTAGTACTTTTAAATGATTTTTAAAGTTTTGCAAATGTTTTTAATTTCTGAAAATAAAAGAAAATAAAACCAATAAAGGAAATTAAGACAAAGTAAGAAAAAGGGCAACTTTTGGATATTTGAAGTGTAGCCAAGATACATAGAAAATTAAAGTAAAATTATTTTTGTGTTTTAAATATTTTTTTGATGTTTTTGTTATATTTGTAGAATTTTTAGATTTTTTATGATTTTTATATAAATGAAAAATAAGAAATAATGCGAACAAAAATGTTTTTGGATTTTTAAAATAAAAAATGAATTTCAAATTTATGGAAACATGCACAGTCAGAGACAATATTTTTAAATTTTCTAGAAAGTATTTTTGTTATTTATTTGTATTTCTGCTATTTAAAATGAATTTTTAAGTGTTTCCTACGTTTTTTATTTTTCTTGTTTTTGAGAGGAATTAGTTATTAAAACGGGTCAGAAAATAAAATAAATCAAAACAAACAAACTTGAAATTTTTTGGAACGTTAAAAAATATATATTTTTATTGATTTTTTTATGCAAACAGGGAATATTTTTGGAATTTTTGATTTATTAAAATTAATAAAAATGATTAAAATGTGAGATGAAAAAAGGTGATGAAAGAATGGTTAACATGAGCTTAAAATGAATTTTTGGGGTTTTTTACGAAGTTTTGGAATTTTTTTCTTTAAATTTAACATGTAAAATTAAATACAGATGCACAAGGATATGGATGCTAATAAAAGCAATTTCAAGACTAAATGAATAATAAACAAATAAATGTGAGGTCCCAACGTGTAATTCCTCTAAAAATACGCTTGCGGATGCATGTGACAAGAGCTGGATTGGAGCCAATTGTAATTACTTTAATTCCAATATCTGAATAATAACAAATATGTGTGCACGGTTTTATTGCAAAATTTCCGAAGATAAATGATTATAAAAATAAATTGGACTAAAATGCAATTAAAATAAGTAAAAGGGAAATAAATGCAAATCTTTAGAGAAGAGGAATTTAACACATATCTCGAGAGAGACTTATTTGCAAATGAAATAAAAGTACGGGGTAGAGCATAAATATTCTACCATTCCATGTGGAAGAGCGAACTGTTGGATCTTCGTCTAGATGCTGATCGTATAGCTGATGTGAAAGCGCTCGTGAATGGTCTCGATCTGTACTTGAACTCGATCTACTCCTCTAAATTGGGGATCGATGGACAATAGTGACGAAAATCGATGATGATGTTCGTGATCGGACAGATCTGGAAGAGATTTGGAAGAACAGGGTTGAAGGTTGACTCCTGGGAACGTCAATGAAGCAATGCTTGCTCGATCGCTGTCTTAATCGACTTCTGACGGATGATACGGCTTCCTGCAACATCTTCGTGTAATCCAGATAGTGCAGATGAAGCTCAAAGATGCCTAATCAAAGTTCTGAAGGATGGAAAGGCTGAATATCTAGATGAACCTCCAAGTACTGCTCCTTGCTCCCAGATAATCTCCAAAGACTTACAAAAGACTCGGTGCTCGGAGGGGATCTCTCCAGCCACCTTTATTAACGAAAAACAAGAGAAATGGTGAAGGAATGGAAAGCCTTCAGTGAAGGTGGTTGGAGTGGAGCCTAAAATCTAAATCACAAATGATCTGGGGGTTCAGGTTGCGTGAGAAATCGAAGAAAGTCAGGGTAAATGTGGTGATGGGATCGACAATGATTGTAATTGACCGGAGCACCTCTAATCGTGCATATCGGAGGGAGATAGTTGAAGATATGATTTCGTTAAATAAAGAATTAAGAAGCAAAATAAAAAATGAAATGAAGAGGATATAAAACCTAAGAGTACTTATGGTGAAGGAATGGGTAGATGCGCCTCAATCTAGTGCATAAGGTAGAGAGTCGGAACTGCATCGACGACGATCCGACAAGAAACCGGATCATGTCTCTAGCCTCCTTCTCATGCTCCTGATCATGGTAAGCTCATGCTGTCACCTCAAGCTTTCTCTAGGACTCGATCTCGGGAAGAAATGAGGGCCAAAATGGATCAAACACCAGCAGGGGAAGATAACAGACTATAAATAGGCATAAGTCAGGCGACGTTTTGAATTTTGAAATGCGAGCAGATTGAGGTGAGATCTAAGGACTCGATGACTTGGCGATGGAGAGGTTAGTGAGGGCTACAAATTAGGAGAAGGAATCGAGATGGGTTAATGATCGACGCATGCGGTAAAAATCCACGAAGGAAGGGTCGGCACACGAAGTAGCGAAAAACATGGGAAGACTGGGGAGTTGACCTAGCTCAACGAACCCAGGCTTAGCGAATCAGCATGCATCTGGGATAAGACAAAATAGGTTACATGAAAAAAAAGCAAAGAAAATTAAAAGATAAATCAAAAGAAAATAGAAAATGATTTCAAAATAAAAAATTTTGAAAAAAATGTTAGAAATTAATTATCTTCTTTATAATCATTTTTAATTAAATAAATAATATATGTAAAGGTTTAAATAAATAGAATATGTTATTTATAGGTATATATACCTATATTTACAAACATTTGATTTTTATTATTTTTACAAATATATACATAAATTAATAATTTATTAATTTACAACATTTTAGAAGGGTGTTACTAATATTTTTATTTTATTTTTGTGAATTAAACTATTAGGGTAAATAAAAAATATTATTTCACAATATACGTAGTGATGCATACACAATTTATACAAGACTTTATTTTTATTGATTTTTGTTTGTGATTTTTATTTTTATTTTATATAAGTTAAATACAATACATATAAATATTTATAAATACATTATATACAAAAATAAAAAGAAAATAATATACAAATTATATACATATAATATACATATGTATAATATACAATAGTAACCCAAAAAGCCACATTACACACCTTAACTCTGATTTTTATGAAAACACCTTCATTTTAAAAATTATTTAATTTGGAGTACAATGAAAGTTAGTTTGATTAATTTTGAATTTTGATGGAGAAGATATTGATCTGACAAGGTGAGGCTTTTGGTTTTTCATAGTGTTACTATTTATACAATGTACATTGCTAATTTTTGCAATTATTTTTATTATTTAAAAATATTTTTATGTACGTTTTTCAAGTAGAAAATAATTTTATCTAGAGTGAGTTAGAGTATAAATAAAATAATGTAAAGAATGTGTATTATATACAGTAGTTTACAAGTGAGAAATATAAACTCATGGATATTGATTTTATTGAATTTAGGCATTATCCTCCCCCCCCAACTTTATTCCCTGTCCATCAGGTCAAATCTTGACCTAATCTTGAGGTCAGAGTCAGCATCTATCTACTACATATATACAGTCTTTGATTTTATTTATTTTTCCTTTGTTTCTTTCTTTATTTATTTTAGGATAAAATAGTGATAAATATACAATATTTATACAAGAATAACGAATAGTAAAAGAATAGATTTGTTGATATTTACATGTGTTTTATAAAGGATTTTAAGCTAAAATAAATTAATAAAGATGATCAAATGTAGATTCATCAGTGAGGAACAATGTGTGTATATATGTAGGTGTGTAGGGAGCAATGTGGGCATGAATGTAGGAGTGTGTGCATCTATTTGGGCATGTATTCAAGTATGTAAGGATTATATGTACGCATGTAGGTGTGTAAGAGTGTACGGTGCATGACTTCCCCAAAAACCAACCATCATCTTCACGATGTGGGTATGCATGTAGGATCATATGCATGTATTCAAGAATGTATGGGTATTGGGATTAGAATTTAGGGTTTTGAGGGAGGTCATCTCTCTCCCGCATTCCCTATATAATCTTCACGACCTCCCCAAAAACCAACCAACCGCTCCCATTTTTAGATCAAACCATCTCTTTTAACTCTAATCTGATGGTGATGGTACTTGATGTGAGCACTAATAGGTTGGATTTAGGTTCAATGTGCTCATCCACACCTTGCATCATTGCATCTCAACGTAGTGTAAAGTTCAGGGCAGACGCCTTATTGAACAACAACATGGAGATTTGATATCTTCTTCCACAAGTTTCTTATATATTGTTGAACTCATGTTAAACCTCAAGCTCTTCATCGCCTATCGATGAACTAAGTTTTCTTGCTTATTAAACTAAAAACCTTAAGATAACACCTAAAAATAGTAATTAACACCGCATTCTTATAAATATATTCCATAGAATGAGTGTTGCTTATTAACATTTAAAAGCACATAAAAATGCGCAAAGAAGAAAAATCTAAAAGTAAAGTCCATTGAGTTCTTGGCATTCCCAGCTCGAAACGCTTAACCTTCTTCATTAATTTTATAGTCCATCAAGTTCTTAGCATCTTCTCTAAATTATTTTATAGTCCATCGAGATCACTTTTTTATCTACTTCCGATCTCCTCACCAAAGAATCATTTTACTCTCTAATGAGATCCATCTCTTGAGTGCATTCTCACATATAATGGTTGTATTTCGGTCACAGGAGAATTGCCATGTTCCCAGCAATCACCAAGATAGCCACCAACCCCAACCCGATACATGTGTACCCAAGTCTGATCTTCTTAACTCAGATGCCATCCCCTACAAGTACCATGTTCCTTTATTATTTCATGTCCATTTTTTAGGAATAGATTGTTATGACACCTCTTGCTCTTCTTATATATTTGAAATTATCTGAGATTCCGAGTCAATCTAATGTGTTGTCTCACAAGGCGAGATCGATAGTCATTGACGTGATCGAATGTGAAACCCTAATAAATTCGACAATCAACCTACAATATGAATAATCAAGCAATACAAAGCAATTGTGGAATCAAAATGTATTAGAACCCTAAAAATAAATGTGTATAATGGTTAAGTGTTTGTTGGTTGTCGAACACAGGGACACACCTATGTAGCAGTATTATTTATTGTTAAGTAATATACGTATGTATGTATGTATATTCTATGCACTTAGTGTTTTGTGGGTTTTAATTATTTATTTTTTGAATTTTTAAAATACTATTTTTTTTATTTTATAATTTGTATTTTCTTCTTATATTTTTCTTATTTTAATTTCTTTTTCTCTATATTTTTACTATATAATAAGTGTATATATATGTAATAATGAATATAATACAAGCTATATATGTAATATGGGCTAATGGGGTTGCCCCTGTCCTATTTTGGGAATTTTTTTCCGAAAATTATCACCAAGTATATTCATCTATATATCCCTCCTATATGTCATTCCAATTTCGTCAGAAATAGAGACTCATATGCCCTCAATCTAGAAAAGGTCGATTATAGCAATGTTTAGACCTTCAAAATTACATGTTCTATATGGAGGGCATATGCGACTCTATTTCTGATGAAATCCGAATGACATAAATCGGATATATAGATGAATAAACTTTGTGATATTTTGCAAAAAAAATTAACAAAATGTGGAAAATGGGATAGGGTCAGTCTCGTTTTTTCCAAAAAATATATGTACAATAAGTATATAAATTCAGTAAATATAAATAAAAAAATCCTTTTTATTATTTTAAAGGGTTTAAAATATATTTATAATATTTAGAATAATAAAAAATATTATTAAATATATATAATTGTATACATGTTTATAAATACTATACATGGTATTCTATTTACAAATGTAGATATATATAGAAAAAAGTATAAAATAAAATGTTTTGTGTTTTTTATATTTTCTATTATTTTAGTGAAAATATAAAAAATAAAAAACATTTTATTTGATTAATATGGCTATATTTATAAATATACATTTTCTACTGCTCTTGTGAATTTTTAAATTCTTTTTGCTAATTTTTATGTATTTTTAAAATACAAAATACTCCAAAACAGGGAGAAATTTAAAAAGACAAATTATTTTGAAATTTAAAATATAAAATAGGTCCAAAATTTCTTAAAACTATTTTTAATATGCAGTAGTATGTATTTATAAAAATATAAAATAGAAAGCTAATTTTTTGGTATTTTTCTATTTTTTTAGTGTAATAGAGGGTTTTCAATTTTTGTTTTTTTTGTTTTTTATTATTTTTTGGTATAGAATTATATAATATAGTAATATATATTGTCTTATTTTTTGGAATTTTTAAAGAAGGTATTATATTTTTGTATTTTTAAAGCTAAACAGGGAATAAAAAGGCTCCCTTTAATTTTTAATAAATGGAAAATGTGAGAAAAATGTAAATGAAAAACATAGCATAAATAAGCATATAATCAGGCACTTTCTCATATTTTTGCCTAATTTTTGTAGCATAGAAATTATTTATAAAAAATGGAAAAGCAAAAAAATAAATGTATAAGCTAGGGTGGGCATAATTGCAATATTAATAAAGTCAGGTTGTTACATGAAAAATACATAAAAGTTTTAAACTTTAATTACAAACATTTAAACTAGACTGAAATATGGAAATCCGGAAGGGTGCGATTGTAATTTGGCCACTCTCATGGGTCATCAGGTGAGATGACCTAGCAAATGATCAATATGTAAATTGTAATACCTATAGGGGTTCCTTTGCAATTTTTCACAAATTATTAGACTAATTTAAATATTTACAAGGTAATTAATAAAATACAAAAAGGTAGAGGTTGTCTTCACAATTTACCCCTTTAATGGTCCTTGATCGGGTCGTTCTTTAGTTGTCACATGGAAGATCAAACGGCTGATGACGGGCATGGTTTCGATTTGAACGAATGGCAGTGATTGGATCCGGTGTGCTTACTTGATCGGACATATTTCAAGGGCGTTAGATGAACAACTAATAACACTTCGAAGTCGAGCTTTGATCGTTGCATTCTTCTCCGTCTGACATCCTCTCCTCACTCTGACAATGGCTCCAGCTTCTTGGGTGCGGTCCACACCTACAAAGTGGTCACCTAAGGTGTCCATGTCCTCCCAATAAGGATCTAGAGCTCTATTTTCTCCAGGTGACTTGGGGCTCTGTTCCTCATTGATTTTTAGGTCCTTGAGGGTGTTCATACCACAAGACCTACACAAAATGTTAGAGCAGCTCGAGGGCTCTATCATCAACAGGTATGTAAAGTTGTTGGGAAATGGAATGGGAGGGGCGACAAAGCTCTGGAGGAGGGCGGTGGATTGAGATTTGGATTCCAGATCCTTACAGGATCTAGGTTGTAGTGATGGGCTAAAGATGGAGTAGATGTTGGGGAAGCGAATGGAATGCAAAATGAGGTAGAAGACAATCGAAGGGACAACAAATTTGGCATGGAGCTTGAGCTCTATGTCAAAAAAGGGGCTTCCAAATTAAACCTAAATTAAGACCTAAAAGCAGAAATTAAAGTGCAGAATTAGAATATAAGACTAAGTATTACCTACGAAAGTGAGAACAAGGCCTTGACTTGGCTGGGTGGCCAAGGAAGCAGACTCGGTGGAGGGGTGAACTCCGACCATGCTGGATCTGGCTCCTTTCCACTTCCTCCTCACTGTAGACCACCTAAAGTACCTCCTGTCACAACAATGGCACAAATGGTTAGAGGGGCTAAGAAATCGAAGAAGAGTGATCAATCGTGCAAAAATGGCAAAGATGTCGACTTTATAGGCTGAGGATCAGCAGAATTTGGGGAGGGATTACATGCAATGGAGATGGAGTAGGTGAAGGGCAAGGGTCTAGCTAGAGAGGCAGAGGTGCAGACTGTTGAACGACGGAAGGCTCGAGGAGAGGGGGTGCATAGAAGTGGCATCAAAAATCAAAGAAAATGGCCTCTTAAGAGTTCTGACAGGGGCGACGAAGGAGGCAGTACAATTGACATGGGTCAACTTTTCGTGAGCTCTGGTTGGTCGATGTGGACCAACCACAAATAAGGGAGCCACAAATTATTTAAAAAAATCAATATATATTAACAAATGAATTATTTAATTTTTGGTTAAAATATTAAGAATGTTTATAATTTAATTTAGTGTTTTTATTTATTTTTACATGGTTATTTAAAGTAAGTTAGTATTTACAGGTATATATATTTTATAAATTTTATTTTTTATTGGTATTTTATATTCTGTTATATATATATGCATTGTATATTTATTATTAGTATTTGGATATTTTTATTTATTTTTCTAAGTTTGTTTATATACTTATCAATCATATATATAAATATTAAAGATATGTTATAATATACTTTACATATATATATTGAGATATATTATTTATTTTAGTTTATTTTAATGATTTTATTTTTTTAAATTATGCATATGTATTTTATATAATATTTACAAAGTTATAAAAAATTATTTAATAATGAATAAATATTGATTATTTTATATATGTATAATGCACAATGAGGGATTAAAATCTAACTTTTGCATCTTAACTCCAAATTGAATGAAACTACCTTAATTAAATAGCTAATTTTAATTTATGAACAATAAAAGTGAGTTTTTGGTCAATTTTCGAATATATATATGGAGAAGATACATATCTGCAAAGTTTTCTTTACAGCTTCTTATTTTGTATGTCTCGGGCACACTATGCATTATTTTTCATTGAAATCAATTTTGTATTTTTTTATATTTTTATGTACATTATTCATGGGGATTTATTGATTTAAGGTATAAAAATAATAAAAAAATAGGTCCTAAAATGCAATTATTAATGAATTAAAAATTAGGGTTTTTTTGTGTATTTTATGTCTAGTTTCTCTACCCAAACTCTCA